>LPNX010660820.1:259616-299135 GCA_001517045.1 Pseudotsuga menziesii
CCATGGGTTCTAACATCAATTTGATAATTTAGGAGACATGTTCTCAGCTCAACATTGAAATTAGCAATGCATGTTTATTCCACGAGTATAATCGCAATATTTAGAATCCCCAGATTGTAACAAAACTTTTACAATTGAGGAGACTCATTTTCAGCGTAAAATTGAAATTTAACATGGGATTTATCTATATCATGACAACTATTGGCTTAATTCAGAAGTATTGGTTTACATATTAAATTCTACTTATATAGATAATTAAATCATGTTGATCTTAGAATTCTTCAAAACCTTTTACTTAAAATTTTGACCAGTTGATCTATAATCCTTGAAATTCCAGCGTATTGTATGTTAAGATTAGTTGTTCTTTCACTTAAAACTATAACTTTCATGAAATATTATGTTCCAGAATGATGGAAGAAGTATCATATTTTATAGGTGCATGTGATTTCCTAGCATATATTGTGCATCTATTTTTAGTATATTTTTTATTTTTTCTTTCCTAATATGATGTATCTTTTGAGGTAGATTTTCTATGTAGACTAAGGTCAATTACATTCATTACATTCTCTCCCATACACAAGGCCTTTACACCTACTAGTGGTTGGGTTTGGGCTATTTGCAAGTTGCTTCTCTATTCCAACTACTAAGTAGGAGTTTGAAAATAAACTTGGGATCTTTGCATAGTGTTCCTTTCCCAATATACTTTACGCATGAAAGAAGGTCAATTAAGGCCTTCTAAAATAATGAAGGTAGGATATCTAACACACAATTATAAGTTCCTTTATGTGTTCAATATGTTCACACACAATTCTATGCTAGATCTTTCACAGAGCTCAAGGATCAATCTTTCACTCATAGTTATAGGCTTTATCCTTCACTTAGTTTTAGGTCTTCAATATACACTATAGAAATAACTTCTCACTTTGATAGGACAATACACAAAGAAGTTGGAACTACCATCCCTCTTTGATGCAATTATGAAAGAACAAAACCAAAATAGGTAATTGATTTGTTCTTCAAAGGGATCGTCCCTTATTAATTCAACCATTATCCTATTCTAAAACAAAGAGTATGGTAGCATAATGCATTTATTACCTCTTTCAGTCCCAGCCATTTATATCCCAAATTCTAGGGTGGCACTAGTAGCATTGTTGCAGGATGCGAACTAAACACCCAAGGGAACAACAGTGATAGGAAAATATTGATTCAACCTGGGACATTCACATGTTAGAAATGGTGATCCAAAAATAATATTAACAGAGAATGAAAACCCTAAATCCTAAAAAACACAAATAAAATCACCTCTAATACATTAAGAAATGGATAAAAGGGATAATCTTACCAAGAATCCAAATCCAAACGTTGGAATTGGCAGAATGAACAAAAACAAATTGAACCAACTACTGAAGCATGAATCCCTAAAACTCCATAGGTGTCCCAAAATATACGTGATTCCAATTGTTCTTGAATCCTTGTAAGTTACTAGTCGCACAACTAGGAGAGAGAGGACCGATAACCCTAGATATTCATTAAGCCTAATCTCCCTAGAAAAGTCAAAACTATATTAGGATTCGGGATAGAAAACCCCACTGACCATAATATTCACTCAATGCCCTATAGAAATCCAATTCCTTACCAATTACATACTCAAGATTATCGCTTTTCCATGCTACATAAACATGCCCTAACAAAGCATTGATTCAGAACTATCAAAAATTCATTTAGCAATTCGAGTGATTAATCAATTGAGAATTTGAAGTCATGTGGTGTTCCCTACAGGTCCTCAGTGCTACTTCTCACAAAGGAAAGATCGATGGAACAATCTTGGAGCCTTCTAAGTTCCTCATGCAATTGCGAACCCTAGCAAGCTGGTGGTTAGTATGCTTACAATTGCAATTTTGCAGAATGAAGGCATGTGTCTATGGGTTGTGGGATTCCAATTCCTTATTTGTCAAAGATCGGAGTCTGAGTCTTGATATTTGGAACTGTGTAGTGTCACAACGCCACTTCCATCGAAAACACCCCCAGGGCCATATGGATCTTCATCTCATTCTTACCAATGACAATAAATTGTGATCAATATCTCACACAATTATGCATTCAAGGGAATTAACCTATGGCATTTGAGAATTCACATGGATGGTTCAAGGTCGGAATTGATGATTGGCGAGTCACGAGTCTTGAGTTTCCCTACTATGTAGTGACAAGGGTGAGTGGAGCTTGGAATTGGATGTGCCATCATGGAGTGTTACATATGGAGTTGCTGACATGCTGTCATCTAATTCATATGAGGCTTTCCCAATGCTACCCCTTTCCTAACTTCCCAATGCCCACATTCCAACTTGGCTCACTAGCACGAGCTCCTACCTCTAAACTCTTGACCTAACAGCCTCCTACCTCTGGACCTAAATATTGCAACTCTGGTATTATAACTAATATAATGAAGTTTTGATAAAAAAAAATTAACCGTCAAAACCACATTTTACAAAAATATTCAAAAGTCAAAAAAATGATTTGGCCAATTTTTACCCGTATTTGACAGGAAAATTGTTTAGAAATGGGAAAATACCCATCAAATTCCAACTCTGATCCCACCTATTTTTTAAGTGCAATAAGAACATGGATCTATGGAGAGATGGAGCTGATTTTATTCATCTTCTTCCCGATGATGAATATTACCATTAAAATTCCCTATGCTAAGGAAAGAGAAAAACCCAACACTTAATCCCTCGACAATCGCCAATATGACTCCCTAGTTGTAGGACATGGCCGTTAGCATAAGGAGATAACCTAGAAATGTGTTTTCCACAAATATAATAGTTTCTGCAGCTTTCATAGCGTAGCCTATGCTCTTCCACTTCTATGGTAGTAGAAGCATCGATCTTGCTGGTTGTTGAGGTGATCCCATTGAAATACATGAATTCACATGGTTGGAATTACTGTTATTGTAGCTCATCCTTACTAGTGTTCTTATACTCACAACATATTGATAAAAATATTGGCCATACATAACACCAAGAGATAAACTTAATACTGCATAACCATATGGGTCCTCCATCCATCAAACGGAATGAGAACCTCCTTCCCCGAGTAAAATGTCATGTGCATCATCCTCCTATTTTTCTCTAAATATTGCCAATTCTTATGGATTATTTCTTCCTATTTGGATATCACCAGAGAGAGTCAATCAAATTGCATGCTGCAACATAATTGGATTTTCTTCATTGGTTGCTTTCAACCTTTTACCGACATATAAATACCTCACTAACTAGACTCATGAATGCACGAGGAGAGGTAGTACAACAATGTAAGAGGGCTGACTATGACTTAACTACATGTAAATATTTCTTCTTGTTTCATCATTGGTGTTAGTTAGAGTTAGTTTTAATTGCATGTAAATATTTTTGTAATACAACTTAGCTACATATAAATCTTTTTGTTGTTTTGCATCTATTAGGGTTAGTTAAAGTAATTAATTTTCTTCTTGTTTGCAGATCATGACAGAGAGTCAATCTAATTGGATTTTTTTCATTGATTGCTTTAGGGAAATATAAATACCGCATTAACTTTACTCATGACATCGGTGTAGGAGGGTTGACTTCAACTGAGCTGCATGTAAATTTTTCTTCTTGTTTTGTCACTGGTGTTAGTTAGGGTTAGTTAACTGAATTAGTTCCCTTATTGGCAATTGTTACACACTAGTGTAAACGTAATATCATGATTACAAGTCAAATTCTTGTAAATTAGGGTTAGTTAATGTAATTAATTTTCCTATTAGGAATTGTTACACAAACTTTTTGTAAACTTAATATGGTGAGCATGTTAACAACAATTATAGCAAGAAGTAACGTACCCTCATCTTTTAGAAGACTCCCTCTATAATTAATTAAATATAATATGTTGGAACAAATATAAAATGATAATTACATTTAAATATATTTCAATCTGAAATATGTAAATGAAACTATAATTTAAATATATTTATTTATGGGTGATGAACAAATTAGATATATATTTTAAAACTAAATTATTAATAAAATAAAATAGTTTAATGGGTAGAGGATAATATTAAAATGTTGAAAGGAAAATAAGCTTAGGAATTATCATCCTCTAACCAATTACATTGCATCCTTTATAGTTATTTATGAGTATTGTGTTTAGGCTAGATAAGAAAAGGTTATTGGTTTTATGAAGTATAATAATTAATGGGCTCAAATGGACACCAATTTTAATATTAATATTAAAAGTAAGTGTTTCTTTTTTCTCTTACTATTTTTAACATCTATATCATTCAAATTAAGGCATACTTATAAAAAATATGACATGATAAAATTGAGGCATGGTTATAAAAGGAAGCCTTTAGACATGATTGAGAGTACCATGGTCAAACTCATTGAAATTGTTTTATACAATATAAAATTAATAATTATGAATGTTTTATAAAATGTGAAACTAACATATCTGATTGGTTGATTGTCTCTCTTATATTTTTCTAATAAGCACCATGATAAGATAAGGAACATTCCAACATATTCCATAACAAGTTGAGGTCTTAGGTAATACTTTCAAGTATACTATTTTTGTACCTAAACATCATTTATCACCATTATCATGTACCTACATTACCTATTGTATCAAGATGAAACCATACAATATTGTATAAGATAACAACATATAGAAAAATAGTCACTGGTGTTAGTGAGGGTTAGTTTTAACTGCATGCAAATATTTATGTGTATAACTTAGATGCATGTAAACCTTTCTCTTGTTTTGTGTCTATTATAGTTAGTTACAGTAATTAGTTTTCTTGTTGTTTCTAGATCACCAGAGAGAGTCGATATAATTGGATTTTCTTTATTGATTGCTTTACTGATATATAATTACCTCATTAATTATACTCATCAATTTACATGGAGGGGTAATACACCAATGTACTGTTAAGATTCCATATGCTAAGCTATATTATTAGCACTCAATTTCAATTTCATAACAAAATAATATAGATAGGATCACTGAAAGAAACATTATCACAAGATCAACACAGACTGACCCTGGGAAAACCCTAATGGGAAAAGCCCAGCAAAAGCTTCCTCAATATAGATGATAAAAAGATAAACAATAAAACCCCAAATTGATCCTTCTCCTCATTGTAGCTACAACTCTCTCTCTCTCTCTCTCTCTCTCTCTCTCTCTCTCTCTCTCTCTCTCTCTTATGCGCTACACAAGTGAGTGTGAGTGTGTAGAAATGAGGAGAGGCTCACTTCTATTTATATTCTTCTGTTCACTTAATTTTCCACTCAACAAGTCGGCCCCACTAAAAATGACTGGGATGAATTCTCTAGGACGACTCTAACAACTTAATATTATATTAATTAGTGTGCTAATGACTCGACTTACAACAAAGGGAATTTCCTCATGACTCTTAGTAGTTCTCCTGATAGGATCATCGGGGTATAATGAAATACAAATGATTCTCCTGATAGGAACATTGGGGATAATAAGTAAATACACTTCAATTTTAGAATAGTTCAACACTCCCCCCTTAACGAGAAGGGTATTCTACAACAAAATCAACAACAACAACAAGAGAAGGAGAGAGATCATCTTTAACATCATCAGGGTGATACATCTATAAATCATAGGTATCTTTTTCAACATCTTTGACATATAGTATTCATCTTCAACTTCAGCGGCAGCAACATAATCATCATAATTTTAGTCTTCCTCAATCAACAACATCATCAGCAACAACAACAATTATCTAATCAAAATCATCATCACACTCTGATATTTCGATCAAAATCATCATCATCATCATCATACTATGATCTTTTGATCAATAACATCATCATCATCATCATACTCTGATCTTTTGATCAATAACATCATCATCATCAGCAACAACTTGCTTTCCATGATACAAAGATGAATGCCTTTGGATCACTTTTTGACTCAAGTATAGGGATGATACAATCCTACCACATTCTTGATTACCAAAGTCACTGGATACAATTACAGGATAATCACACCCTATCACTTTAGGACTAAGTCCAAGGATGATGCAATCCTATCACATTCTCGAGGACCGAGGTCACCGAATCCATTCTGAACAAAAGTTCAGGGATGATATAATCCCACCATATTCTCGAGTACCGAGGTCACCGGATCTGTTCTGAAAAAAAGTTTAGGGATGATACAATCCCACCACATTCTCGAGGACTGAAGTCACTGGATCCATTCTGAACAAGAGTTTACAGATGATACAATCCCACTACATTCTCGAGGACCAAAGTCACTGGATCCGTTCTAAACAAGATTTCATGGATGATACAATCCCACCACATTCTCAAGGACTGAAGTCACCAGATCCATTTTGAACAAGAGTTCAGGGATTATATAATCCCACCACATTCTTGAGGACCGAAGTCATCAAGTCACTTTAGAACAATGTTCAAGGATGATACAATCCTTCTTCATTCTTGGAGAAATAAGTCTATGGATCATTTTAGGACAAATGTCCATGGATGATAGACTCCCACTGCAACATTAGTGCTCCCCATTTTTAGGGAAGGTCTTTCTGAACAACACCAAGCTTGTCTCAAAAATATTCTAACTTTACTCGTGATAGAGGCTTCGTCAACACATTAGCAACTTGTTCATCAGTACTCACATACTGGAGCTTTATGGCTCCCTTTTGTGTCATATCTCGAAGGTAGAAATACCAGATTTCTATGTGTTTTGATCTATCATGGAACATTCGGTTCTCTGTCATCTTTATACAAATCTGGTTATCACAGAGAATGATGGTGGTATCCAACTCTAGGTTGAATAAGCCTGAAATTAGCTTTCGAAGCCATATGGCTTCAAAACTAGTAGAGCAAGCTGCTATATATTTTGTTTCAGTCATGCTAAGAGCAATAGTGGACTATTTCCTGCTAAACCATGAAATCATAGCAGACCCCAAACTATAACATCCACCTGATGTGCTTCTTCTATCTGAGACACTTCCAGCCCAGTCTGCATCTGTATAGCCATACAATCTGTAATCATGGTTTCCATCATAATATAGACCAAATTCTATAGTCCCTTTCATATATCTCATCACATGTTTTGCAGCTATCAAGTGAACTCGTCTAGGTTGAACTAGATACTGACTCAAGGTGTTCACAACAAAACAAATGTCTAGTATAGTATTTTTTAGATACATCAATGATCCAGTAATCTATCTGTATTGAGTCACATCCACCAATTTTGATGATTCATTAGCCAACAACTTCAGGTTGGTATCCATGGGTGTGGCCATGGCTTTACATTCCAACATATCAAATATTTTCAATATTTCCACTACATACTTTCCCTAGTTGATAAATATTCCTTCCAAGTTCTGCCATACCTCCATACCTATGAACTAATGCATTAACCCAACGTATTTCATCTCAAATTATTCAGTGATCTTCTTCTTGCATTCCACAATCTGTTTTTGATTCCCTGTCAGAAATAGATAATCCACATATAGTAATAGTATGGCAGGTTCATCTTCTATAACCTTGTAGTAAATTTTAGGATCGACTTTACTCTTGGTAAATTCCAATACTGTCAGGAAATTATCTATCCTTCCATACCAAGCTCTAGGAGCTTGCTTCAGACCGTACAAGGCCTTCTTCAACTTGCATACATGAGTACGTCTATATTCAACTTCAAATCCTTGTGATTGTTCTATGTATACTTCTTCTTCAATCATACCATTCCGGAAGGTTGTATTCACATCCATCTAGTGTAAGTCCCACTTCATCATGGATGCAAGTGCCATGACAGCTTTAATCAAAGTATACCATGCTACTGGTGCAAATGTTTCTTCATAATCAATTCCCTCTTTCTAAGAGAAACCTCTAGCCACAAATCTTTCATTGTACTTCTCTATACTTTCGTCAGCTGCATGTTTTATTTTGTAGATCCATTTGGAGGATACTACACTATTTCCTTTCGGTTTGGGAACTATATCCCAAACATCATTCTTCATTATTGATTGGTACTCTTCTGTCATTGATTCTACCCATTCTTTCTTCTGTACAACTTCTTCATTGTTTGTAGGTTCTTGATCCACAAGATCACACATTAAAGCTACATAGTTCAAAAATGTATTAGGATTTTTGCTTATCCTTTTGGAGCCTTCAGGAGCTCCATATATTTTTTCTTCTTATATAATTTCTCTTGCCCGAGTAGGATTTCTCTTCCATGATATTTCCATCATAGGGGGTTCTTGTGGTTCTGTCATATCATGATCTTTAGGTGCCTCATCGTCAGGGAGGAATGTAGCCTCTACATTTCTGTGAGGTGCATCTTCCTCATAAACTTATTCATGTTGACATTTTCTGGATCTCTTGAGAGCTGCTTCTTCATCGAATGTTGCATCTCTACTAATTTCCATGTGATGGAATCTAGGAATGTAAATTCTGAATTCTTTGGATACTTCACAGTATCCAACAAATATTTCCTTCTTTCTAGAAGGGTCCAACTTGGTTCTTTTCTCTTTTGGTATATGAACATATACTTGACAACCAAATATATTGAGCTGAATTAACTTAGTATTCTTTCCTGTGAACATATCTTATGGAGTCTTGAATCCAAGAGCACTGTGAGATATTCTATTATGTAAATAGACAATAGTTCTTGCTGCTTCTTCCCATAGATGCATTGGAATATATTGATCATATATCATTGTCTTCACTACCTCCATGACGGTTATGTTATTTGTTTCTGCAACACCATTTTTTTGAGGATTGTAGGGAGTAGTTAGTTCCCTCTTGATTCTAGCATCTTTGCAAAAGGATTCAAAATCTTTTGAAGTATATTCTCCATCATTTTGTGATTATGTGTCTTTATTCTCTTGTCAAATATATTCTTTATCAAGGCTTTGAATTCCTTGAATTTTTCAAACACCTCGTTCTTTGCTTTGAAGAAGTATATCCACGTCTTTATTGAATAGTCATCAATACATGTAATATAGTACTCAAAATCACTCAAAGATGTGGATGACATTGGAACACACACATCTGAATGAATCAATTCCAACGTGCCTTTAGTTTTTCTTTCACTCTTTGGAAATGGATTCTTGATATTCTTCCCCTCTACACATCCTTTGCAAATGCCTTCATGGTTGATATTCAAGTCTAGTAATTCCATCACTACTTTGTTCACATGAGGTAGTGCTTTGTAATTGATGTGGGCAAGCCGTATATGCCACATCTCACTAGGGTTAGTAGACTCATGAACAAGGGTTGTTTCTAAATGTCCCTTAAGTTTATAGAGGCCTCCTTCTTCTTCACCGATGACAACTGCATCTTCAATTGTCTTTCCTTTGGGCCATATGAGTACTTGGCCATCTATGAATGCAACTCAGAATCCTTTCTTATCTAAATATGAGATAGAAAATTAATTCTTCTTTAAACCTGGTACATATAGGACTTCCTTCATCTTGAGGAGATTTCTTGAATCAATCTTGTAGCTTACTTCACCGATTCCTTTGATTGGATATTGATAGTCATATCCTAGAGATACATTCTGAGGAGAGTTCTTTTCTTCAAGTTTTAACATATTTTTTATTTTGTCCCATCATGTGCTTTGAGGCACCACTATCAATAAGCCAAGTGTCTTCTCCATGTGTTACAAACCCAAAGAGTGCAAATAATAGTACATACTCTTCTGCATCTTTTTCTCTTTCTTGATTTCTTGGAGTTCCTTCCTCTTCTTCTTCATCATCCTCACCTTTAGCTAGATGTTCATGATGTATTTTCTTGTTTTTGTTCCTCTTCTTGTATTCTTGTCTCTTCAAAGCATAATTTCTAGCAATGTGTCCTATCTTGTGAAAATGAAAACATTGAAAGCTGGAGTAGTCCTTATTGGAGAGACTTTATTTAGTTTTCTGGAACCTTCTGGGAGGTTGAAACTCCTTGTGGTTTCCATTCTTGAAGATTGGTTGAATTCTTCTTCTCTTTGTATGGGTGGATAGGGCTTGATCATCCTCCTTCATTAGAGATTCTCTATTTGCCACTCTAGTCTCCCATTGAATACAATATTTCCATACAACATCAAAGTTCATGCTTTTCTTCCTGGTACACATCATCTGAATGAATGAATCCCAAGGTATACTGCAACCATTGAGAGTAGTCGACATAACCAATTCATCTTCATCAAGTTTTTATCCAATGACTTCTATTTGTTCCTTGAACTGGGAGACCCTTGTGAAGTAGTCCTAGATGGATTATCCATGACTCATATTGGTGCTCTTCAATTGATCTCTTAGATTCATCTTTCTGTTGATGTTTCTTCCTTCATACATTCTAGATAGGGAATCATACATTTCTTTTGGATTCTTCTTGGATGACACTTTAGAGATCAAGTGATCCTTGATGGAATCAACAATAATCCTTTGTGCCCTAATTAGATCCTTTCTATGCTTCTCCTTAGATTCATTCTCTTTTGTTTTTGCAAACTCATCCTTGATATATTTCTAAATATCATTCTCCTCTAGAATGAGACCAATTTTGTATTTCCATGCTCTGTAATTCTCTATTCCTTATAGCTTGTCCTCAAGCTTAGTGCTTGGGGCCATTTTGTCAGGAGGTCACTAAAAAATGAAATTCGAAGGAATGAGAAACTAAACTTACCAGGAGATGCACTTGAATGAGGTGATTTGACTGATTTGCTTGGTTTCTACAGATCTCAAGTCTTCACCTTTCAAATCTAACTTGCGAATTCATCACTGCAGCTTCTAGCAGATTTCTGGTTCACTGGATCTGCAGTTTTTCTGCTACAGTGTCAAACTAGGGTTTGACTTTCTGGGAGATCTGCTCCTGCAAAAAATTCAATCCTAGGCTCAGAATATGCACTCTAGAAGAGCACAACTTTCCATGCACTCAGTTCTTCAAAACTCAAAATTTTCCCAAAACCCTAATTTCTTATCGGGGAGAGAGAGGGGGCTTTTTCACCTTGTCAAAGTTGTCCTGTAGATATGATACCATTTTAAGATTCCATATGCTAAGCTATATTATCATAATTCAATTTCAATTTCATAACAAAATAATACAGACAAGATCACTGAAAGAAATAGTATCACAAGATCAACACAGATTTACCCTGGGAAAACCCTAATGGGAAAAACCCAGCAAAAGCTTCCTCAATAAAGATGATCAAAAGATAAAAGATAAAACCCAAGACTGATCCTTCTCCTCCTTGCAGATACAACTCTCTCTCTCTCTCTCTCTCTCTCTCTCTCTCTCTCTCTCTCTCTCTCTCTCTCGCTCTCTCTCTCTTATGCGCTACACAAGTGAGTGTGAGTGTGTAAAAATGAGGAGAGCCTCACTTCTATTTATATTCTTCTGTTCACTTTATTTTCAACTCAACAATTTGGCCCCACTAAAACCGACTGGGACAACTTCTCCAGGAGGACTCTAACAACTTAATATTATATTAATTATGGTGCTAATGACCCGACTTACAACGAAAGGAATTTCCTCATGACTCTTAGTAGTTCTCCCGATAGGATCATCGAGGTATAATGAAATACAAATGATTCTACCGATAGGAACATCAGGGATAATAAGTAAATACACTTCAAAGTTACAATAATTCAACATGTACGAGGGTGGACTATAGCTTGGCTGCATGTAAATCTTTCTTCTTCTTTCCTAACTCGTGTTAGTTAGGGTTAGTTAACTGAATTAGTTTCCTATACATAATTGTTACACACAAGTGTAAACTTAATATCAGGAGTACTTAATTTCAATCTCAAATATGTAAACGCAACTCTTACATGCATTACATAAAATTGTATATTTCCACCACGATGCAACATTATTTATTTCATATCATATTTTATTGATAAGATTATTTACTTCATATCATATTAGATTGATAGGAATTTGGGTGATGGATAACCATAAATATATTTTTTAACTCATAAGAATTTGGATGATGAATGAACTACATATATATTTTTAAACTAAATTATTAATAAAATAAAATAGTTTAATAGGTAAAGGATAATATTAGAAGGTTAAAAGGAAAATCAGTGTAGGAATTATCATTCTCTAATAAATCACATTGCATCCTTTAGAGTTATTTATGAGAATTTTTTTAAAAACAAATAAGCGAATTATTCCACATTAACATGCTTAGTAACAAGAGAGAGATGGGTTATAGAATTGGCAAAATTGGTTTTTTATTCACCTACATAGTATTATGCTTAGGCTAGATAAGAAAAGGTTATTGTTTTTATGAAGTATAATAATTAATGGTATCAAATGGACACTAGTTGTAATATTAATATTTTAAAGTAAGAGTTTATATTTTCTCTTACTCTTTGTAACATCTATATCAATACAATTAAGGAATGGATAAAAAAGGAGAGATGACATGATAAAATTGAGGCATGCTTAGAAAAATAAGGGTTGAGACCTAATTGAGACTAACATGGTAAAACTCATTGAACTTGTTTTATACAATATAAAATTAAAAATTATGATTGTTATAAAATCAATAGATTTTATTGTTTGATTGTCTATCTTATATTGGTCTAATTAGCCCCATGATAAGAAAAGAATCCTTCCAACTGTAACACCCTAGTTTTGACCCCATGGTATTAAAATTGTACATGATGTATGTATTGTATTTAAATCATAGTGAGGAGCTCAAGGCCAATTCTCTTCCATTGAATTGGTGTTTTGTGTATAAGCGATCGGTATCTATGCCTATGATTTCTCATGGTGGTCAAGCGCAACACATTTTGGAATATCATGGAAATCTGTAATTTAATAAAATACAACAACTAGCTATGCATTGCAATATGAAAGATATGGGGGCATGATTTCACAAGGAATAGGGAGAAGGAGTTATCCAAGCAGATGCTAGGTGAGATATTGCCGGTCCAATCCTAACAAAACTTGGCCAAATCAACATAAAAACCCTCACTGACCTGCCATCCAACTCACCCAGGAGGACTCAAGCTCAGAACAAATCATTTTGGATAAAAAAAAATTTCTCCCACTCACTGATGTTAAACAAATTTCTAGTTGAATCAGTGGAATTTTTGTGGACTGTTGAATCTATGTCCCCACCATATCAACAGTGGACTTCAAATTTGGTGAAGCGAAGTTCATAGAAATTTCTTGTACATCCAAAGGTTTCTAAACCTTGCATCTTCACCTAGCGAAATTGCTCTGTGTCGTCGATCTATTTTGATGATCGATCTCAACCATGCATCTTTCAAAGTTACTCCTTCTTTAAGCTCATATACCCTATTCATCCTCTTTACCCAATCATTCAATTCATCCAGAAGATCAGTTGAGGTAGTTAATTCCTTAGGCATTACGAGGAATGGTAGTCGATTTCGTGACTAAGAAATCCTACAAGCCTGCAGTATGGGGAAGCCATAGTCTTGCTTCTAAAGCAAGAAAACCATGTGAATGCATGCACAGTCTGTCATCCCTGTTTTACTCTAAATTTTTTAGTGATTTTAGGGGGTTTATTATTCCCTATCTAGAGTCATCGAGCATTTTTGGGGATTTAGCAGAGTGTTTCTATGTGTTTCGGCGAGTATTTTCCTTGCCGAATTTTGGTTGTTGTGTTACAGTGTTATCATAAACTACAAAGTGGTATGAGACCCTATTTCTGTATGATACAGAGTGAATCCTTGTGTTATTGTGTCTCCCTGTGGTTTGTTGTGATGTGCACCTTGGTTTGGGTTTGAACTATATGCAATACTTAGGAGTGGAAGAGACGTCGAATGGGATTGATAAAACTAGTGCAGAGATGAAACTCACAAAAAGATAAGAGTGGTTGGTGGATATTCTATGCACACCTTGAAGAGCATAGGAAAGGAAGGCATAGCTCGAGGGACTATGGAGCAGAGAAGGGGATGCTTCCATTAGAGGAAATTTGGGGTCTAAAATGGGCCTTATAAGAAAACATGCCAAAATAAGTTTTTGTGAGTTGGAATTCAAGAACCAATAGAATTTCAATAAAAATAAGTCAACCATAATGGTTGAATTGACATATTTGTCATTAAAAAAAAAATACTTTTTTTGTTCATATTTTCGACATATCTCATTGTGTTTTTACTCAAATTTCGATCGGGAGAGCTCATTGGATGTGGAATTTGATTTTGCATCCAACGAGTACCCACACTACATACTTTTGATGTACCCCGTTACCCCAAAAACAAGAAATACCTGAAAAAACGTGATGATGACATCATCATCACATTTTTTCAGGTATTTCTTGTTTTTGGGGTAGCGTGGTCTATCAAAAGTATGTAGTGTGGGTACTCGTTGATGCGGAATCAAATTCCGCATCCAATGAGCTCTCCCGATCAAAATTTGAGTAAAAACACAGGGAGATATGTCGAAAATACGAACACAAAAAGTAGTTTTTTTCTTTCTTCCTCCAAAATTAATCAATATTATTTTATTATTTTAACTATTATTTTATTATTTTAACTATCCTTAGGAGGCCCATTTTAGACCCCAAAATTCCTCTAATGCTTGTGTTGTGTGTGTAGGTATTGTGGATTCTAGTCTAAATAGATCTTGTGGAGGTGTCCCTAGCTCTTGAATGAGCCATTATCTTATCCATTCTTCATTTCCACTACCTTAGCATCCTGCTAAACCCAAAAGAGATTAGATTGGATTACATCCTAATAAACCCAATTATATATTGGCTTGGTTGGGTAGCATGATAAACCCAATTGGATATTGGCTTGGCTGAGCATCCTGATAAACCCAACTGGTAGTTGGATTGGCTGTGTGTTGTTGTGCATATGGCCATGTGTGTAATCCTTGGTTGGACAACCTGATAAACCCAAATATGAATGCTGGATTGGCTAAGTATTCTGCTAAACCCAACAGTGAGATGACTTGGCTAAGGATCCTAACAAACCCATCTTTTGGTTGGGCCGGTCCTTAATGTGAATGTTGGTTTGACTACCTGTAGTCTGATAAACCCAACTGTTAGCTATCTTGGCTATGTATCCTGATAAAACCAATAGTGTTTGGATTGACTGCTGCAACCCAATAAACCCAACTATGTGTTGGTTTGGCTAGACAATTTGATAAACCCACCCGAAGGTTGGCTTGACTGTGTGTGTGTTTGTTGTTCCCTAATTGCTTGTGGAAATCATGCCAAGCTCTGGGGGTGGAAGTTGTGTTGAGCGATTGATGAACACAAATTTCCTATGGCTGGGTGGAATGTTGCAGTGACATAGCTAGTTGCGAGACAATGTCTTCTTCAAAAATAAGTATTATGTTGTATTATTCCAGTTGAATATGATGGATGCTTATTAGTGAATTCAGTAGATTTTACTGTTGATTAAATGTTCATGCATTTGCATCTATATATGCCTTGTATGTTTCAATGCAATTTTCTTATGATCATGGAGGCTAGAATCCTGGTTATAGAGTCAGAATGCATCTGACTTAAGTGTTTCAACACCCCCGGATCTTCTTGCAGAAGGAGAAAGGAGGAAGCGAAAAAAGAGCCAAAATTCCTAAGGAAAAGTTGGATTTCTAAACCCTGAAGTCTAAAGTATGAGATTGGAAGTTGGAAGTTGGAAGTTGAGAAACTAAAAGATAAAGCCGTCGTTTCATGGATTTCCGCATTCTGAGGTCCGCAAGAGGAATTCAAAAAGTGGGAAACCGAAGAATTAAGTAGTTGTTTCATGGATTTCTGTATTCCAAGGTCAGAAAGTGGAAGTTAGAAAGGCAAAAGGCTGAAGTCCGAAAAGTCTATTTTAGTGCAAAAATGACTATTCTGGTTGCAGAGTGGATCTGTAAGCTACGGAATGATTGTTACAATGTTTTCTAAGCCCAAGAAGGAATGTAAATAGGATGAACATGACCCACGACTATATTCTAAGAAGATAGAAAGATAAGAACAAAGGTTCTTTCAGAAATTTTAAATTATTCCGCATATCAGTCATGTGTATGGTAACTAGGTACATGATCATTGATCTATATTAGAGTAGTGTAGAGTAGCAAGGATCCTACAATGTGGTATCAGAGTAGGATTAGTAGTCATGTTCTCCTCCAAGGTTGGAGGGGATATGACAATGTGGTATCAAAGCTATTGGTTACAACATTGGGCTTCGATGGGCCAAGTGAATACTGTTCAGAGATATTGGTTGTAGCATTGTAGCTAACAATAGTATTTAAATTCTGAAATTGTTATACAGCTAACAAACATGTTTATTAACACGTTTTTGTAGATTCATAGTGCAGTTTGGAAAAGTTGATTTTTTGCTCAGCCATGAGAACCTATAGTATGAATGATGCAAAAGATCCTCATGAGCATGAGGCAGATGCTATGGGGGAAAACATTAGAGTTGGAAATGCTGAGACTAAGAGAGAGTCTAATGGAAGGAGATATCAAGAGACTCCACTAGATATTGCAATGACCATGAGAATCCTAAGGGTGGAGATGAAAAGTTACAGAGAAGGTAACGAAAGAATGATTAAATCTCAAGAAGAGCAGAATCATCTGAATGCAACCATACTACAAAGTTTGATAGACATCCAAAGGAAAATGAACTCTGGGCATTGGGCAGTAAATATGGAAGGAAGCAGGAGTGGTACCAGAAGAAGAAAGAGGTCTTCTAGTGGATCATCTGATTCTAAAGGATCCACTAGGCATTCAATCTCTTCTTCTCACCAGAATAAGAGGAAAAGGCATGACCGCAACAATTGATGTGATGAATTTAAGAAGGAAATTCCTCCTACCTTTAATGGTGAGGTAAATTATGGAAAAGAAGCCGACGCTTGGATTTTTGGGATGAAAAAATATTTTCAAGTCCAAGACTACTTTAGAAATATGAAGGCAAGGGTATCGATCATCAATATGAATGGAAGAACATCTATATGGTAGGAGAACCTCAGGAAAGTGAGGAATATTAATGATAGAAAAATTGTGTGGAAGTAGTTCAAGAAGTATTTAGAAAATAAATACCTCTCCAACAAGTACTATGATGACAAGATTGAAGAGCTCCATGAGCTGAGGTTGGGACAGCTGATCATAGAAGAATATCCAAACCAATTCTTGGAGTTGTTGAAGTATGTCAGATACATCAGGGATGATAATGTGAAAATTCAGCATTTTCTAATTGAGTTACCTCAGTCATACAATGAGAGGATTGATTTTGATGAACCTAGAACTCTAGAAGAGTCTATAAGGAAGGCCAAGTATTGCTATGATCAGAACAAAGGAAAACCATGATTACCATCAAGAATGGAAGGCAAAGAAGAATGAAATTTTTTATCAAAGGAAGAAAGGTTTCAAACCTTCTCACTTCTTGTGGAAATTGAAACCAAGAGATAGAACAATAACACTCACAAAGTTGATAATCAAACATGCAAAATTCACACCAAAGGAGACTGAAATCGGAGCATAACACTAATCTATATTGAGTAAGTGTACAATAGTGAACCTTGTGAAGTAATAGGATTATCAAATAAATAATTACATGAGAGGTTCAAATGTATAAGGATTCCATTCGAAATAGTTAAAAATCAGGCTTACCAAATCTAGTCAAATCCCCCATAGGTGCATAACGTAGTTTCCAAATCTATGAAGATGCTCACTAATTTTCTAAGTCAAGTGGGAAAGCTAAAGAGGGATGTAAATAAAAATAATACATGCTTTTAATTGGATAAAAAGAGGGAAGATGATGTGGGAAAAAAATAAGGCAATTACACCTAGACTAGCTTTTTCTTTTGCCTTAAAACAACTATAAAGCAAGGAAACTTTCAGAAAATGAAGATATGCACTTTAAGGAATCATGAATAAAGAAGAATTTCTAAAATTGGTTTCCAGGATGTTTCCCAAGCACTCCATGACTCATTTTTAGCATGTATTGACTTATAGGACATGTAGAAGACAACTAACATAGAATGGAATCTAGGAATCTAGGCAATAAGACAAAAATGATTAATCAATGTAAAATGTAGGTAACTATGGGTTGATTATTATAAAACCCCCATTAAGCCTGAATTTATGAGTAAATATCATAAAAATATAGGGCCTAGCAACAAGACTTAGTCACCCTTTACATACTGCTTGTCCATAAAACCAAGGAAAGAGGCAAAAACCCAGTGGGGAAACCCTCCCTTAAACATGGACAGGAAAAACAAAATTTGGAAATCTTGTCATCAATCATGCTTTATAGAATGATCAACAATCCCCAACAATTATTTTATATTGCTGGAGTTATTCTCACACAAAACTTTGGTGAATATGTCTACTACTTGTTCTGAAGATGCACAAAAGAGTAGAACAATGGTACCATCATGCACAAGCTGCCTAATTTAGTGAATATGGATATCAATGTTCTTGGTTCACTGTCTTTGAACTAGATCATTGCAGATTCAAATGATGCTCTGATTATCACAGTAGATAATAGTTGAAAAATCTGATTCGAAGCCACATTGTCCAAGTATCCCCTGCAACCATAAACATTGAGTTGTTGCATTTACAATGCCTCTATACTCTACTTCTGTAGATGAGAGTGATATGGCACTCTACTTCTTGCTTGAAAAGCTGATTGGCCCTTATGCAAGCATGAACACATATCCTAATGTAGACTTTTGATTTGTGTTGTCACCTGCCAAATCACTGTGAGTAAATCCAATCAAATCAAGATTAGATTTTGCTCTGTAAAAGATCCCATGAGTTCTTGTTCCTTGAACAAAGTTTAGGATCCTCTTGGCTTATCTCTAGTGGATCTCATGAGGCTGATACATCTATATTGAAGCCACACTAACTACATAATATAAATCAGGTCGAGTGTGTGTAGGATAAAGAAAATACCCAATCAACTGCCTATATAGTGTATTATTTACCATAGGAGAAGAACCTGCTTCTTCAAGCTTAAATCATGAAAGGAAAGGAGCCTTGCTTGGCTTGCAATATTTCATGTTGAACTTGATGATCAAATATGAAGCATACCTGGAATGATGTACTTTGATTCCATGTTGGGATTGAGCAATTTCAAGACCCAAGAATAAGCTCAACAATCCCAAATTTGTCATAGAAAATGCATGGTTCATTGCTTCCTTCAAGGAGGAATTCTCTTTCTTTGAACTTCCTGTAATTAGTAGGTCATCCACATACAAGATAATTATCATCAAAGAACCATGAATCAGCTTCAAATAGACATTAGGATCAGACTTGCATCAAACAAAACTCAGTGACAACAGAAAGCCATCAATCTTGGCATACCAAGCCCTAGGGGCTTGCTTGAGCCCATACAATGATTTCTTTAACCTGCACACTAAAGATGGATTAGAAACAAACCCTTCAGGTATCTTCATGTAAATCCCTTCAGTGATATCTCCATTTAGGAAAGAACACTTCACATCTATGTGATGTACTTCCCACTACTTCGAAGCTGCAATGGCTAGAGCTAGCCTTATGGAGTCCATATTTTCCACTAGTACAAAGGTTTCATTGTAGTCAATACCATGTACTTGTGAGTATCCCTTGGATACCAATATTTCTGTATATTTCAAAGGTGAACCATAAGCAGCAAACTTAGTCTTGAATACCCACTTACATTGAACTAGCTTCCTCCCTAGGGGATGATCAACCAGTTCCCAAGGGTTGTTCTTATGGAGCGAGATGAATTATTATTTCATGGTTGTTTGCCATATTGGATCATGTTATGCATATTCATATGTCTATAGATATGATTCAACCATAAGATAGCACTTCTTAGAAAATATAGGATCTTTCACACAAAGGGCACTCTCAAATTGAGATCTAGTCCTCTTACTGTCATTAAGATTTCCATCTAGTTCCCCAACTGCATGAATGGTATTTGCTGCCCATTTTTGTCTTGTAGGAATCTTAGGATTTTCAATCAAATCATCATTATCAGACATATCAGAATCAACAAAGTCATTAGTCTCTTCACTTACAATAAATGGTTATGGTGATGAAGAGGACTCTCCAACTTCAACTGCTGCTAAAGGCACTTATTGGAACTGATCACTTCTTTCAATGAAAGATTTTTTAGTGCTCAAGTTGATAAAATTGTACAATTTGAATATTCAGAATACCCAACAAATAGGCACTCTTGGATTTGGGGTTGCAAATCCTTCCTCTTTTCCATTGGAATTCTAGCCCAAGCCTTTCAGCCAAAAATCGTGAAATGGGTCACATCTGGCTTGTTCCCACTTGAATATTTGAAAGGAGTAATACCATAAAGATGCTTATGAGGCACCCTATTTTGGATGTAGGATGCACATTTTATAGCCTTGGCCCAAAACTTTGGTGGCAAAGTCTTAGCCTCCATCATGCAGGTTACCACCTCTTTTAGTGATCTATTCTTTCTCTCTGTAACACCATTTTGTTGTGGTTTGTAAGGGATCGAATGCTGCATATGAATACTTGCATCTTTGCAATACCAAATGAACTCAGACTTGACATACTCACCACCATTGTCATATCTGAGGATTTTGAGTTTCCTCCCAAACTGGTTTTCAACCAAGGCTCTAAAGAATTTGAAGAGGTCAACAACTTAAGACTTATGCTTTAGGAAGTGAACCCAACAATACCTAGAAAAGTCATCTTTGAAGGTGAGTGCATATTTGTCTTGAATTATGGACATATGAGGGAATGGGCCAGAAATGTCACTTTGGATCAACTCAAGAGGTGCATAGGTTCTATCATGACTAGGTCTCTCATACTTGTGCTCTGGGTGTTTTCCTAGGATACAACCTTGACATAATCCCTTAGAAAACTTGATCTTTGGTAACCCTATGACCATATATTTTTCACTCAAATAAGAAATATACTTGTAGTTAAGATGGCCAAATATTTCATGCCAAAGCTTGCT
Organism: Pseudotsuga menziesii; assembly: GCA_001517045.1. Classification (NCBI taxonomy): domain Eukaryota; kingdom Viridiplantae; phylum Streptophyta; class Pinopsida; order Pinales; family Pinaceae; genus Pseudotsuga; species Pseudotsuga menziesii. Next base: position 280,498 of record LPNX010660820.1, read on the forward strand.
TGCTTCATTATCATGAATTAGAAAAGCAGAGGGGTTTGAGTAGGGTAGAAAATGGGAAAACCTGTATACCTTCGAAGTGTGATCAATAACGCCTTTTGCTATGAATTTACCATTCAAAATATCAGTGATTTCAACATCATCAGGGGAGAATCTGACCTTCTTTAGAGACCCAGTATGAGTCATCTAATACACTGACAAGAGATTAGAGGAAAGACCTGGAACATACAACACATTATTGAAACTACCATGGTCAAGATCAATCCTACCCTTCCCCAAACTATCAGTGAGAGATTCATCTCCCAAAACTATTGGTGGACCTTTTGACATGTCAAGGGAGGAGAATGTCTCCTTTGTTGAAACCATATGTCTAGAAGATCTAGAATCTATAATGAAGCTAGGTGAGCTTGATCTTCCAGCAACCAAGGCATGCACTGTCTCTCTGTCTTCTGAATTTGATCCTCCTTACTTCTTCTTTGAGCAATCAAGAAGGGAGATGTTATTCTTCTCTAGGAGTTGGGTCATCGTGTCAATTTGCTTCTTCATACAAGATCTCTCAAGATGATAGACCTTACTACAGTATGCGCACTTGCTCATTTCTCCTTTATTCTTCTTCTTCTGGGAGTTCTTCTTGGAACCTTGGGGATCCTCTTGAGACTTTGATTTGTCTCTCTTTTGATCAGGTGGATTTTCAGATTTTTTCTTGCTTTTTGAATCCACCCTTGAATCTCCATCAACCAAAGCTTGGTATTTGGAAGGTTTGATGGTGCCCATCATCACCAACCTATCTTGCTCCTGTGTGAGGGATTCCATGAACTCTGAAAGCTTAGGAATCTTCCAGGCTTGTGCTATCAACTTGGTGGCATGGAAGTTCTAAATAAACACTGAATAGTCAAGAAGAATCTTAGAGAGTATGGAAAAGACTATTTTATCTTCCTTATTTTCGATCCCACACTGTTTTAACTACAAAACAAGGGCCTTAAACTTGGAAAAGTAGATTTGCAATGATTCAAAGCTACTGGGACTCAAGGAGATCAAATCATTCTTGATTTGATATCCTCTCATCTCATTTGTATTTCCAAAAATATCTTCAAGCTTATCCCACACTTCACTTGGTGATGTCAATCCATCAATATGGAAGAGGAGGTCTCTTGAAATGCTCAGACACAAAAGACCATAGGCCTCATCCCTCTTGTTGTGCCATTTAATTTTCTCTGTAGTTGCATTGGGCTCTGACTCAGTTTCCATGGTCACCCTATAGATACCTTTCACTCTCAACAATATCACCATCTCATCTTTCCACTCAATGAAATTGAATCCAGTCAAGATGATCTTCTGAGATTGGTCCATAGCTTAGTAACTGTGCCCTCCAGTCAGTGAAATGCGCTCCCAGTCAAGATGTTGAACCTGCAATAAAAATTTGAAATTGAAATTGAACCATGGTACCATGTTGAAATTGAACCCGAGATATAGGACAATAACACTCACAAAATTGCTAATCAAACATGCAAAATTCACACCAAAGGAGACTGAAATTGGAGCATAACACTAATTTGTATTGAGTAAGTGTTGAATAGCCAAAATTGTGAAGTAATAGGATGCTCAAATAAATAATTACATGAGAGGTTTGAATGCACAAGAATTCCATTTGAAATAGTCAAAAAACAGGCTTACCAAATCTAGTCAAATCCCCCATAGGTGCATAAAGCAGTTTCCAAATCTATGAAGATGCTCACGAATTTGCTAAGTCAAGTGGGAAATATAAAGAGGGATGGAAAGAAAACTCATAAATTCATTTAATTGGAGAAAAAGAGGGAGGATGATGTGGGAAAAAAACAAGGTAGTTACACCTAGACTAGCTTTTCCTTTTGCCTTAAAATAGCTATAAGCCAAGGAAACTTTCAAAAAAAATAGATATGCACTTTAAGGAATCAATAATAAATTAGAATTGATAAAATTGGTTTCTGGTATGTTTCCCAAGTGCTCCATGACTCAGTTTTAGCATGTGTTGACTTCTAGGACATGTAGAAGGAAACTAGCATAGAATGGAATCTAGGAATCTAGGTAATAAGAAAAAAATGATTAATTAATTTCAAATGTAGGTAACTATTGGTTAATTATCCTAACACTTCTAAAAGCATCAAAGTAAGCTATCAAAATCTATTACTAATCCAACCAAATTGATGGAAGACAGGCCAAGAGATCCAAAAGAGATTAGAGAACCACTCCAATGTTGGGGATGTTGAGGAAACCACATGCTTAGGAACTATTCGCATGAGAATGGGTATGTAAGGAAAGCTCACAACATCGAAGGAGATGAAATGGTGGGTCAAGTGGCAAGGACCATCGCTAGAATGTATATAGCTCTAGAGGACCACCATGCAGATCATCAATCAACTGTGGTTGAAGTTGAAGGTAATATTGCACAGCAATCAATCACATGAGACAATAGAAACATAGATTTATCCTTGGGGAAACCATAAAGTAAAAACCCCGTAACTTCCTTAGATATAGAATGAGAACCAATGGCAGTAGTAAAACCAAAAGACAGAAAATATGATCTCCAACACCTTTTCTCTCTCTCCTTTGTGTGACCACTTCCTCTCTCACTCATGCGCCCCAGTTGAGTGAGTGTGTGTGTCAAATAGAGAGTCTCACACTCTATTTATACTAGTTTCCAACTTGACAATTACTTACCAGGGCTGACATCTCTAGGAGAGTATAATAAACCTAGTGGCCCTCAACTGTGGGGACTTTCCCCCCTTGATCAACAAGGAAGGTTAACCTCAACTAAATTGTGGGGACTATTGCCCCTACTTACAACAGAGGGTTAAACTTAATGAATTTACATGACTTTATTATATTAATGACTCTCCCAATATGAATATTGGGGTACAATGAAATATAAGTGATTATCCCGATTGAAAAATCGGGGTACAATATAAGATATACAAGTGAATACATTCCAAAGTTACAAATGCATCAACAGTCCCTCTTAACTAGGAAGGTATTATCTTGACACAATTCATCAGCATAAGTCTTATTCTATGGATCATCATCAAAGCTAGATCATCACTAGATCATCATCAAAGTTGGATCATCACTGGATCATCATTAAAGCTGGATAATCATTGGATCGTCATCAAATATGTATCATCACTAGATTATGATCAAAGCTGGATCATCACTAGATCATCATCAAAGATGGATCATCACTGGATCATCATCAAAGATGGATCATCATTAGATCATCATCAAAGCTAGATCATCACTAGATGATCATCAAAGTTGGATCATCACTGGATCATCATCATCATCACTGCTTCCGCTATCTCGATCAAATGGTGTTATGTCTTCATTCTTCTCATCACAGGAAGTTATACAGAGCTAGCCATTTTTAATGATGGTTGAAGGCCTAACCTCAATGTAGGTCTTCCTCTAGAGTTCCAGTCATTTTTCATACTGGGTGTAGGCCTCTATAAAGCTAGTCCTTTTCATACTGGATGTACCTCCATAGAGCCAGTCCTTTTTCATACTGAATGTAGATCACTACAGAGCTAGTCCTTTTTCATATTGGATGTAGGCCACTACAGAGCCAACCTTTTTTCATGTTGGATTTACTTCCATAGAGCTAGTTCTTTTTTATACTGGATGTGGGTCTCTACAGAGCCATTCCTTTTTCATACTAGATGTAGGCCACTATAGAGCCAACCCTTTTTCATGCTGGATGTACTTCCACATAGCCAGTCCTTTTTCATATTGGATGTGAGTCTCTTTAGAGCCAATCCTTTTTCATACTACATGTAGGCCACTACAGAGCCAACCCTTTTTCATGCTAGATGTACTTCCATAGAGCCACTCCTTTTTCATACTCTATGTGGGTCTCTACAGAGCCAGTCCATTTTTATACTAGATGTAGGCCACTATAGATCCAACCCTTTTTCATGCTAGATATACTTCCACATAGCCAGTCCTTTTTCATACTAGATGTCGGTCTCTTCAGATCCAATCCTTTTTCATACTGCATGTAGGCCACTACAGAGCCAACCCTTTTTCATGCTAGATGTACTTCCATAGAGCCACTCCTTTTTCATACTCGATGTGGGTCTCTACAGAGCCAGTCATTTTTCATACTGGATGTATCCCACTACACTTATATCTGACCATGGGATGCCCTACCTACCACCATGTCAGAAGGGAACAACACTTACATCTGACCATGGGAGGAACCAATCCTACCACCATGTCAGAAGGGCACAACACTTAAATATGACCATGGGAGGAACAAATCCTACCACCATGTCAAAAAGGCTCACGAACTCATCACTTCCCCTTGGAAGGAACCTTGATCCAGAGAACACCAAGCTTTTCCCTGAAGTACTCAAACTTCACTCTAGCCATTTCTAGCATAGAATCATATCAAGGCTGATTACGTCCAAGGATAACCTGCGATCTTTGCCAGGACTGATTACATCCAAGGACAACCTATAGGACTATTTAGGTCTAAGCAACCTACAAGCTTCACCATGATTTTATGCTCAGACAACCTATCTCACCAGCTATGCCAGAACTCCCTCTTTCAAGATATCTTGATCTAGATCACATACTGGAGCTTCACTGCTCCTCTCTACAACATACAAAAATGAAAGTCATATCAATCAAATAAAATAGTAGTTTTCAAAAGAAACATACTACATCCCAAATAGTCAAGAAATTGGCAACATATTTTTCCTCGGCTGTACTCAGTGCCATGCAGTACTCCTCCCTACTAAACCAAGAGATCACACTTGATCTCATACAAAAGTAGCACCTCGAAGTGCTCTTCCTATTAATGGCACTTCCTACCCAATACGAATCCACATAACCGTCCAGGTTAATCTTCTGATTCATATCATACTTGAGCCCATACTCAATTGTACCCTTCGAGTACCTCATTGTATGCTTTGCAACCATCACGTGAACATGTCTCGGATTCATCAAGAACTGGCTCAATGTGTTCATAGCAAAGAAAATATATGATCTCATATATGTCAGGTACATCAAGGAACAACAAATCATTTGACGATACATCGTGGCATCAATCGTCTCTGATGAAGCATCACTCAATAGCTTCAGGTATGATTCCATAGGTGTAGTCATGACCTTGTAGTCCATCATCCCAAACCTCTTCAGGATCTCCACTGTCATAACCCCAAATTTCACAAAAATAAAAAAATTTGGATGTAACATAAAATTTTTGTAGTCGCAGTTTGTTAACTTCTAGAGGTTAATGGATAAATGAAACAGTTAACAAACTAAGTATTAACTTAAACACATAAAAATAAATACTATTTTAATTTCGATATGTGATGTACATAATCTGCATTCAGTTGTTTCTAACTACACTGATAGTTTGATTTTGTCAAGTAGGTGAGAAGTTACTATTTAACTGGGGCTTACTTAGCGATTGCTAACTTATCTGGATTTCTGGATCTTACAGGCTTGACAGGTAAATTTTGAACCAGTAAGAGTTTATTAAGTCATTAATCTAGATATACTTCTTTTATCATAAATATACTGCTAGAGTAAAAGTTTGCTTAATAGAACTCAAGGGTTCTATGAGGTAAAGTAACATTTCTTTTACTTGTTTTTCAACTATGACAGTACCTTTAAAATTCATGTCGTAAACATCAATACTATGCCCTACTGATTTTCTTTTATCAGAATGACTTCTATTTTAGGTATATCTTCTTTCCATCTATACGTTACGATGTTTACTAGTTCTTCATAGAGCTCATGATTTAGTGTATCAACACTCTTAGTGAAAACAGGAGATTATTGTTGTTGCTATTTACAAACTTTTCAACACTACTTATAAGTATGGAAACAGACCTAAGGCCTTTCAATAAAAGAAGCTTACACAGAACACTTAGCTTTACCTTTAATTAAGCTTTAGTAGAGGAAGTTTATCTGCTTAATACTGCATTGTATTTATAATTGATCATTTGCATAAATGTCATCAAGAAGTGATTTCTAACTTCCAAGTTTCTTCATGACATAAGTAATGTGACAAAATTACATTATCATATTATTTATTTGAGGATTGTAGTGATGCTAGATGTTTTCTTAGACAATTTTACTAACTTTTACTATCAAGACTAAGCTAGTCTTGATTTGATTCATTTGGAGCTTTGATTAATTATGGAGACCAAACAATTACAACTTCCATGAAGTTCACCTTACTCTTAGTACTATAAACTTCATACAAAAGTAAGAATTTATTCTAGAGTGTAAATACTTTTTATATACACAATGTTAATTTATAAACTAGATTCTTACTACTAGTCTTACATAAATACTAATTCTAACATCATGGTCTTGATATATATATATATATAATGTATCAATAAATTATTATTGTCAAACTATTGTCGTAAGAGTAGGGGCATATACCATTCTATGGATCTTTTCATAGTGGTTATTTTACCATCAAAATATTTCATTGTTTATATATAACAAGAGTTAATGATTTCATGAATGAATAGTTCGTTAGCAACGAAGGTTCCAAGGCTTATAATAAAACAAGGGTTTAACGATACTACAAAAACCTTATTCTTAACATGGCTTCACTTCATAGTTCATCATTTTATGTTATGTTTTGACTTTGCATAATATATTATCATTGTAATCATTGTGTATATTATTAACAATAATTCAATTCCCGACAATGCAATGGAGACTATACAACTCGACCCACTGTGGACTGAATAAATTTGTGGGCACATGGAACATTCACCACTGTCCATTGCATAACTTATAAGCTCACCACGCAACCATACTTCTTATTTTTCATTGAGGGTTTTGGTCTCTACACTATTTGGTTCACTGCAGCCATGACGGCTCGCTAGTGCTCGCCTCTAGCTCCATTGTTTCTGTAAAGAGGAGTGCTGCCACTCTAGTGTAAGGGTTGCGAAGTTCACAGCCCGCATTTGGTGTTTTTCTTCCTGCATACAATACTTTGCTGTGCGTGGGGGTAGTGTAGCTCTGTCAGTAATTTTTAAATGTTTTTTTCTTTCATGGCCATTGCCAAGGCTTACTCATGTTCTCGTCGTCAGTGTAGCATGTACTATGATCTCTGTCAACTCTGTCACTAGTGAACATGAGGGTTTTGGGCTATTCGTTGTGCTACTCATGGTGTGGGCTCAAATCCTCCTCGGCGTCCAAATATTTCACTTCCAGGTAAAGAAAATCATCTTATAAATATTATAAGCTTTAAAAAAATTACAGTTATAGTTATAAACTCAATTTCTAACTAAGATTTGGTCTTCACTTGCAGGTGATGGTTCTCCTTTTCGTTTGGAAGAATCCTCTTCACGTTTGGATTGGAATCAAGTACTACGGGTAAGCCCTAGTTATAATATGGCAAAAACCTGCTTGTATAGACTTAGGGAAACAAAAATGGTTTCAATTGGGAAGAAGTTACGACCTGGGTTCCTCCAGTCTTTGGATGTTTGGTCTTCAGTTTTTAATATTTGTTTTTTGTTATTAAAACCTTGCATATAGCAGGGTGGCTCCAACATTGGATGCCGTGACTTGTACTACTCTTTTCTTGACTTATAAAGCATTTACAGTAATGTAGGTTTTGGTAAATTGAATGTTAGTTTTGTTTTTAAAATCCCATTCCACGATGCTGGGTACACCGGCCCTGAGCTGGGTGTTGTAATCTGTTTAACTTTGTAGCCTTAGGGCCTGTCAAAGTAATACATTGGGTTTTTCTTTAAAAAGAATTTAATTCGAGCTCTGTCTCATTCTTGTATATTTTGACTCTGTGTTTGTGAGAGTTCTTCCTATTCGACTGTTAATGAAGAACATTAATGTCTAATATCTTTTGTAATTAGTTTATTGTTCATTATAAGACTGTAAAGCTGTAGTGTATAATTTATAATATTTATTTAATTGTTCAGATTATACAACTACGGTTTTCCTAAAAGTGAAACCCTTGTCTATATGAGTTCTTCAATGTATTAATGATTAGGTTCAGCTACTTGTTAATTTGGATAAATTATTATTACAGATGTGTTGTGTAAATGTACATTCGTTTTCAGTAAGAATTGTAACAGTTTATAGTAGATTAAAAGTTTATTTTAATAATTAACCAAGTAAATGGTTTGCAGCTTAGATGTTTTATTTATAATATTTAAAGAACTTGGTTAGGGTTTTGACCCTGAAATTTCACAATTACAGGTATAAGCCTATTTAATAATTATAAGATAGTTCTTCATAGTAAATATTTAGTTTATACTAGTTATTAATTATATTTTCATTGCTTTTATTTAATAAACTGTCTAGTAGAATTTACTCAGAGTTTTTAAAATGATAAAGCATAAATTATGTAACTCAGTTTACTCTTTTTAATATAAGTACTTTTAAATTTTACCCTATTTGGTTTATACTAAATATTAGTCCTAGATTTAGTTGATAATGTTAGAAAATAAACTATGTGAACTGTAGTTGTTTATTTACTTAACTATATGTAATTCATGTAACTCTAATGTGATTTTTCTGCTGCATTTCATGCAGTTACTAAGTGGAAACATGGAAGTATAAACACATCATAACACTGTTTAACTTCCATAATATTTGAACATGAAATAAATTACTCTACTGCCTGTAAATACCCAATCTTATCTACTCAACATTCTCTTATCTTCTTAAACATTCTACCTGTGCTAGAGTACTACCTGGATTTTCCAGGTGTGGAAAAACACAGACTAGAAACTATTTTCTATTCTAACACATTACTCTTCAAATTCATTTCTTCAATAATCTACAAAGACTACTAAATTCTAACATTTACAAATTGAATATTTAACATTCATTAAACAGTTAGACTTAGATTTATCTATCTAACACAGTAAAAAAAAATAATGTAGAACCTATTTAGGACAGATGACAACAGTGTTAGGAGGCCATTCCTCCCTACCAATCTCCTGGAGAGCACTCAAACAACGCTTCCTCAGGACCCCCGAGCATGTTCCTAGTTTTCTTGGCTGAGAACTGGTGGAGAAGCAAATAGTAGACTAGTTCAAAAACTTAGTAAAACACCTTGCTCTCAGCACTAATATCTTTTAGCTTAAATGCTGCACTAGATCACTTATTAGTTATCCCCTCAAACTCTTTCCACAATTCCCTTCCATTGAATTTATTTGAAGTACATTAATTCACCTGAATGATCACTTCTCTAGAATGAGCAGCCTCAGCTCTCCTTAATCAGAATTTTTATAAAGATTTCCTAGTTCTTTTGGGTCAGTTGTCATTAATTGAGCCACCTGCTCTGATTTCACTTTCTTGTGGAATCATGACCCCAAATGTAGGGAGGTTGCTACCTACAACAGTTGGAAGTGGTTTGAGGATGCTGCCACATGTCAGTTTGCTCTCCACCCAGTCTCCTCCACCAATTTGACCAGTAAACACTCTTCTAATAGCTCTCCTAAGATGTTGTCTCTTCCTTTATTTATTTCTAAATAAATATTCAGAATTACATTAAATATCCTTGACTTTGATGAGTCATCAATTACAAGTTAGCATAAAATTTAACATATTGTCTTCAAATAATATCAAATAATATCAAATAATATAAAATTGTTTTTTTGCAAAATTGGGGCATGTGACATACACACCCCCTTAGAGCATAACATCGTCCTTGATGTTATTTATTCTTCGTTCTCAGAATTACCCTGTAAAAGAATTGGATATGCATCCCGCATATTACTTTCCAATTCCCAGGTGGCTTCTTCTGGACTAAGGTGCTTCCATTGCACCTTCACCTGACCAATGGTGGGGTTCCGAAGTGTGATCTCCCTTTGTCCGAGGATACAGTCCGGTTCCACCAGAAAATGTCCTTCTGGTTCCACCTGTACATCATTCCAGTTAACAACATGAGTAGCATCATGAACATATTTATTTAATACAGAAATGTGAAAAACATTATGTACTCTTAAATTTGGTGGTAATGCTGATTGATAAGCTACTTGTCCAATCCTGGATAGTATTTCGAATGGACCATAGTAACGAGGTGCTAGTTTTGGACAACTACCCAATCTCAGAGAGCTCTCTTTGGGCCTCACCTTGATGAACACATGTTCACCTACCTGAAACTCCTTTGGAGTTATTTTAAGGTCTGCTTGACTTTTCTATCGATCCTGCACAATTTTCAGATTACTTTGTATCTACTTAACAATTTATTCCATTTCCTTTAATAGTTCAGGACCTAATACTAATCTATATATTGGATTACTCCAAGAGATAGGAGTATTACATTTGATTCCATACAATATTTCAAAAGGACTGAATCTAGCTGATGCTTAATAATTATTATTATAAGCAAATTCTACCAGATGCAAATAATCCTCCCATTTCCCTAGCTGTTTTTTCACATACATTCTTAATAAATCTTCCAGCACTTGGTTTACTCTTTCGGTCTGTCCATATATTTGAGGATGGAATGAATTACTAAAATTTAGTGTAGTGTTTAATCCTTTAAACAGAGATTTACAAAAGCTACGTGTAAATTTAGGATCTCTATCCGAAATTATAACTTTCGGTATTCCATGCAATCAAAAATTTTGCTTTAGAAAGTTATCAGCTATGTTTGCAACTTTATACGTAGTTTTAACAGGTATAAAGTGAGCTAATTTACTTAATTTATCAACCACTATAATGATAGAATCATTTAAATTCTGATTTATAGGAAATCCAGTAACAAAATCGATACTAATTATCTCTCATTTCCAGCTAGGAATGGGCAATGACAGAAGTAATCCAGTTGGGTGTTAATGTTCAGTTTTCACCTGCTAACATTCAAAACACCTAGCGATATACTCTGCCAGTTCAGTCTTCATGTTTGGCCAAAAATATTCTTTTCTTAACATGGTTATAGTCTTTTGATAACTTGGATGACCTGAGTATGGAGTTTTATGGATTTCATCCAAAATTAATAATTTAACTTTAGGTACATTTGGTACATATATTCTATCTTTATACAGTAAAAATTCTTTTTCATTCAAACTGTACCCTTAACTTAAGATTTCTGTAGGATTTTCTTTTGTTTTAGCTTGTAAGTTTTGGTAAATTTCATCTTGTTCTATCCCTACTTTAAGTTGTTCATCCAGATCTATTGTATAAGTGCTGATAACTGTTGTGAAGTTTAGCCTTTCATTCCTACATAATGCATCAACAAATTTATTTTCTTTACCTTTAATGTGTTGAATTTCGAAATCATACTCACTTAGAAAAGATAGCCACCTAGCTTGTCTGGCATTTAGATTAGGCTGATCTAACATATATTTTAATCCTTTATTATCAGTCATTAAAATAAATTTTCTGCCAATTAGGTGATGACGCCACATCTCTAGAGCATGTATAACAACAGCTAATTCCAAATCATAAGTTGCATAATTATTTTCATGAATTTTTAATTTCCTAGACTCATAGGCAATAACATGCCCTTCTTGAGTCAAAACACAGCCTAAACCATCATTGCAAGTGTCAGTGCACACTACAAATTATTTATTTGGATCAACTATTCTTAAAATAGGTGCGTTGGTTAATAAAGTTTTTAACTTTTTAAAGCTTTCCTCGCATTTTTGGTTCCAATCAAATTTATTTCCTTTCTTCTGCAAAGAAGTTATCGCATTCACGATTCTCGAAAAACCTTCAATGAACCTCTGGTAATAACCAGTAATCCCCATGAAGGATCGAACATCAGTTACATCCTTAAGAACCAGCCAATCTTCGATCACCTCTATCTTTCCGGGATCCAATGAAATCCCTTCCTTAGTCACCACATGACCTAAGTACTGAATTTTATCTTTGAAGAAATCACATTTACTAAACTTTGCAAAGAGTTGATAATCTCATAGCTCTTGCAAAGCAATTTTTAAATGTTCCTTATGTTCTTCTTCAATTTTTGAATAGATTAATATGTCATTGATAAACACAACCACAAAATTATCTAGGTACTTATGCATAACGCTGTTCATTAAACACATAAAAATAGCTGGGGCATTAGTAAGCCCGAATGGCATGATGACAAACTTGTAATGACCATATCGAGTTCTAAAAGATGTTTTAAAGATGTCTTCATCTTTAATCCTAACTTGATGATATCCAGACCTTAAATCAATTTTAAAAAACACCGTGGCTCCACATAGTTGATCAAACAGATCATCTATGTGAGGCAATGGGTATCTATTTTTAATAGTCATCTTATTCAACTGACGGTAATCTACGCAAAGTCGCATGGTTCCGTATTTTTTTCTAATGAAGATGACAGGTGCCCCCCAGGGAGACACACTAGGTCGAATATACTTTTTGTCAATAAGTTCTTTTAATTGTGACTTTAGTTCATTTAGTTCCAGTATGTTCATTCGATAAGGGGCCTTTGGTCTAGGTATTGCACTAGGTACCATCTCAATGGTAAAATCTAGTTCCCTTTTCAGAGATAGTCCCGAAATTTCTTATGGAAATACATCCACATATTCTCTTAAGACTGTTATGTCTTCCAATTTTAATTTATCTATTTTATTTAGATTTTCCTCATCAGTTATTGTTACTACATAAGATTTACAACCCTTCCTAATAGCTCTCTTAAGTTGCAGAGCAGAAATCTACCTTATGGTTTTTTTCTAGGGATCCCCTTTACGTTTATTGGTTTTCCATCATTATTTATACACGTAAATGTTTTATCATAACAATTTAAAATTACCCTATGTTGTTCTAACCAATCCATACCGATGAGTAATTCATAAGAACCAAGAGGTAATACATTAAGCTTTACAACAGTTTCAAATTGATCCATAACTACTACACATTCTTTTACAAAACAAGTTACCTTCCTTTTAGCACCAGTGGCTAACTAAACCAACCAAGAATTTTCAAATTTTTCAACAAGAAACTTACATTTTTCTACCATTTTAGGTGAAATATAACTGAGACTAGTTCCTGGATCAATTCAAATAGCTATAGGGGTTTGGTTTATCATACCTTTTACTCCCACCATGGAAGTTTGATATTCTGCTTGTCAATTCTGCAAGGCTGCATTAATTCTGAGCATAGTCCTCGCTAAATCTCCAATGGTCATTTCCTCATGTATGGTATGAATATTACTGACAGTCTTTTTTTGATTAGGACAGACTGAGGCATAATGTGGGCCATTACAGTCCCAACACTTTATAGGTTCTTTGTGTTCAAATTTATTTGTGTAATTACCATGGTTATTAGTAGATTCTTTACCCTTTGAATTGTTCTGATTGCTTAGTGAACTATTCTTATTCCCTTGGAAATTCTTGTTAGCAAAATTTCTAGCCTTATTGTTTTTAGAATTCCTATTGGGTACAAATTCTTTCTTTTTTTGATCATAATGGTTATTATTCTTCTTGGCCTTCCAGTTGGCCATGCTCTCTTTCTTCTGATTCTATTCATAACAAAAGTTGGTTTTCCTCATAGATTCTTCCAGATTTTTTGGATTGCCATACTCAATCCTGTCCTTAATATGATAAGGTAGACAGCCGAGGAATCGCTATACCTTCAGTTTTTCATTTACAAGGTATGGTACATACCTAAGCAGACTTAAAAACCTGTTGTTCAGATATTTCATAGTCATTGATCCTAATTTAAGCTCATAGAATTATTTTTCTCTCTCTTCATAGTACTGCTCAGACAAAAATTTCTTTTTAAAGTACCTCTTGAAGGTACTCCAATTTATGTTCTTCTATTTTATTCCCTTCATTCTTTTCAAGTCCTACCACCATATATCAACCTTTCCTAAGAGGTTGCAGATAGTTGTTCTAGCCTTTAATTGGTTAGAATAGTTATAAATCTAGAAGTACTTCTTCATCCCAGATAACCAGGATTCCGCTTCCTCCCCCTTCTTAGTCTCTCCATTGAATGTTGGTGGTTTTATCTTTTTAAAATTCCCTAGAAATTTCCTCATAGGGTTTATATTTTCTCTTTTTAGTATAATGGTTGTCATCACTACTATCACTAGTGGAATGAAAGTTACATTGATCACCAAACACCTATAAAGATGAGCTGCTTTCATTTCTAGTATGTTTAATCTTTTTATATTTATGTTGATGACTTGTATATTCTGATTCAGCTCTTTTACCTCTACCGTTGGTTTGAAACATTTCTGTTAGGATCTGATTAAGCTCTTCCCGAGCCCTCAAAATCCTTTCATTCTCTCGTTTAATAGATTCCATTTCAGATTTTAAGTCTTTTATTGTTTGTAAAAGTTCTGAGGAATTAGTGGTTAGATCTTCTTGTATAGGGTCTCTTGGTAAGTTTTTTGGTTCATTAAATGGAGATTCCTCTTCCGCATATTCCTCCAGCCTTTCCATACCTGTTGTTAAACTTTAGAAACAATTTTCTCTGTTGAATAACATTAAAAGAAAATAAAATCAGCAAAATAATTTAGATTCGCTATTTCATAGAAAGCAATTTGGGCTTCATCAAGGCCTAGTGTTTGAACCTTGTGCTCTGATACCACATGTCATAACCCCAAATTTCACAAAATTTAAAAAAAATTGATGGAACATAAAATGTTTGTAGTCATAGTTTGTTAACTTCTAGAGCTTAACGGATAAATGAAACAGTTAACAAACTAAGGATTAACTTAAACACATATAAATAAATACTATTTTAATTTCAATATGTGATGTACATAATATGCATTCAGTTGTTTCTAACTACACTGATAGTTTGATTTTGTCAAGTAGGTGAGAAGTTGCTTTTTAACTAGGGCTTACTTAGTGACTGCTAACTTATCTGGATTTCTGGATGTTACAGGCTTGATAGGTAAATTTTGAACCAGTAAGAGTTTATTAAGGTGTTAATCCAGATATACTTCTTTTATCATAAATATACTACTAGAGTAAAAGTTTGCTTAATAGAATTCAAGGGTTCTATGAGGTAAAGTAACATTTCTTTTACTTCTTTTGCAACTATGACAATACCTTTAAAATTCATGTCATAAAGATCAATACTATGCCCTACTAAATGTCTTTTATCAGAATGACTTCTATTTTAGGTATATCTTCTTTCCATCTATACGTTATGATGTTTACCAGTTCTTCATAGAGCTCATGATTTTGTGTATCAACACTCTTACTGAAAACAGGAGCTTATTGCTGTTGCTATTTACAAACTTTTCAACACTGCTTATAAGTATGGAAACAAACCTAAGGCCTTTCAAGAAAACAAGCTTACAAAGAACTCTTAGGTTTACCTTTAATTAAGCTTCAATAGAGGAAGTTTATCTGCTTATTACTGCATTGTATTTATAATTGATCATTTGCATAAATGTCGTCAAGATCTGATTTCTAACTTCCAAGTTTCTTCATGACATAAGTAATGTGACGAAATTACATTATCATATTATTTATTTGAGGATTGTAGTGATGCTATATGTTTTCTTAGACAGTTTTACTATCTTTTACTGTCAAGACTAAGCTAGTCTTGATTTGATTCATTTGGAACTTTGATTACTTATGGAGACCAAACGATTACAACTTCCATGAAGTTCACCTTACTCTTAGTACTATAAGCTTCATACAAAAGTAAGAATTTATTCTAGAGAGTAAATACTTTTTATATACACAATGTTAATTTATAAACTAGATTCTTACTACTAGTCTTACATAAATACTAATTCTAACATCATGGTCTTGATATATATATAATGTATGAATAAATAATTATTGTCGGACTATTGTCTTAAGAGTAAGGGCATATACCCTTCTATGGATCTTTCCATAGTGGTTATTTTACCATATAAATATTTCATTGTTTACATATAACAAGAGTTAACAATTTCATGTATGAATAGTTCGTTACCAACAAAGGTTCCAAGGCTTATAATAAAGCAAGGGTTTAACGATACTACAAAAACCTTATTCTTAACATTGCTTGACTTCATAGTTTATCATTGAAATGTTACATTATGTTTTGACTTTGCATAATATATTATCATTGTGATCATTGTGTGGATTGTTAACAATAATTCGATTCCCGACAATGCAGTGGAGACTATACAACTCGACCCACTGTGGACTGAATAAATTTGTGGGCACATGGAACATTCACCACCATGCATTGCATAACTTATAAGCTCACCATGCAACCCTAATTCTTATTTTTCATCGAGGGTTTTGGTCTCTACACTGTTTGGTTCACTGCGGCCATGAGGGCTCACTGGTGCTTGCCTCCAGCTCCATTTTTTGTGTAAAGAGGAGTGCTGCCACTCTAGTGTAAAAGTTACGAAGTTCACAGCTCGCATTTGGTGTTTTTATTCCTGCATACAATACTTTGTTGTGCGTGAGGGTAGTCTAGCTCTGTCATTAATGTTTAAATGTTGTTTTCTTTTGCGGCCATTACCAAGGCTTACTCATGTTCCCATCGTCAATGTAGCATGTATTGTGAGCTCTGTTGACTCTATCACTAGTGAACATTAGGGTTTTGGGCTGTTCATTCTGCTACTCATGGTGTGGGCTCAAATCCTCCTCGACTTCAAAATATTTCACTTCTAGGTAAAGAAAATCGTCTTATAAATATTATAAGCTTTAAAAAAATTACAGTTACAGTTATAAGCTTAGTTTCTAACCAAGGTTTGGTCTTCACTTGCAGGTGATGGTTTGCCTTTTCATTTGGAGGGATCCTCTTCAGGTTTGGATTGGCATCAAGTACTATGGGTAAGCCCTGGTTACAATATGGCAAAACCATGCTTGTACAGACTTAGGGAAACAAAAATGGTTTCAGTTGGGAAGAAGTTACGACCTCGGTTCCTCCAGTATTGGGATGTTTGGTATTTAGTTTTTAAGGTTGGTTTTTTGTTATTAAACCCTTGCATATAGCAGGGTGGCTCTGGCATTCGATGCCGTGACTTGTACTACTCTTTTCTTGACTTATAAAGCATTTACAGTAATGTTGTTTTTGATAAATTGAATGTTAGTTTTGTTTTTAAAAACCCATGCCACAATGCTGGGTACACTGGCCTTGAGCTGGGTGTTGTAATCTGTTTAAGTTTGTAGCCTTATGGCTTGTCAAAGTAATACATTGGGTTTTTCTTTAAAAAGAATTTAATTCGAGCTCTGTCTCATTCTTGTATATTTTGACTCTGTGTTCATGAGAGTTCTTCCTATTTGATTGTTAATGAAGAACATTACTGTCTAATATATTTTGTAATTAGTTTATTGTTAGTATAAGACTGTAAATTCCTAGTGTATACTTTATAATATTTATTTACTTGTTCAGATTATACAACTAGGGTTTTCCTAAAAGTGAAACCCTTGTCTAAATGAGTTCTTCAATGTATTAATGATTAGGTTTAGATACTTGTTAATTTGGATAAATTATTATTACAGATGTGTTGTGTAAATGTACATTTGTTTTCAGTAAGGACTATAATAGTTAACAGTAGATTAAAAGTTTATTTTAATAATTAACCAAGTAAATGATTTGTAGCTTAGATGTTTTATTTATAATATTTAAAGAACTTGGTTAGGGTTTTGAACCTGAAGTTTCACAATTACAGGTATAAGCCTGTTTAATAATTATAAGATAGTTCTTCATAGTAAATATTTAGTTTATACTAGTTATTAATTATATTTTCATTGCTTTTATTTAATAAACTGTCTAGTAGAATTTACTCATAGTTTTTAAAATGATAAAGCATAAATTTTGTAACTCGTTTTACTCTTTTTAATCTAAGTATTTTTAAATTTTACCCTATTTGGTTTATAGTAAATATTAGTCCTAGATTTAGTTGATAATGTTAGAAAATAAACTATGTGAACTGTAGTTTTTTATTTACTTAACGATATGTGATTCATGTAAGTCTAATGTGATTTTCTTGTTGCATTTCATGCAGTTACTAAGTGGAAAGAGAGAAGTATAAACACATCATAACACTGTTTAACTTCCATAATATTTTAACATGAAATAAATTACTCTACTACCTGTAAATACTGAGACTGGAAATTATTTTCTATTCTAACACATTACTCTTCAAATTCATTTATTCAATAATGTACAAAGACTACTAAATTCTAACATTTATAAATTGAATATTTAACATTCATATAATAGTCAGACTCAGATTTATCTATCTAACACAATAAAACAAAATAATGTAGAACCTGTTTAGGATAGATGACAACAGCGTTAGGAGGTCGTTCCTCCATACCAATCTCCTAGAGAGTGCTCAAACAATGCTTCCTCAAGACCCCTGAGCCTGTTCCTGGTCTTCTTGGCTGAGAACTAGTGGAGAAGCAAACATTAGACTAGTTCAAAAACTCAGTAGAACACCCTTCACTCAGTAGTTATCCCCTCAAACTCTTTCCACAATTCCCTTCCATTGAATTTCTTTGAAGTACATTCATTCACCTGAATGATCACTTCTATAGAATGAGCAGCCTTAGCTCTCCTCAATGGGAATTTTTATAAACATTTCCTTGGTCTTTTCAGTCAGTTGTTATTAATTGAGCCACCTACTCTCATTCCACTTTCTTGCATTAGAGGAAATTTGGGGTCTAAAATGGGCCTTATAAGAAAACGTGCCAAAATAAGTTTTTGTGAGTTGGAATTCAAGAACCAATAGAATTTCA
>LPNX010660820.1:299306-312331 GCA_001517045.1 Pseudotsuga menziesii
TCATGACCCCAAATGTAGGGAGGTTTCCACCTGCAACAGTTGGAAGTGGTTTGAGGATGCTGCCACATGTCAGTTTGGTCTCCACCCAGTATCCTCCACCAATTTGACCAGTAAACACTCTTTTAACAGCTCCTAAGCCGTTGTATCTTCCTTTATTTATTTATAAATAAATATTAAGAATTACATTAAATATCCTTGACTCTGATGAGTCATAAATTACAACTTACCATAAAATTTAACATATTGTCTTCAAATAATATAAAATTGTTTTTTTGCAAAATTGGGGCATGTGACATCCACTACATACTTCCATTTTTCAAGGGATATTCCATATGCATTCTGCCACACCTCAATGCCTAGGAATTAGTGCATAATATCCAAGTCTTTCATCTCGATATTGGAAGCAAGTCTACTTCTTGCAACTTGAATGAGTTCCTCTTTTCTGCTAAGAACAAGTCATTGACATATAACAAGAGCATCACTGGTCTTCTGCCTTCAACCTTGAAGAAAAGTTTCTTTACCCTCAGTAAAGCCTAGATCCATCAGTAAGCTGTCCATCCTGTCGTACCATGTTGAACCTCAGGATCCTCTGTAGTCACTCCCTCTGAAGTGAAACATCATTCTCCCTTTGCCTTTCGTACTCTATACATTGAAACATTATGTACTTGAGTGACAAGTAGCTTCCTCTACTACTAATATTCTATGTCTCCATATAGGGTCATTGGATACCAAGATCTTCTATCTTGAACCTTTTCAAAAGTTCTTCTTGCACCCATCTGTGTGCTTGTCATCCTCTATAGGATTTCATCTTCAACCTTGTAGAAAAGGTTAAGATCTTCATCACTCTAGGTGATATTGAAGTTCCTCATGTATGTCTTATCCCATCGGTGTCTTCTGAGCTCATACAAGGCCTTATTTAATTTTCACACAAGAGTCTGCCTGTCATGTGTCTCAACTCCCACTGGGTACAAATTTCTCTTCGTAGTCTACGCCTTCTTTCTATGAGAATCCTCATGCTATTAATATTTCCTTGTATCCCACATAGTTCTCTTCAAGTCTTGATACTGTATCCTAGACATCATTCTTCATGATCTTGTACTCTCCTTCCCTTTCTTCTTGGCTACTTCTTTATAGCTGGAAGGTTCTGCATCAATGATGTATCTCAAAAGTGTCTCATAACTGCACTGTGTCCGAGACCTCTTTCTTTCTTTGAAAGTATCATCATATTATTCTTTGTTTTGGATAATTTCTTGAACTGTCATCACTTGTCCTTTGGAACAAGTCTCATCCTTCTTTTCTCATACGTGATTGTACACGATCTTTCCTACAAGTCAAATGAATTAGTTGTATGGTTAGAAACATTCCATAAGGTATATTCATAATGAAAAATTCTTTTGCATAAATATATAATCATGCAACTGTTTTATCCAGTACAACATTCATCCATATCTGACAAAAACTTTATAGATGCCTTCCATCTCTACCAAGACATCAGTGAGATTGTGCACTAATCCAATATATCAGCAAGAAGGTTTCATTATAGATAAGTAGAAATGGAGAGTTGTATAGCACCATGAGCTACTTACCCACCACATGCATATTAGTAGTATACTGTCATTAATGCAAACATTCTATCATGCATAATACATCAACTGAATATATAAAAATGCATAACAACAGCAATATCATGAAACGACAGTTGAATACTTATATTTATTTGTTTCATGGGTAGACTCCTTTAAGCCTCATCATCTTCTTCATTCATAATAGCATAATTTTCTTATCCAAATGCTCAATATGGATAAGAGGCTCTTCAAGAATTGAGTTCTTCGTATTCCTCATCGCTTGAGGGATATTCTTTCAATCGTGAGCACTTTATCTTCAGTTGCTATCATATTCTCTTTTATTATTATGGGTTGAGCTTCATATTGTGTGTGCTATTCCCAGAGTTTGCTGAAATTAATCACTTCCTCCTAGCACACATTCCTTGAATGAATGAATCCCATGATCCTGGGAGGCCATTCAAGGTGGTTATAATAGTATCTTATTCTTCTTTGACTACGTCATCATAGAATTGAACCATTCCTTTTGGTGTCTATGAGGGATGAGATGATCTTTAATAGAATATGCAATGATTCTCTTAGCTCTGGCCCTAGCATGATCTCCCTCTGTCTCCTAGACCTTTCTTACTGAAATACTGATCCAATTCAATTTATTGAAGGATCACAGAGTTCCTACACTTCATCCGATTTATATTCTTTTCTTCAAATATCTTAGTCAAAGAATCAAACATATAATTAGGTGTCTTAATGGAATACACTTGTGGTATCAGGTGATCCTTGATTGAATCAGCAATGACCTTCTTGTCCTTGACCAAGTTCTTCTTGTGTAAGGCTTTTAGCCTCATCTCCCTCTAGATCTGGAACCCCTCCAATTATGTAGGTGTCCAATTCATTTTCCTCAAGAAGTAGTGAAATAACATACTTCCATGCTTGGAAGTTGTCATCTTCACCAAGCTTGTCATCAATATGGTGTGATTAGTCATCTTGAAATGAGAACCTCAACTGTAAATAGAAAAAGACTAGATCTTACCGATTTGAGGTGTCAGTCCTGGTTCCAGATCTGGATGATCTAGGATTTGTTAGAAAAACCCTTATTTTCAAAACTTAGAATCTTTCATATCTGATTGGATAGAAATATGGGCCTCTTCAAGGATATCTTTCCAATGTACTCCTGTTCTGAAAACAATGGAGGGAAGCTCCCGGAACAGGAAGCCATAGTTTTTCAATTTCCTCTACAGAAATGCTTAATATTGTTTCCACTGTATCTCTGAAATTACTGCTCCTGTGTGTCTAAGATTTCATAATCAGGTAACTGATTCTTCCCTATTTCCAACACCATAGGTTTTACCAGAATTGGTTTCACCAATTGGGACTTATGAGAGTTTTACCAAGGTGAATTATTTCAGGAATATTTAGCATAGAGAACTTGTATGGACTTCAAAATGTCCCTTTTTTCATCATCAAGATTTAAAACATTCATAGAAATTAAAGCCTATTTCCTATCAAGAACAACTTGCAAAATTTCATTTGGACCTTCGTAGCCCGAGATATAGCAATTCTCCCTAGGTGTCCTGTTTAGGGATGAATCTTGGAAGAGTCCATAACACTGATTTGGAGGAATCATATATCCCATAATATTTCGAATCCAAGGCTAAAAGTTTTACAAAGGGTACATTAGGATTTTATCTTCATCCTATGAAAATTTCGGCTACTGAGACTTCTTCAATCCTGAGATATAGAGAACATACAAAAACTACCAGTTTTAGTATTTTAGGGTTTTTTAGGCCCAGGGTCAAATTAGGGTTTGAATTTCTTGGAGTTTTACCCAACCAAAAACTTCAACCTTGGTCTCTAATCTTTGATTTTGATGAGGAGAGCAATCCTATGCTGGGCTCACTCAAAAAATCCACTTATATAAAAAGCCCTAATTTCCGGCAGCAAAAACTGAAAATGACTAGAATCAAATTATTCTTCGACAAAAAGATGTGTCCTTCAATCAAGAGTTATCCTAGCCTCCTTTTGATGATGGATTGTGGAGAGAGACCCAAAAACTAAGAATCCCTAGCTTCTGCAGCTGCACAGTCTCTTGTTCTCAGGTTAGCTCTGATACCATGTTAGATTTTTATCATTTAAGCAATATGATCTTAGGATCTTATCGGAGAGAATAACATGCACATAAATCAATCACAAGAGAAAATAGACACCAAGATTTATCCTCGGGGAAAACATAAAGTAAAAACCCCACAACTTCCTCAGATATGGAACGAGCACCAACGGAAGCAGTAAAACCCAAAAACATAAAATATGATCTCCAATAGTTGTTCTCTCTCTCACTTGTATGAGAAATTCATCTCTCACTCATGCACTCCAATTGAGTGAGTGTGTGTGTCAAATAGAGAGTCTCACTCTCTATTTATACTAGTTTCTGACTTGACAACTACTTAGCAAGGATGACATCTGTAGCAAAGTCTAATAACCCTAGTGCCCCTCAACTATGGGGACTTTGTTGATGTATTTGTAACTTTGGAATGTATTTATCCATATATCTTATCTATTGTACCGTGATGTTTATTCTGGGATGTGTCTGTAATGTATTTGATTCATGTCATACTCCAATTTTTTTTCCAGAAATTTTTTATAATGTAAACAAGTCATGTCAAGTCATTGCGGGTAACCCTCCTATTGATCAAGGGTTAAAGTCCCCACAGTTGTGGGGCCCTAGGGTTATTAGACTATCCTAGAGATGCCAACCCTAAGTGAGTCATTGTAAGTTGGGGAAATAGTCCCCACCATTGTGTGAAGGATAAACCTCCTTGTTGGTCGGAGGAGGCAAAGTCACCACAAGTTGTGGGGCACTAGGGTTATTAGACACTCCTAGAGATTTTGGCTCTAGTAAGTAATTGTTGAATGAGGCTGACATGTTGGAGTGGGTTTCAAGTGAATGAAAAAATATAAATAGAGAGTGAGCCTCTCTATTTATCACACACACTCACTCATGTATTTGTAACTTCGGAATGTATTCATCTATGTATCTTATGTCTTGTAACCCAATGTTTATTCCGAGATGTATATATTATGTAATTGAGTCATGTTGCCATGCCCTAATGTTCCGATTGGGAGTATCTGTAATGTAAACAAGTCATGTCAAGTCATAGTGGGTAACCCTCCAATTGTCTAAGGGTTAAAGTCCCCGCAATTCTAGGGCACTAGGGTTATTAGACACTCCTAGTAGAGGTTGGCCTTAGTAGGGTTTTAGTCATGCTGGGATTAGTATAAATAGAGAGGTGAATTTTCTATTTAGCACACAAATCATACCCACTCAAGTGTAGCGCATAGTTGAGGAAGAAGAAGACACTTGGGCTAGATAAGAAGAAGGTTACTACTGTTGGGAGATCACTTACTATTTTGGGCTTTTCTATTTTGGTGTTGATTATATCTTTGAGGACGTTGCGGGGTTTTCTCCATTTATGGTTTCCCCGAGGAAAAACCTTGTGTTCATTTCCTCTTGTGTTTGATTGTTGTACTTGTTATTCTCTTAGTTAAAGATCCTAATAATGCTAGCTTAATGTTGAAAAACTAACATGGTATTAGAGCTATCCTGAGAAGAAGACATTGTGCAGCTACAGGAACTAGGGATTCCTAGTTTGTGGATCTTCCTCAGATTTTCAGCAAAATTAAGGTGGAATAACTCTCCTCCTTAGGGCCCATTTTTCTGTCGAAGCAGAATCCAATTCTGAGGTTTTTTAGTTTTGGACCCGACACTGCTACCAAAAATTAGAGCTTTTCACAGAAGAGGAATTTTTTAGTGATCCCAGCCCTGGATTCATCTCCTCCCCAAAATAGAATGTAGGGATAAATTTCAATGCATTTGGGTGGATAGAACACCGGAAAAGAAAAACCCTAATTTTCTCCTAAACCAATACTGCAATATTTCACTCCAAATCCAGATCCGACATCTTGACCTGGTAATATCTAAATCTTTGTATTTCCATTTAAGGTTCTCAGTTAAGATGTCTCATCATACCAAGCTTGATTAAACGCTTGAGGGAGCCGATAACTTTCGAGCCTGGAAGTATAGGATCTCCCTGGTCCTGGAAGAAAATGAGTTGGACTCCTACATCCATGAGGAGGTTCCGGTTCCAGAGGGAGATGAGGCTAAGGCCTTGCATAAGAAGAAGATGGTTATGGAAAAGAGGATCATTGTTGATTCTATCAAGGATCACCTTATCCCATAGGTGTCCTCCCTCAAGACACCTAAAGCTATGTTTGATTCCCTAACCAAATTGTTTGAAGTGAAGAACATAAACCCGAAGATGTATCTGAGGAATCAACTGAAGAATGTGAAGATACAGAATCCAGAGACCATATAGTCTTAATTCACAAGGGTTTCTCAGATCAAGGAACAATTGGAAGCAGTAGATGAAGAAGTGGAGAATGCAGAAATTGTGATGACCACCTTGAATGGTCTCCCTAGGACATGGGACTCTTTCATTCAAGGGATCTATGCTAGAAAGAAGTTCGTCAAATTCAGTAGACTGTGGGAAGAATGTTCTTAATAAGAAGCTCGGATAGCAGCTCGAGAAGAGAAGATGGGAAGTGAACATCAAGCTCTCATAGTACAATCCAAGAAACCCATATCTAGCCATCACAGAAGTAAGTACTCTCATCATAGGAATAACTCTAGAAATCCTAGAGATAAGTCTAAGTACATTTGCTATACATGTGATGAAAAAGGACACTTTGCTAGGGATTGTCCTAAGAACAAAAGTAGCTCTCACAAGAAGAAGGGACACAAGAGAATACATCATGCTCATGCTGCAAAGGATGATGAACCTTCATCAAAGATAACTAGATATGAAAGTGAGGATTCTTCAAGCGAGGATTAATATGTTTTGATCTCTGCTCTCACAGGTAACATTACTCATGGAAGTGATGATTGGCTTATCGACAATGGGGCTTCCAAACATATGACTGGATTCAAGGAATTTTTTGTGAAACTCTTAGAACATGAATCACCTCACAAGGTGAAGCTAGGAGATGACTACCAATATCCAATAAAAGTTAGTGGGGAATCTTACTATAAACTAGACTCTGGAAAGTCTATAACAATGAAGGAAGTGTTGTTTGTGCCAGGACTCAAGAAGAACCTTAAACAAGATCCTTCAGGAAATAAGGGTATATTTGTGGCATAATCTGAAAGCTCGAAGGATTACAGAATATATTTCCAAGGATACAAAAAGATTGACATCAGTAGGGATGTCACATTTGATGAAGACGAAGCTTACAAAAAATCCAGAAAGAGACCTACTGAAGAACCTGAAGAAGCAGAAGCACCCAGAATTCATGATACAACCATGAATGAAGAAACTCAAGAAGAAGTTCAATAATTTGAAGAACCACAAAGACCTGTAGATCCACCTTTGGAGAATAATCCTCATAAGAGGAAACCTACTTGGGTACGAGAACTTATCCAGGGTGCAGAAAGATATGGGGCTCCATAAGAGAATCATAGAGAAAGAAAGAGGACCAGATATTGCTCTGGGTATGTAGCTTTAATATGTCATTTCATTGATAAATAACCTTCCAGTTATGAAGAAGTGGCATAATGAAAAGAATGGAAGGATGCTATGATCTAAGAGGATCAATCGATCATGAAGAATGATGTTTGGGATGTTGTCCCAAGATGAGAAGGGAAGTCAGTTGTAACTTCCAAATGGATCTACAAGATCAATCATGTTGCAGATGGTAGCATTGAAAAATATAAAGCAAGATTTGTGGCTCAGGGTTTCTCTCAGAAAGAAGGAATAGATAATGAAGAAACCTTTGCACCTATAGCCAGATACACTTCCATCAGATCAGTACTAGCTCTCGCTGCAGTGATGAAATGGAATATACACCAAATGGATGTCAAGACTGCCTTCTTGAATGGTGTAGTAGAATAAGAAGTGTATGTAGAACAACCAATCTATTTTGAGACACATGACAGAGAGTCTCATGTATGTAAATTGAAGAAAGCCCTATACGGTTTGAAACAGGAACCTAGGACTTGGTACAGCAGAATTGACAGCTTTCTATCTAGTTTGGGCTTTACCAAAAGTAAAGCAGATTCCAACCTTTACTACAAGGTTGAAGATGGCAACCCAGTGGTGCTCCTACTATATGTAGATGATCTGTTTGTGATAGGTATGGATAGGTTGATTGCTGATACGAAGAGAAAGCTTGCTCCCGAGTTCGAAATGAAGGACTTGGGTATGATGCATTATTTCTTAGGCATGGAAGTGTGGCAGAGTACAGATGGAATCTTCCTTGGACAAGGGAAGTATATAGTACAGATCCTGAAGAGGTTTGGGATGATGGACTGCAAAGCTATGGCCACACCTATGGAATCGAACCTGAAGCTATTGAGTGATGCTTCATTAGAGTCGGTTGATTCTATGATGTATTGTCAAATGATTGGGTCCTTGATGTACTTGATGAACACGAGACCAGACATTTGCTTTGCTGTGAACACCTTGAGCTAGTTCTTAACAGATCCAAGAAATGCTCACTTGATTGCTGCAAAGCATATTTTGAGGTACCTGAGGGGAACAATTGATTATGGGCTCAAGTACGAGGTGAATTAGAATATTAACCTGGAGGGTTATGTTGATTCAGATTGGGTAGGTAGTGCCATCGATAGGAAGAGCACTTCAGGGTGTTGCTTCAATATGGGATCAAGTGTGATCTCTTGGTTTAGCAGGAAGCAATCCTGTGTGGTACTGAGTATAGCTGAAGCAGAGTATGTCGCAGCTTGTTCAACTAATTGTGAGGCAGTATGGCTGAGAAAGCTATTGTCTGATATATTTGATCTCCAATTGGATTCTACTTGTATACATTGTAACAACCAGATTTGTGTGAAGTTAGAGAATCTAGTGTTCCATGACAAGTCAAAGGATATCAAGATCAAGTATCACTATATCAAGGATATGGTGCAGAGGGGAGCAGTAAATCTCTAGTATGGTGCGACAGAGGAACACATAGCTGATGTATTGACAAAGCTATTGGCTAGGCTGAAGTTTGATTACTTCAAGGAGAAGCTTGGTGTTCTCTAGATTGAGGTTTCCTCCAATAGAAAGTGATGAGACCCATAGCCATTCTGACATGGTGAGAGGATTGGTTCCTTCCATGGTCAGATGTAAGGGTTGATCCATTATGTCATGGTGAGAGGATTGGTTCCTTCCATGTCAGATATGAGTGCTGAGATCCATAGCCATTATTACGAGTAGGTCAAATATAAGGGCTGAGCCATTCTATCATGGTGAGAGGATTGGTTCCTTCCATATCAAGTATGAGTGCTAGTCATTCTGTCGAGTAGGACAGATGTAAGGGAAACTACCATTCTGGGAATGGAGGCACCTGGTCAGTTACCGGGAAAACTTAGTCTAGGACTCAGAAGCCATTCTGATGTGATAGAGGGATGTGTTCCCACTTGATCAGATATAAGGGCTGAACCATTCTATCATGTCTAAAGGATTAAGCTCCTCCCATGTCAGATGTGAGTGTTTTCCATTATAAGGTAGGTTAGATGTAAGGGAAACTGCCATTCTAGGAATGGAGGCACCTGGTCAGTTACCAGGTAGCTCAGTCTGGGACTAGGGGCCATTCTGATGCAATGGTAGGATTAGTTCCTCCATGATCATATGTGAGTGCATTCCCTTTCCAATGCGGTGCCTCGTGCATGGTCAGATTGTAAGTGCAGATCCCTTTCCAATGTGGTGCTTCGTGCATGGTCGGATTGTAAGTGTTGAGCCCTTTCGATGTGGTGCTTTCGAGCATGATCGACTGTAAGTGTTGTGCCTTTTTGAAAGGATGAGGTCAGATGTAAGTGTAGAGCCTTTTTGATGCAGTGTGCTTGCACTGGTCAGATATAAGTGTTGAGCCTTTTTGACAAGATGAGGTCAGATGTGAGTGCTGGGCCTTTCTGACAGGATGAGGTCAGATGTGAGTGCTGGGTAGGCCTTTCTAACAAGATGAGGTTAGATGTAAGAGTTGGGTAGGCCATTATGAATTAAGTGTCAAATATAAGTGCTGATGAATTCCTACATGAAGGGTAGGCCTACAGGATTGATTCTGTAGAACTTCCTGTGACGAGAAGAATCGAGATAGCATCATTATGAGATAGCATATGATGATGATCCAGATCAAGTGATCCAGACTTGATGATGATCTAGATCAAGTGACGATCTAGTTGTGATGATGATCTAGACTCGATGATCCAGATCAAGTGATCCAGATGAGATGATCCATACTTGATGACGATCGAGATCGAGTGATGATCCAGCAGTGATGAGCCAGTGGTCATGATGATGCAGGTCTCATGATGAAGAATACTTGAAGACTCGAATATGAAGAAGACTCAAAGATGAAGAAGACTTGAAGACTAAGAAGACTTGAAGATGACGAGATGATCCAGTTGATGCAGAGAAGAAGACCAGTGCTGAAAATTATGTTGAAAGAATACCTTCCTAGTTAAGAGGGAGTGTTGATGTATGTATAACTTCGGAATGTATTCATCTATGTATCTTATGTATTGTAACCTGATGTTTATTCTAGGATGTATCTATTATGTAATTGAGTCATGTTTTCATGCTCTGATGTTCTAATCAGGAGGATCTATAATGTAAACAAGTCATGTCATGTCATAGTGGGTAATCCTCCGATTGTCAACGAGTTAAAGTCCCCGCAGTTCTGGGGCACTAGGGTTATTAGACTCTCCTAGTAGAGGTCAGCCCTAGTAGGGTTTTAGTCATGTTGGGATTAGTATAAATAGAGAGGTGACTTCTTTATTTAGCACACAACTCATACGCACTCAAGTGTACTGCATCGTTGAGGAAGGATAAGACACTGGGGCTAGATAAGAAGAAGTTTACTGCTATTGGGAGATCACTTACTGTTTTCGAATTTTCTATTTTGGTGCTGATTCTATATCTGAGGAAGTTGTTGGGTTTTCTCCATTTATGGTTTCCCCAAGGGAAAACATTGTGTTCATTGTCTCTTGTGTTTGATTGTTGTACTTGTTATTCTCTCAGTTAAATATCCTAATAATTCTAGCTTAATGTTGAAAAAGTAATAGGGTTATTAGACACTCATAGAGATGTTGGCTCTAGTAAGTAATTGTTAAGTGAGTCCGACATGTCGGAGTGAGTTTCAAGTGAATGAAAGAATAAAATAGAGAGTGATCCTCTCTATTTATCACACACACACTCACTCATTGAGGCGCATGAGTAAGAGGAGAAGTTGTTGGGACAAGAGAGAGACTACTACTGTTGGGAGATCATCTTTATGTTTTCAGGTTTTACTTTTGGTGCTGATTCTATCTCCGAAGAAAGTTGCGTGGTTTTCTCCTTTATGGTTTCCCCAAGGAAAACTATTTGTGTCTCTTGTCTCTTGTGTTTTATTGTTGTGCATGTTATTCTCTAAGTTAAAGATCCTAAGATCATAATGCTAGCTTGAATGATAAAATTCTAACATGGTATCAGAGCTAACCTGAGAATAAGACATTGTGCAACTACAGAAGCTAGGGATTCTTAATTTTTGGTTCTCTCTCCATGATCCATCAGAAAAAGTATGCTAGGATGACTCTCCATTGAAGGGCACATCTTTCTGTTGAAGCGAAATTCGATTCCGAGCATTTTTAGTTTTGGTGCGAGAAATTAGGGCTTCTTACATAAGAGGAATTTTTTAGTGAGCCAAACATAGGATTGATATCCTCAACAAAATCGAAGTTTAGAGACCTAGGTCAATACTTTTGGTTGGGTGAAACTCTGGGAAAGTCAAACCCTAGTTTGACCCCGAGCTGGAAAAACCCTAAAATACTAAAACTAATAAGTTTTGGTACATTCGCTATATCTCAGGATTGGCAAAGGCTTAGAATATGAAAATTTTAGAGGTCGAAGATCAAATCCTAATGTACACTGTATCGAAAATTCAGCCTCATTTTTGCTATATTTTGGGAGATCTGATCCATCCAATTTAGGGTTCCATCGTCTTTCAGAATTCAGCCCTAAACAAGACACCTCGGGAGAATTGCTATATATTGTGCTAGAAAGGTCCAAATGAAATTTATGAATATGTTCCCAAATAGGCACAGGATTTCCATTTTGTGGTCTGAGTTTCAGACTCATAAGATGAACCAGTGACATGTGGCAGTCCGTACAACTTCACTGTGATGAACAATCCTATAATAGGTCACCTTGGGAAAATGATCACAATTCCCAATTGGCGAAACCAATTCTGATGAAACCTATGGTGTTGGATCAGGGACATGTGAGGCTACCTCAGTACAAATTTTTTGACATAGAGGAGAAGTAATTTCGGAGATACTGCAAAAATAGTAACAGACATTTCTGCAGAAGAAATTGGAAAAGTAGGGCTTCCTGTTCTGGGAGCTTCCCTCCACTGTTTTCAGAAACGGAGTACATTGGATAGGTAAACTTTAAGAGATCAATATTTTTATCCAATTATATCTAAAATATTCCAATTTTTGAAAATTAGGTTTTCTCTAACAAACCCTAGATCATCCACCTCCAGAACCAGGACAACCACCTCAAATCGATAAGATCTAATCTTTTGCTATTTGCATTTGAGGTTCTCATTTCAAAATGATCTATCACATCAGCTTGATGAAAATCTTGGTGAACTTGAAAAATTCCAAGAATGGAAGTATTTGATCTCTTTGAAGAAAATGGATTGGACACCTACATGAGTAGAGAGGTTCCAGTTCCAGAGGGAGATGAGGCTAAAATCATTACAGCAGAAGAACTTGATCAAGGCCAAGAAGATCATTGTTGATTCAATCATGGATCACATTGTACCACAAGTGTCTTCCCTAAATACACCGAAGATATTTTATTTCTTGACCAAGTTATTTGAAGGGAAGAAAATAAATCAAAATATGACTTTGATAAAAAAGTTGAAGAATGTGAAGATCCAGAATGCAGAGACCATACAGTCATACTTTACAGGGGTCTGTCAAATCAGAGAACATCTTGAAGTGGTAAAATAAGAAGTGGAGAATGTAGAAGTGGTGATAACCACCTTGAGTGGCCTCCCATGATCATGGGATTCATTCTTTCAAATAATGTGTGCTAGAAGGAAGTGATTACTTTCATTAGACTCTGGGAAGAGCACACACAAGAAGAAGCTCAACTAATAATAAGAGAAAAGAAGATGGGAGCAACTGAAGATCAAGCTCTCACCATCCAAAGAAGATCCCTCAAGCGATGAGGAATATGAAGAACTAAACTCTTGAAGAACTTCTTATCCACCTTAGCATTTGGATAATAAATGATGCTATTATGAATGAAGAAGACGATGAAGCTGAAAGCTCAAGAAGGAATCTACCCACGAAACAAATAAAGATAAGTATTCAATTGTCATTTCATGATATTGTTTTGTTATGCATTTGTTTATATTTAGTTAATG
>LPNX010660820.1:330864-378355 GCA_001517045.1 Pseudotsuga menziesii
ACAACCATTGTAACTTTAGAGGATCCTACATGTATCAGAAAGCTCTAAAACTAAATTTTAGGAAGTTTTAGTTTTACTAAATTTTAGGAAGTTTTAGTTTTGCTCTCTAGCCCTTTTAGGGATCTTGGACTCACCTTCTCATGGCCTGGAACCTCCTTCCTTCTCCTTTTCACTGTTATGGAAGCATTAGCACATCAGTTGCAGGTTGGTTTGAATTGCTTGATTGAGTTACTGGATCGTTTTTTTTCAGATTGAGATGGTTAGGTACAATTCATTTAATTAAATATTATCGAACATGTTATAAAACGAAGTTTTGTTTATAAAGTTTAGGTTATTTTCATATTCCCCTAAATAATTTGTCCCATATTGGAGATCATCATCGGTGCCCTCTTCGGTGCCATAGAATGAAGGTTTTTTCTACATAATAATTTATTTATTATGTAACGCAGATCAGGGATCTTCACAACAGGTGGCAGACCGCATGGACTACCAGTGATATTAATGTTTGATATTCAATAATTAAACTTTATAATTTCAAGCCACATCTTTCACAATTTTTATTTTTTTTTAAATTGTATAATATAATTGGCCAACAAGTCACCAATTATGAGCTTCGTTGCTTAGGATAATACATTCGTTTTTTTTTTAATTTCAATTCAACCAATGTAATAATGGGAAATTGTTGGATTTTTTTGATAATGTTGATTATAGATATTCTTTGCTTTAATTAAAGGAGAGTTCGGTGAAAATTAATGGTTCTTTTTTATGGTTTGGATTGTCCCAACCAAACCATGTCATGCCAATGTAATAATGGGGAATTGTTGGATTTTTTTTTGATAATGTTGATTGTAGGTATTATTTGCTTTGATTAAAGGAGTGTTTGGTGAAAATTATTGGTTCTTTTTTATGGTTTCAATTGTCCCAACCGAACCATGCTAGGCCACTTAGAATAGTAAAGTGAGTGATAGCGTAGACTCTTTGTTCATTTCTATATTGGTGGGGCATGATGATTTGTTGTATCTATATAAGTTTAAGTATTTTTAAATTTATAGATATCACAGGTGGTAGACCACATGGACGACCAACAATAGCAAGTGGATAAGGGATCTTCACAACATGTGGCAGACCGCATGGACGACCGACGATAGCAAATGGAGTATGCTGTGGCCACTTTAGCAGTGAAGCCATGCACTTTGTGGAAATTGGGTTACCTGTATTGGCAAAGCATTCAAAGAAAAATAGGTCAAGTAAACCTGGAAGCCATGAATTTTGTAGAGCATTCAAAGCAGAATAGGTCAAGTACACCTAGAAGCCATGCATTTTGTGGAAATTGAATTAAGGAAATGAAACTTCAATTGCATGCAAAGAGCCATCCGTCTACCTATAAGCGTCTTAATGAACCTGGACACTGGAAATGTTTTCGATAAGCATAATCAATTCAGAGAGAATGTTGTCAATTCTAAAATGTTCCTTCCCATTATTTTGTTACAATGTAGACCCAGGGAAATATGTTTTCATATATTACAGAAAGTAATGTTGTAATATGATTTTTGGTTGCAGATAAGGGATGGCTCAATCGTTTGAAGTGGTCTCTACGAGAGGTAGAGATAAACAACCATGTGATTGTCCCCTTCCTTGATCCTTCCTTTATAAGGAATCCAGACTTTGTGAATGAATACACAGCAGCTAGCCTTGTCTTCAGAATCCAGGTGTTTATCTAGTGTTTCTGTGGGTAATTGACTTTAAGTCGTAACAAGCTGGGATGTGCAAAATCGTGGAAGGAATGCTACCCATGCTCGTGCTTACTATGTTTCCTTTACTACTGGATAGGCTCGAACAGAACTCCAATCTACTGATGCTACTACTACTTCTGTTGGATTTGGGTCTTCGCTAGTATTACTTATTTTCGAATTGTTTTATAAAATGGTAAACAGGGTAGGTATTAGCAGAGTGCTAAGGGCGGGTTTCAGCATAGTGAATCAATCCAGTGCCTGGCTCATGTTACTCTTGATATGTCAGATATATTATTGGTCAAGAAGGTTGTGAACGAGGTAGGTGAACCTTAAAATTTTCTTTTAATAATTTCACGCAAGCTAGCTAGTATATTGCACCGCCTGTGTAATCCTGCTTATAAATTTGTAATCCTCGATTAGGCGACAGGAAGTAGGAGATTGAGCTAAACACCATTTGCAGCGAGAAAGGAAGATATAGTATAATCATGGGACATACACCATGTTGTGGAGAACACGAAGGGATGAAGAGAGGATTACCTAGGGTTTGGGTAGCTGTCAAACTTTTTTCCAATTTTTTCAAACTTGGTAAGAGTTTTAATCTCTCTGAAAATCTTGAATTCAAAGAAAAGTTGTTATGAGTTTTATCAATTGAGTACATCCAACGAATTCTAAAGAGTTTAAATGAAAACTTTGATTATACCTAAATATCATTCTAAAACTTCGATTATACCTAATTTTAGTGTTTTTTACCAAATTCTTGAAAGAAAAAAAGGTCAATTTGCTATCAACTAGGTTTTTCGGCCACCGTTACTCATACTCCATTCTAGGGTACTCTTTCCATTGCTGCACCAATAACCCATTTCTCCATAATTTATCTCAGTTGCAGATGGGTTTGCACGGTCAAGCATAGATCCACTAAACAATTCTTCAAGTCAACAAAATAATATGTCATTTCGTCTGTTTTTTAAATTGTGTTTTAATTAAAAAACAGTTCTACGAGAATGGTCAAATTTTTAAATTAAGCGTTTAACATGATTGACATTGAATAATATCTGACAGGGATCATGTTTTTGAATAATAATAGCATATTTTTACCCCGTTTTCCAACAGGGATCGGTATAGATTTTTTACAGTTCATGACATGATTGAAATGAATCTTTCGAATTTGGAATGGAAAGCAGAAACAATGTAATCAACTGCAGCGTAATATTTTTTAGGAGAGCAACGATCTGGCATATTGATTAATGACTATGTGTTTGTAAATTGTACAGTATACTTTGCGTTTAGTGTATTTTTCGATCGGTGTATTGGTTGCTGCGTTTCTTGGTGGGTATAACTGCTACTTTGTTTCTTTGGCTCTTTTTCCCTTTCTAGAGTGCTTTTGAGAAGGGTTTTTCATTATGTTGCTTCGCTTTGTTTCATCAGAGGCATTCTGTTGGGAGAGAACCGACGAAAGGCAAGCGTCTCGAATGCGTAGAAAATATTTGTAAGCTGTATTGAGACAAGATGAGGGATTCTTTGACACCGAAGGCACCACCACATCAGAAGTTGTTACCAGCATTTCTAATGATACTCTCGTTATACAGGACGTTTTCGCTGAAAAGGTATGTGATCTTAACTAGCTGATTTTCTTTATGTTCAAACTCTACAGGATCTTGTTTTTTGTTATGATTGTCAAATATAGAAATGGGTCGCTAAAATGACACTAATTTCTGATCGGAATTTGCCAATTTTAGTTACCCATCTTCATCATGAATGTGTCTTTGTTCCTCTCCACTTATTTTGTGGCATTCTACTTGACATGGAGACTCGCAATAGTGTCGTTTCCTTTCGTGATCTTGCTGATGATTCCAGGAATATTGTATGGACGGATTCTGGTGGAGACATCTCGCAAGCTTACTGAAGCCTATAATGTAGTAGGAAATATTGCAGAGCAAGCACTGTCCTCGATTAGAACGGTGTATTCTTTCGCTGGAGAGGAAAGGACAATGGTCAAGTTCTCCGATGCGCTTAATGGAACTGTAAAGATTGGACTTTTCAGTGCACAATTTATGAAAACTAGTTTATGCTGATGTCATCATTGCCATGTGTCAAGTGAAAACCAGATACCAAACTCCAAGAATGACATCATTCCTGATTGGCCAATCAGAACTTTACAAAATAGCAAATCCAAATATTTTTATTAAAATTTAAAATATTTTTTTGAAAACTGTAAACTTTAACTTTAGAAAACAGATTTTAATTTTTTGGTGTTTGGCAACTAATACAAGGTCAAAGGCTGTTGGATTGCAAATGATTACTATATACCTGCTGCGGCAGGTATAAAAATTGGACACTCAAAGTAAGTGTATCTATTTTTTATTATTTTGTTTTTATAATTAATATGAATAAGTATTATTTTCGGTTTATGTGTGAGTCATATTTTAGTCTAAACACATACAATAAATTAAATTTGTGTAAAGGATTAGAATCTCAACAAAATATGAGCACTGCAATTGTGGGAAAAATCTGAACCCTGCGATCGTGGGAAATATTGGGGAAAAATTGAAGGGATGGACATTGTGAATTTTTAAGCACAGGAATTTGTGGGGTTAGATGTAAATAATTTATTTATGTCAAAATCGACATGGTAGGAAAGTTCTTAAGAGTATGGAACTGTTTAGGTTTTTAATAAAAAAATTATGATTGAGACGTAGAAAATTATATATTTATATATAACTATTTTAGTTGTTTTTTCAAATGAAATAACACATATTTATTTTAATTAAATAAAAAAAAATTTATTTAAAAACTTAAATATGAATCTAAAAAACATTAAACATTTTAGTGATATTTATGTTTTTAAAAAGTATTGAAAAAATCTTAGTATAAAAATATAATTTATGAGACATTTCAATGCTATGAGATTTATACTACAATATATCAATAGATGTCCAATTCAATGTCAGCATACAAAGGACATCATGGCCAAAGAACTCACTATATCACATCTAGCTATATGCCACCTTGATGGCCTTTAGAGGCAAGGAGGAACTCCTTAGGACGACACTTTGATAATTTTTATTTCTTTGATACCATTATGTCACATCCCCTCCCATCAATATAGCTAGTGTGGGAAAGACATGAAAAATATAGGGGATGCTAGACTTCGCCCCCTACCCAAATTACGAAACTTTCATTAACATCTATTTAAATGAGTGTAATGCATGATTAATTCACTTTGCCATAATTCTTACATTGTTTTAGATCGCTCTATCACATATCACTTTGTCATAGTTTATTTTGTCGAAGTTCTATCTGTCATAGATCATTCTGTCACACATCATCCTATCACAATTCACTATGTCGCAGATAATTCTATCACATATCATTCTATCATAGTTCATTCTTCCATGGATCATTTCATTGGGATTCTAACTTAAACTGTCAATTCCTTTCCATTGGATTCTGAAACGCCCCTTTTTGACCACACCTATTATACCCTTTCTTCCTTGTCCTACCCATTCCATGCACCAGAGAGATGTTCTTCTCTCACAATGAGCCTTGAATCTTCATAGGTATGATTAATTATTTTTGTATCTTATTAATGCCTATTATTGTTATGATCAGAACTCTATCTCTTGAACTTTACTAATAAATTGTGATTTCATAAAGATAGTCCAGCTTTGAGAAGTATAGGTGTAGCAGCCCGAGTAGTTTGAAGTGAAGATGAACTTTCGACACTAGTTGTCACTTGCTAAGTCACAACCCCACACGTTGGAAGAAAACAAAGGCCGTCATTTCATGTATCTATGCAACACGCTTAGTTGCATCAAACTCAGCTGCAATAGTGCACTGTAACTTGAGGGATAGATACAACATATAGGGTATTCCTTAAATTGATTATGTTCATTCACTAATGGCTCATGCAATAGGATTCCCTATATTCTCTTCTGGCATTCAAATCCACTCATAGATGTACAACTTATTGTAATAGGGAATCCTGAAGATCATATATCTTCATGGCTACCCGATATTAGTGGGAAAAGGTTCTGATTGATCATGTATAAATATAGGAAAACATTCTGATCCAAGGGTTGGTTGATATCATATTATACTATGTAAGTTGTGACAGAGAACTGTACTTTCATTTTACCATTTTAATATAAGGAGCGGTATTCTTCAAACTTTTGCATTTTAATCTGTTTTAGTTTCGGCACTTTGTTTGACGGCTGGGCCCTCCTTCTCACAGAGATCACTGAGTTAATTAGATGTTTTGACTATTCTATTGTGTGGTGTGTAAATTATAATAGATGCATTACTTTTAGTAGCTGCAACATTAATGGTTAATCGTTGTGCTTTCTTTGATGATTACTATCGCCATTTCTCTTAAGTTGCATCAGTGTCATGTGACAGTCGACTATGTAGGTTAGTTTCCATTATGCAAGTGTGTGTTAGGTGTAACAGTCAAACTCATCTCTAGTTTCTTTTAATTTCTTGTATTTCTCACGTTTTTTGTTTTAGTCAGATTATAGATAGGAGTTGTTTGGTTCAATTCCTATTATTTTTTATTCTTAAATCATTGGAATTAAACTAGTGAAGAGTGATATGCATATAGTATGGTAATATTAGGATTTAAATTCATTCAAAAGTAGTCTAGTTACTTATTTTTAGAATCATTAGTTGCTGGATTGAAATTGTAGGAAGGTAATTGCAATTCTGAAATTCTTAATTAGGTAATTCAAATTAGTTTAATCATAAGAGGAGCTTGACTGAGAAGATAGGTAGGAAAATTAATTCTTCATTCAATTAATCAGCTACTTAGTGTTTATGCACAAACAGTGTGAATTAAATTTTAAATAAATACTTCACTGGGTTGACAATTTATATTGAGCATTATGCATGTTAGCTATAACTAACTAGCATATAGAGTGACCAAAATTTTGGCGTCATTGTCGGGGAAGATAATTATTAGACACCATAGTAGTTGCATCTATTCATTTTTCTTTGATTTCCAAAGATTGCATGTTTTGGGTTGTATGAATATGAGGAGAGTACAATGTGACATTCCCAGAACACCCAGAAATCCCCAGAATACTAATTTTCCAGGAGGTCGAGGTCATGGCAGCAATCGAGCGTTGGGAAGAAGGACGTTCATTGACGATATGGTTTCCCAAACCAACTCTTCTATCAGAGCTCACCATCAAGGATCATCTGAAAGAATAATCTTGGTTACCCCTACAGTGGAAGCATTAGTTTCCACACTAGAGAATACAGGCGGAGTCGCGACACTATCAAGTGTCCCTGCAGATGAAGACAAAGTCTGTGCTATGGGATCAAGTGACCGAGAGGTGGTTTACCACATAGATGGGATGAAGGTGACAAAATGGGAGTGGACATAGCCTCATCATAAGTGGGAAGATCAAAGAAGGAAAATACAGGAGAGAGCAGAGGAAAACATGAACCTGAATATCATGAGGAAGTGGTGGGGGACAACCATCACAATGATGGAGACCCCCCACAAGATGGGACAGTTGCCACACTCTAGTTCCCCATTCATTAGCTAGATGGAAAATTCTCCATGAAAAACATATCACCACTAGTATTACCACGTTTTCATGGGAAGGCCACAAAGGATCTGGATGAGTTCCTCTTTGATTTTGACATCCTATGCCGTAGTTATGACTACACTTCCAACGAGAATAAATTAAAATGTTTCCTTTAAACTTTGAAGGATAATGGTATACATTGGTTTATGAGCCTGAGTGGTGAGAGTGTCACCACCTGGTATCAAATGAAACAGGTGTTCCTTGAAAAATACCATAAGTATTTTAACACTAAAGATAAAAGAGAAGAGTTGTTTAAGATGGTACAAAACAATGAAGAAAGTCTGGGAGATTTCGTTAAGAGGCTTCTGTACAATGTTCAGAGGGTAGGAAAAACTACTATGGGGCTATATGTGCTCAAGATTATTCTAATTCATGGGATTAGAGAAGATTTCCTAGGCATGTTGAACCTGCTAGGGAAGGGGGGTATCTCAAAGGAACCCTTTGAAAAGATTGTTAAATTATGAAAAAGGTATTCCAAAGGATCCTTCAAAACCAACAAACAATACAAACTAGAATAAGATGTCTTCTATAGAACACAAAAGTCATCCAATGGAAGAACCACCTGAGAAAAAATAGGAAACCTTCTAGAGAACTTTAAAACAGAGATGATGAGTTCCATCTCCTTAGAAATAGATGTCCTGAGAGCAAAGCAGAAGCAAGCAGTAGAATATTTAACACTTGGAGTATTCTTCCCCAGATGGAGGAAGAAGCATACCATGAAAGAATGTCCACTTCATAAGGTGGAAGTGTGCCAACTTTGTGAATTGAACCATGAGACGAAGGAGTGTCCCTCACTACCCCAAGTGAAGGAAGTCCTGCAGGCATCGACTCTAGATGTGGAACCATCTTACTTCATCACCTAGAAGAAGACTTGGAAACCTTAGAACCAAGGTATGAATCCAGATTCATTTCCATTTTGGAATAACATGAATAGTATTAATAATATGAATCATATGAATACACAATTCCCTTCACACTATTCTAACCATCAATGGCATCCATTTCATCCTTCTATGCTAAATTTAAACTCTTGGTCAGTATGGTCACAACCACTAAATCAGGAGACTTCCTAGTCTCCTAGGTGGAGGAAATCCCATCTAGGAAACTAGTTTTCTCATAACCTACCTCCTCACCAACAATTTCCCCATTAACAGTTTCATCACCAACAATACGCTCCTTAGAATTACCCTCACCAACAGTTCTAGCAGCCACAGTTGCATCTCCGGAACAATACTACACTAATGAACATGCCTATATGACCGCAATTGCCTACCAAACCTAACGCCAACCCAAACAATAAAGCAGTCCACCAATTTGAGTCTGCCAACATGCTAGCTTACTCCATCACTCCAGTTCCTTGTAATGACATATAGTTACGATCAGGGAGAGTGGTGGAACCCTTAGCCATTTAAGATGTTCCATCGTCAGTGACTAAAGTAAGGATGAATCAACAATATCCATCCAACATAGATATCCCCATTGTTGAGGTTGCTAAAAGTCCTACCAAGACCCCCACTAAAACATAAGGAGAAATGGTTATCGAAACACAACCTACACAACTAATTAGAGAACCTCCATATCCTGAATGACTGGCACCACATAAAATAGTGGAACAACCCCAGTTTAACCTCCTAGGATAATTGAAAAACTTATATGTCAAAATTCCACTGCTGCAGGACCTCAATGATGTGCCTATCTATGCCAAGACTGTCTAGGACCTTTGTGTAAGGAAACTAGGAAGAAAACATAGGTATCCTCCCACTGTCCATGTTCTAGGAAAACTCTCTGAACTGATAATGGGAAAGACCCCCTTATCCAAATATGATGATCCTGGGAAACCCACTGTCACAGTACAGATTGGGGACACTCAAATACCAAATGTTTTGGTGTATTTAGTCGCATCCATCAATGTTATAACCATAGAAACTATATGGAAACTTGGGCTCACCAACCTTCGTCCAACCCCTACAATTTTAGAACTCGCTGATAGGTCCACCATCAAACTTGAGGGAATATTGGATGACCTTGTTGTCTCACTAGATTTGTGGGAATACCCCACGGACTTCTTGGTGTTACATCCAAAGTCACAGCTGGGGGACACCTACTAATCTTGGGAAGGCCTTGGTTATCCATGGCATATATTTACATCAGCTTTCGGTCAGGGTCTATGAACATTTCAGATGGTACTGAAACAAAAATTATTATCTTATACCCTCTAGCTTAACCTAGCTTAGAAGCTGAGACTCCACTGTGGATGGAGCTACAAGAGGAATACGGGATTCAACTGCTATTAACGATAGGGAAAGACTTAACCTTCAAAGATGAAATAGAGGACGATGCTATCAGTAGTTTCATTAATGAGCCTACATATGTCAATATGCATGTTTACTAGATCTTGAATAGTACCCTAGATGAAGAGAAATAAGAAAATATTATAGAGGAAACTCTAGTCAATGAAACAAGTATAATTCCAGTACTCAAGCATTCAAAAAGTATTCCAGTTGATATAGAGCCAGGTAAAACACTGAATATCAATTCGAACCTCGCTTCTGGTGAACTGGAACGTCTGGTCACACTCTTGAAATGGCACAAGGGAGCTTTTGCTTGGGAGTACACAGATATGAAGGGTATCTTTTCTAATTTGTGCACCCACCACATTTACATTAAAAGTGACTCCCGACATGTGTGCCAACCACAATGAAGGATGAAACCCAACCTTAAGAACATAGTGAAAGAGGAAATTCAAAATATTTCAGAAGCAGGGTTTATTTACCCGATCTCAGATAGCGAGTGGGTTTCTCCACTCGTGATAGTACCAAAGAAGAACGAGAAATGGAGAGTTTGTGTGGATTATAGGGAGTTAAACAAAGTGACATAGAAAGAGCATTTTCATTTGCCATTCATCGATCAGGGACTTGATACCTTATCTGGGAAGAATTTTTTTCCTTCCTACATGGGTTTAGTGGGTACAACCAAATCCATATTGCTCCCAAAGACCAAGATAAGACCACCTTCACCTGTCCCTCAGGAACTTTTTCATATAGGGTACTTCCCTTTGGTTTGTGCAACACACTTGCCACCTTTCAAAAAGATATGATTGGAATATTTTTAGATATTCTCAATGACAGTATGGATATTTTCATGGATGACTTTTCCCCTTATGGAAATGACTTTGAGGAAACAATGAAAAACTTACAGAAGGTTTTAACACGCGATGAGCAGACCCAACTATCTTTGAGCATTGAAAAGTGCCACATGATGATGAGCGAGGGTGTGGTTTTAGGACACTTCATCTATGTTGATGTTATCTAGGTAGATCCATCCAAAATCAGGATAATTGAAAACATACCCACTCCTGGAACAAAGAAATAAGTACGTAGCTTCTTAGGGCATGTTGTTTATTACATAATATTTATAGAAAAAATTTCCAAACTTGTTTCTCCTTTATTTACTTTGTTGATGAAGAATGTACAATTCATTTGGAAT
Source organism: Pseudotsuga menziesii (assembly GCA_001517045.1). Taxonomy (NCBI): domain Eukaryota; kingdom Viridiplantae; phylum Streptophyta; class Pinopsida; order Pinales; family Pinaceae; genus Pseudotsuga; species Pseudotsuga menziesii. The sequence goes on from LPNX010660820.1 coordinate 341,672, forward strand.
GATGCATGTCAAACATTGTTCACTAAACTTAAGAAGAGGTTGTCTACAACTCCTATCTTAAGTGGACCCAATTGGGCCCTACCTTTTCATATTTATTCTAATGCCTCTGACACTACCATTGGACCGGTGCTAGTACAACATGATAGTCAAGCTCCATATGCAATTTACTATATCAGTAAAAGCTTAGCCCTTACTGAACTCAATTACACTATTACAGAAAAGGAATTTTTATCCATTTTCTATTCCATCAACAAATTCAGACACTACATCAATAGATATCCTGCTTTTGTACACACTGTCCATTCAACCATCAAGTATTTAATGAATAAACCCATTACGAATACTAGGATAACTAGATGGTTGTTACTATTACAGGAGTTTGACATTACAATTATTGATAGACCTGGAAAAGAGAATGTTGTTGCTGATTTTTTATCTCATTTTACTGACGGTTATGATAGCATGCCAGTTGAATATTCTTTTCCAAATGAACATTTGTTTGCAGTATCAGCTCATTCCCCCTGGTACGCAGATGTTGCTAACTATTTGGATGTAGGTAAGCTTTTGGCACATATTTCAAAGAGAGAGAAAAGGAATATTATCTGACAAACTGCTAGCTACTACTGAATAGATGGCCATATTTTCTACACAAGCCCTAATATTGAAATCAAGAGATGTTTTAGAGAGGATGAAATTTTTAGTATTTTGAAGGCTTGTCACAATGAGCCCTGTGAGGGACACTTTGCTGATAAACGTATAGGTCATAAGGTATTATGAATGGGCTATTACTGGACAACCATTTCAAGGATATGAAGAGATATGTACAGGCATGTGATAACTATGAAAGGATGGTCCAACCTAATAGACTGGATGAGATTCCCCTTCAACCACAATTGGTGGTTGAACCCTTAGACAAATGCACCTTGGATTTCATTGGGGCCATCAACCCTCCTCAAAGAATAAATTTTACATCTTAGTTTGCACCGATTACATGACAAAATGGGTGGAGGCTATGGATTTGGTGAAATCCAATGATCAAGCCGTAATATATTTCCTGTATAGATAAATCTTCACTCGGTTTGGAGTACCCAAGGAGATAATCACAAATGGAGGACCACTATTTGTGTCACATAAATTGGAATCTCTATTACAAAATTATCATATTCAGTACAAAATAACTTCACCTTATCATCCATAGGACTATCGGTAGGTGGAAAATACCAACAAAGTAATTGAATCTATTCTCACAAAAATAGTCAGAAGGCATCGCAGCAACTGGGCTGACAGACTTCTAGAGGCACTTTGGGCCAATCGCATTAGTTGGTGCAATACTATTGTTTTCCTCCCTATGACTTGGTGTACGGTAAGAATGTTGCCTTTCCTACTGAATTCAAAATCAAAACGTTAAAGATGGCTATGGAGGAAAATTTAGATTTAACAGAAGCTCAGAGGAATAGATAGAACTAGTTAAATGAACTCAACAAAAAATGCATAGCTGCTGTACATTAGACATAATTAATTCAACAAGAGAAATCTAAGTGGCATGATTGGTTCATGAGGAAGAAATTATTATGTGTAGGAGACTGGGCATTGCTATAGGATTCTAGGTTCAAGAGGGACTTCAAAGGTAATATTTGAACAAGATGGTTGGGTCCATATTAGATAGATAGGGTATTTGACAATGGCACAAACTTCCTGGTCACTATTGATGAAGATCGTACGCCATTATTTTCTAATGGGCATAGGTTGCGACTATATCACAAGGAAATATCAAGGGAGGCATTTATTTCCTAGGTTACAGCTGATCCAGGATACCAGCTAAATCAAGGACAGTATTTTTTCTCTGTCCCTATCAATCTTTAAAAGGACACTATGATTTATGCACAGGAATTTGTATATAAATAAATCAATCCTTTGCTTTATTTCTATTTTGTTTTCCTTTACAATTGATTGGTTTTCTTTAAAGAATCTATGTAGGAACTTACTTAATGAGAAGAGATCATGACGGGGCCTAACGACTATGAGCGCCTTAATTCATGTTCCTGTTCTAAAAGAGCTCCTTGAATTTTTTTTTTGAATAATGAATAGTTTTCACAGCTCCAACTCTATTCAAATTTGGCCATTTCCCCATTTTCACAGCTGCGACTCCATTCAAATCTGCCCATTTTTCCATTTCTTCCAGCTGTGACTCTGTTAAAGTATGCCATTTTCCCATTTCTTGCAGCTGCAACTCTATTCAAATCTGCCAATTTTTCCTATTTTCACAGCTACAACTCCGTAAAATTTTTGACCATTTTTCCATTTCTCATAGCTGCGACTTCATTAAAGTATGCCATTTTCCTATTTCTTGTAGCTGCAACTCCATTAAAATATTCCTATGTTTCCCATTTTCACAGATGGGACTCCGCCAAATCCCGCAGATATCCCTATCTTTCGCAGCTGCGACTCCTCCAAATCCCGCAAGTTTCCCAATCTTTTGCAGCTGCAAATCCTATAAATTCTGTATATTTCCCTATATTTCACAGTAGTGACTCTACCAAATCCTGTAGATTTCCATAATATTTCATAGTTGTGACTCCGCTAAATTCCACAAATTTCCCTATCTTTCACAGCTGCGACTTTGCCAATTTTTCACTGATTTCTCCTATCTCCATAGCTGCGATGCTGCTAAATTTTTCCTATCTTTCTATTTTTGCAACTGCACAGGTGCTAAGTTTTCACTGATTTCCTTATCTTCATAGCTGCGACTCCTCTAGATGTATCGGCAATATAGCTGTGACTCCTCCAGATTTGGCCACCAATGTTGTCGTCCGTGACTTTGCCAGATTTTTACTTACCTGACAGCTTCAATTATGTTTTCGCCAAGGTTGAAAAGACAGTTCTTGATTCACCGGGGATAAGATAATAAAAACACACATGCAATAATGTTTAATTTGATTGTTTCAGTGACACACTGCACTATTATGGCCACGATTCATCTCACAATTGCTAAGGTACGGGGTCCGATCATTTACATGATTATGCGTTAATTGGATTTGACAAAATTAATCATGATTTTCCTTTTTGTACCCATCATTAGACCCATACTCATTTAACTGTCAATCCACATGATCTATCTGGTACTTAAACTTACCATTTGACCATCATCTTTTCCCTAATTTGGGACCAAATCTTACCAATTATTCCCTCCTTACGATGGTCTTAACTTTCCTAATTTATCCAACTCCAATCTCGGCTTTTCATGCATCTTCCTATGATGTAACTTCCATTTCTAGGTCTGTAATTTCTTAAGTTGATACCAGAATTTAGACAAAGAGATTATATGGGTATCCCAGCCCAACATGAACCAACAAATATGGAGGCCCTACAAAGAAATGCAGAGGTTTTTTCCATTTTCAAAGCAGCGAGTTGGACCGAGTTTTTTCAAAGCTTAAATGGTTTTCATCAAGAAATGGCTCTCCAGTTTGCTCTAAATTTGATAGAGACCTATTCAGAAGTCATAGTTCTACATATAGACATTACTGATGATATCGTGGTTGAGGTTATTGATATTCCTCATGAAGGAAGAACATGGTTTGGAAGAAGAACACACAATGCAGCTACAATGCAAATGTTTTTTATAGCCAATGAACAGGTCCACCAAGCAAAGCGAGGGATAGCATTACAATCACTACCTTGCCCTTGGAATGAAGTGGCAGTTTTTTTGAAGAAGTACATTACATGTGAAGGTAGGTATTAAACTATGTATTTCCTTGAGTTCACTCTATTGCCTCATTTATGCCACAAGGCTTTACTCAATATCCCACTTTATTTATTCAAATACCTACACCATATGGAGGGGTTTTTAACTCTTCTCTCACCCATCATGGCCTAATTAAACTACTCATTGTAAGGGCCTGATCACATTAAAACCAAACCTAGGAATAGTTTATTGGTCAGCCTCAGATAATTCAGGCACGTGTACCCTTGCGTTTCCTAATAGAAGAGGAAGAAGAGGCACATGCATAGTTAGGGGGAGTGGAAGTAGAGGAACGGGACCAGAGTTCCTACAATTCAGTTGGGGGGGGGATGAGGAAGTATCAGAACAGAACCCAATTAATCAAGAGGAAGAATAGGGAGAGGATGCCACAACATCAAACCCTATAGAGAGAACAGAGAATGTGGAAGCTCAAGAAGAAAAAGTTGAAACTGGATCAGCATTGAATGTTGTGATAGTAGAAGCTAAGGCTATGGGAGATATTATGAAAGAATGTGATGTAGAGATCCTCACCATTGAAACTTCTCATGAATGGGGAGGAACCTTAATTGAAAAATAAAATGAGATGGCAGAGGAAAGGGAGTCCATTGAGAAGGGAAATATCCCTTCGACGTCAATTACATAATTAGAAACTGGTGTACCCTAGAGGAAGAAAAGAAGATAAAGAAAGCAGTACAGGAATCACATCCTATGAATAGGAAGAGAACTAGATCTGTCACAGCAGTAGAAGCAGTGCGGGCAAGGTGGGAAACATTGAATCAAATATTGAATTCCCCACCTTGATACCGAGGACAAATGCTACCCCAAAAGAACTCAGAAGAACCTCAAATTGAGGGACTTTTATATGAAAACACTCTACTAAAGGAGGAAGTGAAAGTGCTCCAAAGGGAATTAGAAATTTGGAAGGAGGCATGCAGGAAATAGGTGGAAAGGAGGCTGCACACATTATTAGAAATTGCAGATCAGTTGGAAGGATCATCTCCTACAGAGGAAGGAAAAGGTGGTTTTCCATGAGTGTGTGAAATTTTTTAATCAATCATTATATAAAGTCTCAGTGTGTGCATTTGTGGCACAAAAACCCACATAGGAAGTTGGAAAAGAGAAAGAAACATCTGCGAGAAATTGAGGGGTGAATATGAACCAGAAGTGGAAATGGTACCTGACATAGAATTAAGGGAACATGATCAATTACAATCTCAGCCATAGGTTTTTGTTACACAAGAACCAACATCCTTATAAATTTTTATGGAGGCAGCTACTCAAATGGAAACAAGTGAGCCATAGGTTGAGACAATCCCTGATCTAAACTTAAGTGTTTTTACTATAACCCTAGAACTATCTCAAGACACAAAACTAGTGGAGGAAGAACCTCAACAACAGGAAAATGTTGAAGCTGACCAGGATGTTGTCACATAAGAACCAACATCCTCAAGAATTCTTGCTAAGATCCCCATTCAGTTTGGAACTGTTGACCCTTAGGTGGAAATAATCCTTGATTTGGAGCTAGGGGAAGATGAACATATGTAGTCCCAACCATCAGGGGACACTAAAGTATTAGAGGATAGTATCATCTTTTAGGGGATGTTCAAGTGACTCAAGAACAAATTCAATAGCCTGAATAACTGGAAGGAAGGGAAGGTGCTACATAGGAACCAACACTCTTGCAGCTCTCTACCAAAGCTATAGCTGAGACTCAAGAAGATGATGAGACTAAAATGCAGTAATATGTTGTCACATAAGAACTAACATCTTCAAAAAAGGACACTGAAGTTGATAGAAATGGGTTTGAGCAGGAGGATGTTGTTACACAAGAACCAACATCCCCAGAATTGACTGGAAAAATACCCATACAAGAAGAGGTGGTTGGAAGACTGGTAGAAGAGGAAGATGTCACACTTCTGATTCAGAATGATCAGGTTGAGACATCGGGTAATAAGGTATGGACTTAATTTTCCCAGAACTTTGTCGATTTAGACTCTGATGAGGAGAAGGATGCATGAGATGGAAGGATGCAAGGAATCATAGAAGAACTCTCATTGCTGAAAATAGAAGTAAAGAAATGGAAGTGTCAGGTGGACATATATTGGGAAGGAATGATTCCCCTTGTTGAGCATAAAAATACTATTAGGGAATTCAGGGAAAGATAGGAAGAAGAGTTAGCATTCCATAGGTTTATTTGGGAAGAAGTATAGAAATAGTTGAAGGAGCTAAAGAAATTCAATTCCATGCAGAAAGAAAAAGATCAACTATACACTCTCTCCTGGGAATTGATGATCTCCAGAGCTCCATCTCCATCTTATCCTATATTTTTGTATGAACAATTCACTTGGTTTGAATTGAAGGCATTGAAGGAAGGGAGACCTTATGAAGTGGAATCCTTTGACCAATTTATGGATACCTTTATGGAAAGTAGCTTCACTGATCAATACCTACTGTGTGAACTTTACTTGCATGAAATGGCTTGTCCCCTGGACCGTCATTTGAATCCTACTCCTTACTTAGGATATTTCCAGCTGAGGGATTTTTCTTCTTTTGTCAGCAATCATGTGCAGTGGGAGAGTTCCTTCCAGATAATTGATCAGAATGAGGCTAACTCTAATATCTGGATTCGAAGTGAACCTCAGTCTCCTCGTTTTCTTCTTTCTCTTTAAGAACAGAGGCTTAGATATCCCATCAAGACTCAACAATTGGTTGAAATTCAAGAGAAGGTCATCTCCACTTGCGTTAGCTAGATTTCCAGACAACAACATTTATCTTTAGAAGGTAGTAAGCATAGATGGTAGGCTTATCCTTCATCAGTGAAGAAAAGGGACCATTACTACTTTAAGAACTTTAAATAGGTGCTCCCTAGGGTCGAGGGATATGCTGACTGTATGAAGAAGTGTAGAGTTAATTGGTTAGGACATAAATTCAAGTTTCCACTTATTTGGTGTCTAGCAAGGCCATATAGGGAATATTTTTCATTGACAAAGGCAGAGGAAAAGTAGTGTTGGAAATATTGGGTTGCCCATAACGAATATCTAGATGGGAAGGAACCACCCGAACTCTCCTACAATTTTTCATCTCTCCATGAATAAGGTACAGTTCCAGCATCAAATTTAGACTGAGTGGAGGTTGTTACATGAGGACACGCAACAAGATAATTAGGGTGAGATGTTGGGTCCTGAAATGCCCCTTTTTGACCACACCTATTATACCCTTTTTCCCTGTCCTACCCCATTCCATGCACTAGACAGATGTTCTTTTCTCACATTGATCCTTGAATCTTAGTAGGTATGAGTAATTATTGTTTTATCTTATTAATTCCTATTATTTTTATGATCAAAACACTATCTCTTGAAATTGAATAATACATCATGGTTTCATAAAGATAGTCCATCTTTGAGAAGTACATGTGTAGCATCTCGAGTGGTTTGAAGTGAAGATGAGCTTTCGACACTAGCTATCACTTGCTAAGTCGCAACACCACATGCTGGAAGCAAACATAGGTCATCATTCCACGTATCTATGCAAGATGCTCAGCTGCAATAAACTCAGTTGTGACATCATGCCGTTACTTAATGGCTAGTTACAACAAACATGGTATTCCTTAAATTGATTCTGTTCATTCACTAATGGCTCACTCAACAGGATTCCCTATATTCTCTGCTCACATTCAATTCCACTCATAGCTCTACAGCTTGTTGTAACAGGGAAGCCTGAAGATCTACGATCTTCATGGATTCCCGATATTACTAGGAAAAGTTTATGATTGATCATGTATAAATATGGGAAAACATTATGAGCCAAGGGTTGGTTGATATCACAGTATACTGTGTAAGCTGTTACATAGAACTCTACTTTAATTTTACCATTTTAATATAAGGAGAGAGATTCTCCAGAATTCTACATTTTAGTCTATTTTAGTTTTGGTGTCTCTATTTGAAGGCTAGGCCGGCCTTCTCATAGAGATCGCTAAGTTAATTAGATGTTTTCTTATTCTGTTATATGGTGTGGAAATTATAGTAGATGCCTTCCTTTCAGTAGCTACAACAGTAATGGTTAATCATTGTGATTTATTTGATGATTACTATCTGCATTTTTCTGAAGCTATAGCAGTGTGGTGTGATAGTAAACTTTGTAGGTTAGTTTCCATTATGCAAGTGTGTGTTAGTTGTAATAGTCAAGCTCATCTCTAGTTTCTTTTAATTGCTTGTCTTTATCATTTTTGCTGATTTAGTCAGATTATATCTGAGAGTTGTTTGCTTCAATTCCTGCTATTGTAGATTCTTATATCATTGGAATTAAACTAGTGAAGAGTGATCTACATATAGTCTAGTAATATTAGGATTTAACTTCTTGCAAAAGTAGTCTAGTTATTTATTTTTAGAATCATTAGTTACTGGATTGAAATTGTGGGAAGGTAATTGCAATTCTGAAATTCTTAATTAGGTAATTCAGACTAATTTAATTATGAGAGGAGTTTCACTGATCAGATAGGTAGGACAATTAATTCTTCATTCAATTAATCAACTACTTAGGATTTATGCGCAGACAGTGTGAATTATCTTTGAAATAAAAATACTTCCCTAGGTTGACAATTTATATTGAGCATTCTGCATGTTAGCCGTAACTAAGTAGCATATAGAGTGACCAACACTTTCCATGTTGAAATCATGAGTGGTGAATGGTATTTTCTATTCATTTTCAATAATATAAGAGTCGAACATTTATTTTCTAGCTTATTATCTACAAAGAAAAAAGAAGAACTGATCACATTCAATTGGTTTTGTTGTAGGTAATAATTAATTTTCAACTCATACACATCTACTTTTAGCATTACCTAGAGGGTTTTTTTATTGTTGTACAAGATAGAAATCACATTCTGCTTGTCCAAGATTCAATTGTAGAAAAAATTGTTTTAGAAAAGACCCCATATTCCCAATATCGTAGACACTATTCTACCCTTGAACCACATGATCTTTGTATCTACCCCCCGCTTTATTTTTAGATATGAAATAATCAAAAGTAGATATAAAATTAAATATGATCATAGGTACATCTTAAAGTTTGAAAATTTTACATATTTTGAATGAATTTTGTGTTTCAAATTTTGAAATTGCTAAGGATAAATTGTGAGTCATGACAGATTTGATGGAAGCCTACAATGCTCTTTAAAATGTGATTTTTAGTTGTTGTTTTATGTGAAACAATATGGAAACTTCAATGGTTGATTAACAAATTCTATATTTTTTTGTAATCATTACCCCTCAAATAATCCTTTTCTAAAGGGATCTTCTTCACGAGACACCTACCTATTGTGGAAACTAGAAATGTCATAACTTTGCTTGATATCAAATAGTTCCTCTATGATTCCATACCTAGAATGTAAAAGACCACAAAAAAGTTAATTCTCCTTTCCACTGTGGCTATTGTGAAAGTAAATATGATAATGATCATAAATTAAGAGTTTAGTCACATACTTTATGTATTTGTGTCATAATATCATTTTATGTAACAAATTAATGATCAAGGTTGTAACTCATTCATTAGCTTAAGAAATTCCATTAATTAAAAGTTATGAATTGACCATTGTGTAACTTACATAATTCATGTTTCTAGTTCACCAACGGATTATGACAATACAACTTTGAATCAATTCATTGAAGTTACAAGTACCATGTCTATCTCTTTTAGGACTTTATTATTTTCTATTTTATTTGTCTTAAACTTTGATAAAGATGCATAAAAATGCAACAAATGTTGAGGATTCCAAGATGCATTAAACTGCAACTAATGCTGAGGATTCAAAGATAAAATTGATATTTAGTATATATATCTCAACCCATGGATGGATTTGGATCATTGATGTATTTTTGTTTGGATGGATGCATCTATTGATATACTTCTTCTCTACAAAAAAGCCCACTTAGTACCTACAACTTTGAATTTTGGAAAGGATGTAACCATTGATTCACAAGGATATAACTATGGATATAGAACATGGAGGCCAAGGGGTTTAGTTCTATTTTATCATAAGGGGTTTCAAGCATTTCAAAGAGGAAATAAATTTGTATATCTTGTGACAGGAAGGAGAAGATGGGTTTGTATGTTAAATTTGAATTAAAGGATAGAGAGTGAAAAATTTGAAGGAGTAGATCTTTTCAAGGGACAACAAACCCTAGGCTTCCACTTCATGATCCACCAATGGAGTCCTTCTTCCTTGGTATTCCAATGTATGCACATGTGTTCTAAGTGTCTCTTTACTTCATCCTTAGCTACAACTTTCATGGTTTTTATAACCAAGGATGCACACTTCATGTTTTCTACAACATTTTCTAACACTTCATCATCTACTTCATCCAACTTTCCAACTACAATGGGATTATCTCCTATATGTGTATAATTACACATGCTTCATATCCTTGGAGTAAAAGTATGACAATGTGAATTAGGGAAAATACTAATTACCATAATTCCATATTCTAGTAGTGATTATTTGGTCACTTCACCATCTTTCAACTCAATATTTATGGTCAAAGTAGATGGGACATTAAAGGAATTGATAAATTCCAATGGAATGTTTCACTAATACATCCTCCACTATCGTGCTTGTCTACAGATAAAATATTTTTTACATGAATACAATTCCAAACTTATTCTCCATCCCTTCCTCAATTTAAGGAACCCATGTATTAAATATTGAAACTTCTTGTAGGTTAACTACAAGCTCTGTTTTTGTACACAGGTGTTGCTACACTTTTTTCCACATCATCACCATCACCTTATTTCGACATGCATTGAATTTCATGCTATTTTTAAACGTCAACATCAACCAAATGGGTTATATTATACTACTATTGTTGTTAAAAACAATGCACTTTCATCATTTTCCATTTCTTCTTTTCTCGTATTAATTAGTAGTCTTGGAAACCCATCTTTGTTCCTTTCCTTGTGTTTACTTCAAACCTCAGTGTTGTTGTTTATCTCTCCTTAAATTGTTAGATTTATTAATTTTGTCACAACAATATTGCATAAAGTATAAAGTCACAAGTGATTCAATTGACAAATTACACATGAAAATGATGCAACGGTACTGCAATAGGAGGTGGCAGTTCTGTATTATTAGTAAAGAATGAATAATTACAATACAGTCTCATGCATAATTCATGAATGCTAATATAATTTGAATACTCAAGGAGGTCATTTGAATTACATGGATGAGTGTTTCCAAACTGAATGTCAGACACACTCATCACACTTAGTTAGCCACTAATCTAACCAATAAGTGAATCTCACACTAAGTCCTAACTGAATCAGAGAGCAATACTTAACTGAGTCTAGCTGAATGTGACTCAACACATGTAACTACATGTCCAAATCAAGGAGGTAGCACATTCATAACTCCAAGTGGCTTCGATGTAGTTAACTGAAGTGCCGCTTGTCATCAGAATTGGTTGGAGGAGCTCTAGTTGACTCTAGTTCATAAATATTGGCCAAAACTAGACAAATAATAGATGGAGGTGCCTTTAAAACTTAGATTAACTAATTGTTAGGTGAAACAACAATCAGTTAGCAATTAAATGCACTTATGACACTCAGTTCACCCCATAATTAATCCTTGATTGAAGGAGGAAGCCCAATTAGCCTCCCTGATTGAAGAAGGAAGTGCAATTAACCTCCATGATTGAAGGTGAAGGCTTAGTTGGCCTCCTTGATTGAAGGAATGTGTGGCTATTCTCATGTTGATGTCATAGTGTTCTCATTTGATTCCAGCTAAGTCAAATAAACTTACGATAGTGAGTAAATAGGGCAAAATTAACCAAATAAGTGTGCATGTTGGGTAAATGACTCCAACAACCCCCCTTAATCTATACTGAAGAGGAGTAAAAAATAAAATGCATGAAATGATAGCTCCCCAGCAACAATGGCCATAGGTTACCCTATACAAATAAGTAACTCTAACAATGCTCAAAAATAAATCTTAGTGAGGAAAGAGGGAAAACCCAGTGGGAACAAAACCCCCCCTCAAGCTGAACACTGAAGAAAACATCTTATCACCCTGATGGAATCACCCCCAATAGTGAATGAAGGTAAGTGAACTTTTTCTCTATGAATCTCTTGGTGAAGATATCTACAATCTGCTCATTTATAGGGCAGTATTGCAGAACTATTGTCCTGTGATGTACCGGCTCCCTGATGTAGTGCATGTGAACCTCTATGTGTTGGGTCCTCTTCCCGGTGACTAGATCTGTGGATATCTTAAGAGTATTTTGATTGTCACAAAATATGACAGTGGACAAAGCACTATCAAAATCAAACTCCGAAAGAATGCCTTGCAACCAAATAGCTTAGATGCAAGCATTCACTACTCCCATATACTCGACCTCTGCTGAAGACAAAGAAATGGCAGCATGTTTTTTTCTCGACCATAAAATGGGGCCACCACCAAACATAAATACATATCCAGAAGTGTAATTCCGATTAGTATAATCTCCTACCCAATTTGAATATGTATATCCAAACAACTCTAGCTCCGAATCTGCAGCATAGTGGATGTCATAGGATCTTGTGCCATGAATATACTGAAGGATCCTCTTGGATTCCTTCCAATGTAGGTAACGAGGCTGTTTCATGTAACTTGATACAGAATTCATAGCATAACATATATCAGGTCGTGAATGGGTCAAGTAAAGCAAGCTACCAATCAACTGGAAGTAGATAGTGCATTCCATGAGTGGCGTGTTTTTTCCCTCTTCAAGGCTGACTCCTGAGAGGAAAGGGAATGGGGAATCCTTACATTCAGCCATGTTAGACTTCACTAACAGGTCTGAAATGGATTTATACTGAGTTACCATTATCCGATCAAAATATTTTGCAATTTCAAGCCCCAAAAATTGTTTCAACAAGCCCAAATCGCTCATCTCAAATGCATCATGGAGGGAAGTTTTAATGAATGAAATGGAAGCAAGTGTGCTACCAATGATCAAGAGATCATAAACATATAAAAAAATGATAAGTAATTGACCATCATACTTCTGTATATAAACATTTCGATCAGAGTTACACCTTTGGAAGTTTTGTGAAAGTAGAAAGGCATCCATCTTGGCATACCATGATCTTGGGGCCAATTTCAACCCGTATAAATACTTCTGCAATTTGCAAACCAAAGTAGGATCTAAAATGTATCCCTCAATATGATACACATATATATCCTCATAAATATCTCCATGTATAAAGGAACTCTTAACATCCATATGATGTACCTCCCAATGCTTAGATGCAGAAATTGCCAAAACTAGGCAGATGGAGTCCATCTTTGCCACCGCTGCAAAGGTCTCATGGTTGTCCACTCCTTGGACCTAGGAGAACCCTTTTTCAAATAGAATTTCCTTATACTTTCATGTTTTTCCATCATCATAATTTTTTTTCCGAAACACCCACTTGCATTGAACTAGTTTCCTTCCAGGTGGAAGGGAAACTAGCTCTCAAGTAGAATTCTTTCAAAGAGAGTTAAACTCTTCGTCCATTGAAACTTGCAATCTCAGATATTTCTGAGCATGGAAGTAAATACTTTGGAGCTGACCCTATTATTAAATAACAGGTCTCATACAGTAAATCATCATGGAAAGAGAGTGCAATACTTGCTCTTTGAAATTCAGATCAGGTTCTTCTTAGATCAGCAGGATTTCCAATGTTTTTCCTAGAAGAAGAAAGTGTCTTCTTGGCCCAAGTTGGCAGATATTTTTTCACTTCAGAATATGATTCTGAATATTATTTTTCTTTCCCACTGATATCAGATATCATTTCTGCAAAATCAGACTCATCACCCCCATTTTTATCACCCAATTTGTCAGCAGAACTAGAAGGAAGATCAACATAATTTTCTTCAACTAGCTCTACCTCTTGGATAGGCTCATCAAACTTAACACTTATTTCGATGAAAATTTTATTTTTTCTGGTATTCAGCAGATTTATTCCCTCAGATTTTTTTGGATATCCAATAAACATACAGTCAACACTTTGTGGTTGCAAAGATTTCCTTTTGTCAGACGGAATTTGGGCCCATGCAGTGGACCCAAACACCCTGAAGTTTAACACATCCGACTTGTATCCAAAATAGCCTTTGAAGGGAGTCTTACCCTTCACAGAGGAGTGATGTACTCTGTTATGAATGTTTTCTAGAAAATTCATGGACTCATCCTACAAATTTTCAGCCAATCCTTTTGCTTCTAGCATGCATGTGGTCGTCTCCTTTAGACAACGATTTTTCCTTTCCACTACACCATTTTTTTGAGGGGTGTAGGGAACAGAATGATGGATCTTGATACCACTATTAGAAAATTTATTAAGAAAATAGGTACTGATATATTCCCTACCATTATCATATCTCAAAGATTTGATCTTTTTCCCAGAGGCATTCTCAGCCAGTGCTTTAAATTCTATAATTTTTTCTAAAACTTCTGTCTTTTTTTTTATGAAAAACACCCAGGTGTATCTAGAAAAATCATCTATGAAGGTGAGAACATACTGAGATACATTCATGGATGTGATGGGAATTGGTCCACTGATATCAGAGTGCAACATCCCCAAGATACTTGATGCAAAACAAGCCTTTCCCCGATCAAACTTATGCTCTGGGTGTTTTCCCACAGCACAACCCTTACAAATTCCTTTGGTAGTTCTGACTGCCAGAAGGCCTTCAACCATGGAATTTTTCTGTAATATCTGCAAGTAATTGAAATTTAAATGACCAAATATATCATGCCAAATTATACTGACCCCATTTCCATCAGTCAGAAGAGTGGTGGGATTTGCATCCGCCAAAAGATGGGAAAAATCATAGGCTTTTGCATGATGGTTTGCAAATACTTTTGAAACAAGTTTCCCGGATGCAATCTCATTGATTTCCACATCATCAGGGCTGAAGGTTACTCTCTTGGGCACTCCAGTATGAGTCATTTGATAAACAATCAGGAGGTTTGAGGCAAGAGAGGGTACATACAGAACATTGGAAAATGAGCCATGTTCAAGATTTACTGTACCTTGTCCTTTCGATATGATGGTGGAATCATATCCCATGTCGATGGGGATGCTCTTGTCGGTGTCCATGGAGGAAAAATAATATCTACTTGCCATCATGTTATTCAAAGCTCCAGAATATATGAGCAGAGATGTGGGCTTCGAGGTGCTTGCCATTAGAGCATGACCTCTTTCTTGACGTGGATCCCAATCTTGATTATCTCTCCTTCGAAGGTTCTCAAGGAGATTGATGTTGTTTCTCTCGAGGAGAGAATTCATCTCATCAAGTTTCTTCTTCATGTAGGAATGCTCAGGGTGGAATCCCTTCTCGCAAAAAGAAGACTTGACTTTTTCCTTGCCTTGATGTCCTTTTTTCTTATGTTTCTTATAGCCGGAAGGATCCTTTTATTGGTTCTTTTCATTAGGCTTTGGAGCCTCTACTTTAGCATTTTAATTCTTTTGATTTCCTTTTCCTTTTGAATTTTTTGGCCCTGAAGAAAACAAAGATTGATCTTTTGAGGATTTCAGGATCCCCATATGTGTTACGGAGAGAAATTCCTATGGCTTGGGGTACCACAATAGATAGCTTGACTCCAGAAATCAATCCTTTCCAATATGCAATAGAAATAAAATATATAACACTAAAGGATCAGACCTCGTACCTTATTCCGAACAGTTGAAGTAGATCCCCGTTGAGCTTTCCAACTTCAGCCTGAATTGATAAATCAATTCCTCAACAACAAGTAAACAAGACAAGAATACTATATATATCGATGTTAGATCTATTCTAGCATATATAATCAACAATGTATAAGCATTTGAAATCATCCATGGATAAAATATTCATTCAAACGTACATTATTAGACAAGAAAAAATATTTCTATTAATATAAAATTAAAGATTACAATGGATACAATCTCTGTCGGCACATCTACGAATCAGAGAAACTAAATCCCCCACTTGGGCCTCCACCACCTCAATCCTCCATCTCTCGATAGCAAGCTCACAAGCAAAAGGCAACCTTGGGAAGAACACAAAAGTGCTCCAAGGGACAAAGGGATGCAGACTCAAGCACAAGTTCCAGTAACAATGGACTATAGTTTCTTTGCTCTCAATTCCCTCTTATGCCTTCAATGTACCATAGAGTACCTTATATAGCTTTTCAAAGGGGTAATGAAAGGTCAAATCTGAGCGATCTCAAGGCATAGGGAAGGCCAAGAGTCAAGTGAGGCAGATCCATGTCAAGGAAAAATCCAAAAGGATTTGGATTATGCACACATCTCGATGTACACGGTTTTAGGGGTCAAACCCATGTATATACGCGATTATAGGTTTAAAAGTCATGTGCATTAATTTTCACATGTTTTTAGGGATGGTCAAGGAAACATCAAAGGACAAAAAGTGGTCCAAGGGGTCTAAGGAGTCTGCAGAGGGACAGGGGAAGGACATACAAGTGTGATTCACATGGAGTGGTAAAATTAGCTATAACAGATGCCCCCTAATGTGTGAGGTCAGACGGGTCATACGATGGCCGAAATACATTATAAGTCCATCCCAGAAGTGGAGTGATGAAGGATCCCAAATGGAAGACCAGCCACCCAATCAGCATAGTACAATGATACAACTCTGCACATAACTGCGCATACATACAGCAGTCCTGGATACATAAGAGTATAATGGCCATGAATAGGCATGATACAAGATATCACATAAGTGTTCATTGCCACATACAATATACATAAATTAGAATCTCCATGATGAAGATATACAAAGGACCATGATCTCCATGATGGCTGAAAATATATAATGGATCAAGATCTCCATAATGGCTGGAAATGTCTGACATATACTGGAATCAAGTCATGAGAGATGAAATCTCATGAACACTGGCATGATCAAGGAGGTAGCATATAAGAGATGCCATCAATCTGGAAGGTCTTCTACACAAACCGCTACGAGTACATGTCGTACTATGTGAATAGAGGTGTCGAGGTCGAACATAGTAGTCCATCATCTGATTACCGGTCATTGATGTATACCGTTAACAGACGTGAGATCACCCACCGATAATGAAAATGGGAATCAAGGTACTAGAGTGCAAACTAAAAAGTGTGAATAAATGTGTTGAGGTCGAACACTTGAGAGGATCCATCGATCAGGGGACATTGATGTATTCCCAAACACTGTTGATGGCGAGGGAACCTGCCACTGATGACTACAAGTCTCAAGGAACTCAAAATGACTCTAGATTCCAATCCCAAAATAAATGATATGAAGTCGATGGGATGAAATCCGCCGGAAGGAGGGAATTAATGCATCCCCCATCATCCAACACAAGGTACTCAGCAAAGGTGTATGATGTGGAAGGAATCGATCATAAGGTGCACGAACCAGTAACTGTACCAGGAATGGCTAACATGCAACGTCAAGATAACTGAGGAATGGCCAACTCAGGTTTCAACTTCCTTCAAACAAGAGAATAACGACGAGAGGTGACTGAATAGAGGCAGCATAGACTCGATATACAAAACTGGAACATCTCTGTGACACAGGAGGCATCGATAGAGGCTCCATGCAGACTGGAAGCTTAACCAGTCAGTGGAGATAAACTCAGATAAACGATTACAGCTCCTAAAGTAAAACTACAAACCCAACCAATGGATGTGATATACAGTGCTCTGTTCAAAGGAGACACGACTCGACAGCTGCCAAAGATAACATCTTTCCTTGTTCGGCTTTTTTATTTTTTGATTTTTTTGGACTTTTTCAAATATTTAAAAAGCTTGAAAAAGAATAAAACTGCTTTATAGTTACAGACTAGGAGGAGACGAGTGTCATAGGGGCAAACAAACTAGTTCCAAGTAGTGGAACATACCTATGCTCAATGCAAGGACACATGTGTAGGATAGCGACACTCGGGGGAAAATCTCCTCCCGGTAAAAAGGGAATCAAACTGCAAAGGATATATAAAATTTCTTTGCATGGCTAGACATGAGACAAGCTTGGGCTATATGGCTGAAATGCAATGTCAAGGAAGCCGGCATAAAGCTCAATAAGGCAGGAAAAGCTCATCATAATGCAATTACAACTTGACATAAGGGAGTCCTGAGGGAAATAGGCCAGCAAAAGATCAAGAGGAGTATGAGGCTCTTGCGAAATGTCATGGCAGTACTATACAACGAACTTCCACACCCTAAAGGACAAAACATCAGCATGGGCACCAAATGCAAATAAAGGCACTAACTAGGGTACCCATGTAAGGTCAAGCTCTACCACTCATACCATGCCACTTCTAAAATAGCAATAAGGTTCCGTGACATAATAGAGTGGGTTCGTGCCTAAGGCTATAATGAAATGGTCACAAGGTTATGCAAAATGCAAATGGTGATGAAACCTAACCTATATGCCAGTTTAGACATGATACCTGAGATAAGCACGAACGGGTCAATCCAACGGCTGAAATGACACTAAAAAAGGTCTCCTACATCATAAATTAGGTCAAAAATGGTCCAAAATGATTAGAAATGGTCGAAACTATAGTACAGGGGGTAAAAATTTTCAAAATTTTGAAAAATTTCTATAAATAGTAAAAAATTCAAAACATTATAAAACATTTGAAATTTTTACCCAATTGAGCTCATATTTTCAAAGCGAATTCCAGGAGATCGAGCTAGCGGAATCCACTACCGTTTCTTCTAGGTACTTACTCATGCTCTTCTCTTCCATTTTAATGCAAATTTTATCAAATTCCATTGTCATTTGGGATTTCTAGGCCAATCCAAAAAAGGTGTTGTGGCCCACGCAGAAATCAAGGGTTTTTTTGCATATAGGGCTGGATATATGCGAAAAATGCCCTCACAGTCGTGTATGCGGCCGCGCATGAGGTTTTTTAAGTATTCTAATGGGTAAACTTGCAATTTTTTGTGCAGGATGGTGCTAGAATGGAGAGAACGTGAAAATGGTGATGTAGAGGAGGTGGTAAGGGCCGATCTAATGGCTCAACAAGAGTTACGTGCATGTGGGCTCTACAAATTTTGGTGTCTTGGTGGCTTGAGGGCCAAATCAAGACTATTGTAGATGCTGGTGGATTACTGGGATCCAGAATTTGAGTCATTCCAGATAGATGGGATCTCCCTCACCATAGAGGTGGAGGACATATACTTTATCACTGGACTTTCCCAACGGGGGGAAGTAGTGAACCTACGTTCTCGCAGGCCCAGAGGTGGCTTGACTATAGATGAGTACATTGAGGTGTACTGCTATTCGGACACAGAGAAGGTGGGGAGTCAGATCCCAACCAACTCTATATAGTTGCTAGGCCTAAAGGCCATCCTACTGACACTGGGTAGGATAGCAGGCTTCGCTTCACTCCACCAGGCCTCACGGCCTCTAATGTTCTATGCAGTTGAGTGTATGATACCCACGGTATATGACTAGAGCACTACACTATTGAGCAACATGAAACATCATCTCAGTGAGTGCAAGATGGGTAGAGTGCAAAACTTTGGTTTGAGAAGCATACTGAGCACTTTTTTCTTTGAGCATGTTCTAGAATTGAGCCCCAGAGTTGATGTTCCTCTACACGGGGTTCGAGATCCGGCCCAACGACGTTGGGTGGATGTGATGCGCAGATTAGGGGGAGGTAGGGTGTCCAACCCCTATCCAACTGAGATCTTGCCATGGTGGTGAAAACAGATAGTTTCCATCGATGACTACCCCTATGCAGGGATAGATTTCTGGAGGGACCTAGACATGCCGCTACCACCAAGATTGACATACGGTGACATAGGTAATGAATCTCGACCCTCTCTTTAAATTTTTGAGTTATTTTTTTTGTGTGTTTTTGGATTATATGGAATCAAAAGACATGTTTTTGGGTGACAATACATAGTGACATTTGCCATATGCATGCATATGTGGGACCACGGTGGCCTGGAGGCTTCCCTCGTCATAGACGGAGGGGAAGAGGAGATGATATCATGGGTGTGGATGCGGAGCGGATGCTCCAGAGCATTCATACCAACTTTGTGAGGCTGACATAGGGTTCCCATCGTGGAAGTTGGGGACTTTCCTGAGGCTATGCAGTGCCAGTTGGTGGGTGTACCATGAGCATGGGTGCGATTATTTCGACGGCTAGCTAGAGCAGTAGTGACCTTCCATGATCACAACCCCCCTCCTCCTCCACAGGCTTAGATACCTGGGAGTTATACATTTTGTATTATCGTGTATTATATTTTGGTGGCTCGAGAGCCCAATTTTTGTATCATGACACTATGTATTACCACATTTTGGATGTTATATAAAATTTTATGATGATCGGTTTATTTATTTACATGTGTAAAAATTTGTGTTCGTGATGAATTTATTGTGTATGAAACAAATTCCAATCTAACATGTAGTTAGCATATGAGTCAGCAACTTGATTATTAATTCTTGTAATATGTATGTATGTTATATTGTCAAATTTTCATTCTAATAATATCACACGTAAGAATATTCTTAACAACGTCATATCTCTAACATGGTACAAACCATTAAGCTGTGACACTACTAACTCCGAATCAAGACGTACTTCAAGAGAGAGAACGCCATGTAAAATGGTATCTTGTAGAAGCTCAATAATGGCACTATATTTAGCAACATTGTTTGAATATGGCTGTAAACATACACCTCCTGAAGACAATACCTAACCCATAGGAGTATAAATCACCCAAACAGTAGAGGCTGAGTGTTGAGTGTGATGGCTTGCACCATCTGTGAATCCTATGTAGGTGGAAGATTCCATTGACATCTGCCAAAACAAACAAAAACAATCACAAACCCGATCACTATAAGAAAATGACCCAACTATGCAAAACTGTACAATAATATACAATAACCAGCCTTGGATGAAAATCATGCATAGTACCTCTTGAGATAGAGCCCATTTCTAGGATCTGCCAAGGTCGTTCCCTCATAATCCACTAACTCATAAGCGCCCTTCTCTAACACACGTTTGACGATGTAAGGACCATGCCACATGGGGTTAAACTTTTCGGACCCTAAGGGTTCTTTCAGTTGATCCCATAAAAGAATCAAGTCTCCTTCATTAAACCTCCTTGGATGGACAGACTTATTGTATTGGAACTTTACAAGATGTTTATTTACTTCTAGAGCCACCAAGGCATCTCGACGCTGCTCATCAAGTTGCTCAAGGTGGAACAAATGCTCC
Source organism: Pseudotsuga menziesii (assembly GCA_001517045.1). NCBI lineage: Eukaryota > Viridiplantae > Streptophyta > Pinopsida > Pinales > Pinaceae > Pseudotsuga > Pseudotsuga menziesii. Next base: position 362,642 of record LPNX010660820.1, read on the forward strand.
TCCAATGGGGAAGTGTCCAGTAAGAGTTCTATCGCTAGTTTCAAAGAAGGAATCTCGCAGTCTTAATAGCGTTTCTATATGCCCACAAAGCAAGATATAACATGATGTGCCAATTATTCTTGCTTTGTGAAATGGATTGTTGGAGGATGGATTTGAGTGATTTATTCACTGCTTCTACCTGACCATTCGCTTGAGGGTAGTAAGAGGAGGAATGCTCTTGCCTGTACCCTAACTTTGATGCCAACTCTTCCACCATACGATTCTGAAAGTGCAAGCCATGGTCACTGACAAGCTCTTTTGGAATCCCAAACCGAGTAATAATCTGGTTGAATACAAAGTGCACAGTTGTCTCACTGTCAGATTTAACTATAGGTGTAGCCTCATCCCATTTCTTGAAGTAATCAACAGCCACTATAATATGATGATGCCCCTGAGCTGAAGCTAGGTTGCAATCCATAAAGTCAAGCGCCCACTTAGTGAAGGGACCAACGGTGATGATGGGATGTAACGGGGTAGGTTTTGAGCACATATTATGTGTAAACACCTGGCAAGGGTGGCACCTCTTGACCGCATCAACATGATCCTTAAAGATTGATGGCCAGAAATAACCCGCTCTTAAGATTTTTTGTGCTGTAGAAAGCCCGGATAAATGACCAACACACGCCCCTCCATGGAAATCATTTAGCACTATCTCAACCTCCTCATGAGTTAAACAACGTCGTAAAATGGAATCTACCCCATGGTGGTACAAAGTGTTATCCACTATGAGGTAATTCTTAGAGATGTGATGTAATCATCGTCGTTCATCTCGTGAGAGGTGAGTAGGGACCTTCAATGTTTGTAAATATATAATGATATCCCCATACCATGGTTCTAAATTTGAGATTAAGAAGATGTGTTCATCGATAAACGTATCTTCACAAACCAACTCCTCGGCCTCGCTTGGGAAATCCGATATAAGCTCTACAAAAATTCACGATTTCTTCGAATTTGCCGAAACAAACTCGAGATCGAACTCTTGCAGGATGACAATCCATTTATTATATTTTCCCCCAATCATCCTTCGAGTGAGGACAAATTGAAATGGATCAACATGGGATACAACCAAGGTCTGGCGAAGGAGAATATAATGTCTCAACCGTTTAACTACATGTACGGTAGCTAAGGCAAGCTTCTCAACATGAGAATAGCAAATTTCTGCGTCAATAAGATTCCGACTTAGATAGTATATGAGATGCTCTTGGAGCTCCTCATCCTCTTGAACCAAAACCATACCAATCATCTCCATGGACGTGGCCACATAAAGTAGAAAATCACGGCTATAGTCCAGGGGACTAACCACCGGGGCCGATGCTAGGGCTTGCTTGAGTGCATCAAAGGACTCCTGGGCTCACTCATCCCAACAAAAGGTGGTGTCCTTCTTCAAAAGACGCATGAAGCCTCTAGTCAAATTGGTGAAATTGACAATGAATCTCTATAAGACATTTCCCATGCCTTGCAAACATTGAAGATGATGAATATTTTTCGGGGGAGACAATTGAAGTATTCCCTCAACCTTCAAAGGGTCGACTCTTATACCCTCTTTAGAAACGATGAATTCTAACAAGTGACCTGACTTCACACAAAAGATGCACTTGTGAGGATTTAACCTGACCAAATAATGGCAGCATCTTTCGAATACCAATCTCAAATGATAGGAATGACACATTCTCATATGAGAATGAGTAGCAGGGTCCTCCAAAAATAATTCGATAATCGAATTGAGATCATGGAAGACCAAGGTCATGGCCTGTTGAAAAGTAGCTCCAACGTTATTAAGCCCAAAAGGCATTTTTTGATATGCAAAAGTTCCCCAACGACAAATAAATGCAATCTTGTGTTGGTCCTCGGGTTTAATTTGTATCTAATTATATCCAAAAAATCCATCCATGAAGGAAAAAACCTCGCTACCCGCACACTCATCCAAAATCTGATCAATAAATGGTGTGGGGAAATTGTCCTTAAGATAGGCACGATTCAAATCATGGAAATCAGTACATATGCGGATCGCTCCTTGCTTCTTATCAACCAGAATGGGGTTTGAAACCCACTCCATCAAGGATATGGGATAGATAAAACTGACTTTCAATAGTTTCTCTATCTTTTCCTTAATCACGGGTGCTTTCCTAGGATTCATCGCACATAAGCATTGCTGAACAAGCTTAGCATTGGGATAAGTATTAATCTCATGTTTGACAATACAAGGGTCGATACCTGGTATTTCATCGTAAGACCAAGCAATGATATCACGAAATTCTTTAAACAGCTTGGTGTATTTTTGAATCTCAGCATGGGAACATTCTGCCCCAATATAGACATTCTCTATCCTACCAGGATCGTGAGAGATATTGATAGGAATCATTGAAGATATGTTTTCCATGTTTCCATCAGCCATCGGACCAAGAGAGCTTAATGGAACCATAAGACTACCAATTCTCTCACTAATAACCTCCCTAAAGTCCTCACGCTCCAAGTGGTCAAGCTCGGGAAAAAAGTAAGATCTATGACGGAGTTCTTCCCATGGTGGCTCAACTCTTGACATAGCCTCAATAATTGCTTCATCTGAAGGGAAAACACTATCAAGGCAGTCGTGCGCATGAGAATATTGTACCGCCCATGCAGGCAGCACATAAGGATCCTCCTCCTCCATCCGTGAAGAGGAAGGACTGGGCTTTGCAACACACTCAAGATTAGCTTGATAAGCTACCATAGTTGTAGGAAACGGCATGTCCATCATGATGGGCTCACTCGGAATACTCAGTGTAGGAAGAATCCAAGGATATTCCATATGACTCGTGTGAAAAGACATCAATCTCATAGATGTCAAAGCCTCACCGAAATTAGACCCTATCATAAGGATCGGTGCAGGACAACTAAATATTCCCATGAGGGATGGGTACATGCCTACACCCACACTCCCAGTTGCCGGCTAAGAGTGCTCAACGTTCGGGATTGAAGCTCCCGAAGATGTGGTAACTGGCGGATTCTTGAATGGAATTTGATCAATCATGACTATATTCCCATTAAATGGAAATCATACAACGCAAAATAAGGAAGAAGCTATGGCTTGCATATTGTACATCCAATTCCTACCCAACAAGAGATTGTAGTCAAGGGGTGCATCAACCACCTCAACCTCTATCGCAATGGTCTTCCCTCCCAAATGGACCTTAAGGGAAGGAAGGATCCCGTGCGGCCTAAACGATCTCCCATTGAATGCAATTAACATGGTCGCTGATTTAGATAGCTTAGGGGAACCTAAACCCTTCCAACATGATAAATACATCACAGAAGCAACATCGCCTTCGTCAATCACAGTGCACTTGACGGTCATGTTAAGACATTCTACATGAATCAAAAGAGACACATAGTAAGGAAAGCAAGGCTGAAGTCCTGCGGTTTCAAATTTAATCACGAAGGAAGAATTATCATCATTGACACCAAGGTCAGAAATCAAATCCTTCCTTTTCGAAGGACAACTCTGAAGCACTTCCAGTGCAGACATCGCACAAGGAGTGTGGCCCAAATCCTTCACAACTGAATAGTTTTAGGTGGCTCGGGCATTAGGATTGTGCCCTGAACACTTAAGTACTCCCTTAGGAATGTGAGGTGTAGCTTCAAGTTTATCCATAGGTTTCTCAATATGCAAAAGAGACCCTGGTGGATCCAACTCCTTTCCTGGGCTGGATTGTGACGAACCATAGTCTTTCGCACAGGTCACAACTTTCGTAGCACGTACCATGTTAATGCAACCACGACCACTATCCTTTGGAAGATCTTGATCACCACCAGACTGATCATGGGTCCTCGAGTTAATATTTTGATTTTGAGGTAAAGGGTTAGTCAGCAGAGCTGGGCCCTGTGCCAAGAATCTTGAGGCTTCATCGATACGAGGGCACAAGTAAGTGAGGTGATCGTCCTTACATAACTTGTGAGTAAATTTAACCTTATGTTTAGCTTGCTTGTCCCCCCCATCATTATGGGCATTCTGGTCATTATTATTAGCATTCTCATTCCTATTCCCACCCTTACGATTATTCTTACCCTTCTTTTTATTCCGTCTGGGCTGCTGGTTACCCTTCTAGTCCGACGATTGTACTGAAAGCACACTCGCCATTTGGGTGGGTTAAGACAAAGCCATGGCTTGTATTGGAGCATATTGGTTGATTGATAATTGACTAACTTGTTTTGCAATCAAATCCATAGGTTTAGCACTCGTGCAACCAACAATGCCATCGGCATGTGGTCCAAGTTTAACTTTGGGGTCAAAACTAGAACGCAGACCATTGGGATGATCTCATATAACAAACTGGACTGAGCATAAATCAAATCCAGTTCTTGCACCCTAAAAATTGCTTGTTCCTCATTTTGCACTCTGGATGTAGAAACATCCTTCGCTATATACAGAAATAACGAATTAAGGAACCATTCAAGGAGGAATTTCGATGCTATAAATGCTTTAATTCACCTCTTCCATCTACGCCACTCTTGGATATGATCCAAGATATGTGTGTCTTTATCCTGCCAAAATGTCGACAAGAGTTCAGTACCAATGTCATAATACACTGGTAGTTGGAAGTGGTTAAGAAAATTCATCGCTAGGTCATCGAACAAAGCGAATGCCCCCCTAGGTAGCTCTATATACCATTTCACAGCAAGCCCTATAAGGGTTTGTTGAAATAGCCTTAAATGGATGGAGTCCTGGTGTAAGGAATTGAAAGAGCACCATAGGTGGAAGGTAGTAACATTTTCGCTTGGATCCTCTCTCAGTTTTCCCTCGAATTTGGGTATGTCTGAGGGAAGCTTAGTAGGGACAGCCGACCATGCTGGGTCATGAGCTACAGGATCATTAGTCAATCTCGACAAGTTAGGAATATTTAGCATAGCGAGGAAAGGGAGCCTAGGATGATTAGGTCGATGGACCGCTCCCTGATAGTTCTGATTCACATAGGTCTGATTACAACCTTGCCCTTGGAATGAAGTGGCAGTTTTCTTGAAGAAGTACATTACATGTGAAGGTAAGTAATAAACTATGTATTTCCTTGAGTTCCCTCTATTGCCACATTTATGCCACAAGGCCTTACTCAATATCCCACTTTATTTATTCAAATACCTACACCATATGGAGGGGTTTTCAACTATTCTCTCACCCATCATGGCCTAATTAAACTACTCATTGTAAGGGCCTTAGCACATTAAAACCAAACCTAGGAATAGTTTACTGGTCAGCCTCAGATAATTCAGGCACGTGTACCCTTATGTGTCCTAATAGAAGAGGAAGAAGAGGCACATGCATAGTTAGGGGGAGTGGAAGTAGAGGAACAGGACCAGAGTTCCTACAATTCAGTTGGGGGGAGGGGGAGATGAGGAATTATCAGAACAAAACCCAATTAATCAAGAGGAAGAATACAGAGAGGTTGCAACAACATCAAACCCTTTGGAGAGAACAGAGAATGTGGAAGCTCCAGAAGAAAAAGTTGAAACTGGATCAGCATTGAATGTTGTGATAGTAGAAGCTAAGGCTATGGGAGATATTATGAAAGAATGTGATGTAGAGAGCCTCACCATTGAATCTTCTCATGAATGGGGAGGAACCTTAATCGAGGAAGAAAATGAGATGGCAGAGGAAAGGGAGTCCATTGATAAGGAAAATATCCCTTCAATGTCAGTTACATAATTAGAAACCCTTGTACCCTAGAGGAAGAAAAGAAGATAAAGAAATAAGTACAGGAATCACAGCCTATGAATAGGAAGAGAACTAGATCTGTCACAGCAGTAGAAGCAGTGTAGGCAAGGTGGGAAACATTGAATCAAATATTGAATTCCCCACCTTGAGACCGAGGACAAATGCTACCCCAAAATAACTCAGAAGAACCTCAAATTGAGGGACTTTTATATGAAAACACTCTGCTAAAGGAGGAAGTGAAAGTGCTCCAAAGGAAATTAGAAATTTTGAAGGAGGTATGCAGGAAATAGGTGGAAAGGAGGCTGCACACATTAGTAGAAGTTGCATATCAGTTGGAAGGATCACCTCCTGCAGAGGAAGGAAAATAAGTGGAAAAGGTGGTTTTCCCTGAGTGTGTGAAATTTTTTAATCAATCGTGATGTAAAGTCTCAATGTGTGCATTTGTGGCACAAAAACCCACATAGGAAGTTGGAAAAGAGAAAGAAACATCTGCGGTGGAATTGAGGGGTGAATATGAACCAGAATTGGAAATGGTCCCCGACATAGAATTAAGGGAACATGATCAATTAAAATCTCATCCATAGGTTTTTGTTACACAAGAAGCAACATCCTTATAAATTTTTATGGAGGCATCTACTCAAATGGAAACAAGTGAACCAGAGGTTGAGACAATCCCTGATCTAAACTTAGGTGTTTTTACTATAACCCTAGAACAATCTCAAGACACAAAACTAGTGGAGGAAGAACCTCAACAACAGGAAAATGTTGAAGCTGACCAGGATGTTGTCACATAAGAACCAACATCCTCAAGAATTATTGCTAAGATCCCCATTCAGTTTGGAACTGTTGAACCTTAGGTGGAAATAATCCCTGATTTGGAGCTATGGGAAGATGACCATATGTAGTCCCAACCATCAGGGGACACTAAAGTATTAGAGGATAGTATCATCTTTCAGGGGATGTTCAAGTGACTCAAGAACAACCTCAATAGCCTGAATAACTGGAAGGAAGGGAAGGTGCTACATAGGAACCAACACTCTTGCAGCTCCTTGCCAAAGCTACAACTGAGACTCAAGAAGATGATGAGACTAAAACACAGTAAGATGTTGTCACATAAGAACTGACATCTTCAAAAAAGGACACTGAAGTTGATAGAAATGGGTTTTAGGAGGAGGATGTTGTTACACAAGAACCAACATCCCCAGAATTGACTGGAAAAATACCCATACAAGAAGAGGTGGTTGGAAGACTGGTAGAAGAGGAAGATGTCACACTTCTGATTCAGAATGATCAGGCTGAGACATTGGGTAATAAGGTATGGACTTAATTTTCCCAGAACTTTGCCGATTTAGACTCTGATGAGGAGAAGGATGCATGAGATGGAAGGATGCAAGGAATCATAGAAGAACTCTTGTTGCTGAAATAGAAGTAAATAAATGGAATTGTTAGGTGGACAGATATTGGGAAGGAATGATTCCCCTTGTTGAGCATAAAAATACTATTAGGGAATTGAGGGAAAGATGGGAAGAAGAGTTAGCATTCCATAGGTTTTTTTGGGAAGAAGTATAGAAATAGTTGAAGGAGCTAAAGAAATTCAATTCCATGCAGAAAGAAAAAGATCAACTATACACTCTCTCTTGGGAATTGATGATCTCCAGAGCTCCATCTCCCTCTTATCCTGTATTTTTGTATGAACAATTCACTTGGTTTAAATTGAAGGCATTGAAGGAAGGGAGACCTTACGAAGTGGAATCCTTTGAACAATTTATGGATACCTTTATGGAAAGTAGCTTCACTGAGCAGTACCTACTGTGTGAACTTTACTTGCATGAAATGGATTGTCTTCTGGACCGTCATTTGAATCCTACTCCTTACTTAGGATATTTCCAGCTGAGGGATTTTTCTTCTTTTGTCAGCAATCATGTGTAGTGGGAGATTTCCTTCCAGACAATTGATCAGAATGAGGCTAACTCTAATATCTGGATTCGAATTGAACCTCAGTCTGTTCGTTTTCTTCTTTCTCTTTAAGAACAGAGGATTAAATATCCCATCAAGACTCAACAATTGGTTGAAATTCAAGAGAAGGTCATCTCCACTTGCGTTAGCCAGATTTCCAGACAACAACATTTAGCTTTAGAAGGTAGTAAGCATAGATGGTAGGCTTATCCTTCATCAGTGAAGAAAAGGGACCCTTACTACTTTAATAACTTTAAATAGGTTCTCCCTAGGGTCGAGGGATATGCTGACTGTATGAAGAAGTGTAGAGTTAATTGGTTAGGACTTAAATTCAAGTTTCCAGTTATTTGGTGTCCAGCAAGGCCATATAGGGAAGATTTTTCATTGACAAAGGCAGAGGAAAAGTAGTGTTGGAAATATTGGGTTTCCCATAACAAATATCAAGATGGGAAGGAACCACCCAAACTCTCCTACAATTTTTCATCTCTCCATGAACAAGGTACAGTTCCAGCATCAAATTTAGACTGAGTGGAGGTTGTTGCATGAGGACATGCAACAAGATAATTAGGGTGAGATGTTGGGTCCTGAAATGCCCCTTTTTTACCACACCTATTATACCCTTTTTCCCTGTCCTACCACATTCCATGCACCAGACAGATGTTCTTTTCTCACATTTATCCTTGAGTCTTAGTAGGTATGATTAATTATTGTTTTATCTTATTAATTCCTATTATTTTTATGATCAGAACACTATCTCTTGAAATTGACTAATACGTCGTGATTTCATAAAGATAGTCCATCTTTGAGAAGTACATGTGTAACATCCCAAGTGGTTTGAAGTGAAGATGAGCTTTCGACACTAGCTATCACTTGCTAAGTTGCAAACACACATGCTGGAAGCAAACATAGGTCATCATTCCACGTATCTATGCAAGACGCTCAGCTGCAATAAACCCAGTTGTGACATCATGCCGTTACTTAAGGGCTAGTTACAACAAACATGGTATTCCTTAAATTGATTATGTTCATTCACTAATGGCTCACTCAACAGGATTCCCTATATTCTCTGCTCACATTCAATTCCACTCATAGCTCTACAGCTTGTTGTAACAGGGAAGCCTGAAGATCTACGATCTTCATGGCTTCCCGATATTAGTGGGAAAAGGTTATGATTGATCATGTATAAATATGGGAAAACATTATGAGCCAAGGCTTGGTTGATATCACAGTATACTGTGTAAGCTGTTACATAGAACTCTACTTTCATTTTACCATTTTAATATAAGGAGATAGATTCTCCAGACTTCTACATTTTAATCTATTTCAGTTTCGGCGTCTCTATTTGAAGGCTAGGCCGTCCTTCTCATAGAGATCGCCGAGTTAATTAGATGTTTTGTTATTCTATTGTATGGTGTGGAAATTATAGTAGATGCCTTCCTTTCAGTAGCTACAGCAGTAATGGTTAATCATTGTGATTTATTTGATGATTACTGTCTACATTTTTCTGAAGCTACAGCAGTGTGGTGTGACAGTTGACTTTGTAGGTTAGTTTCCATTATGCAAGTGTGTGTTAGTTGTAATAGTTAATCTCATCTCTAGTTTCTTTTAATTGCTTGTCTTTATCATTTTTGCTAATTTAGTCAGATTATAGCTAAGAGTTGTTTTCTTCAATTCCTGTTATTGTAGATTCTTATATCATTGGAATTAAACTAGTGAAGAGTGATCTACATATAGTCTAGTAATATTAGGATTTAACTTCTTGCAAAAGTAGTCTAGTTATTTATTTTTAGAATCATTAGTTACTGGATTGAAATTGTGGGAGGTTAATTTCAATTCTGAAATTCTTAATTAGGTAATTCAAACTAATTTAATTATGAGAGGAGTTTCACTGATCAGATAGGTAGGACAACTAATTCTTCATTCAATTAATCAACTACTTAGGATTTATGCACAGACAGTGTGAATTATCTTTAAAATAAAAATACTTCCCTAGGTTGACAATTTATATTGAGCATTCTGCATGTTAGCCGTAACTAAGTAGCATACAGAGTGACCAACACTTTCCATGTTGAAATCATGAGTGGTGAACGGTATTTTCTATTCATTTTCAATGGTATAAGAGTCGAACATTTATTTTCTAGCTTATTATCTACAAAGAAAAAAGAAGAACTGATCACATTCAATTGGTTTTGTTGTAGGTAATAATTAATTTTCAACTCATACACATCTACTTTTAGCATTAAATAGAGGAATTTTTTATTGTTGTACAAGAGAGAAATCACATTCTGCTTGTCCAAGATTCAATTGTAGAAAAACATGTTTTAGAAGAGACCCCATATTCCCAATATCGTAGACACTATTCTACCCTTGAACCACATGATCTTTGTATCTACCCCACGCTTTATTTTTAGATATGAAATAATCAAAAGTAGATATAAAATTAAATAACGTCATAGGTAGATCTTAAAGTTTGAAAATTTTACATATTTTGGATGAATTTTGTGTTTCAAATCTTGAAATTGCTAAGGATAAATTGTGAGTCATAACAGATTTGATGGAAGCCTACAATGCTCTTTAAAATATGATTTTTAGTTCTTGTTTTATGTGAAAGAATATGGAAACTTCAATGGTTGATTAACAAATTCTATATTTTTTGTAATCATTACCCCTCAAATAATCCTTTTCTAAAGGGATCTTCTTCACGACACACCTACCTATTGTGGAAACTGGAAATGTCATAACTTTGCTTGATATCAAATAGTTCCTCTATGATTCCATATCTAGAATGTAAAAGACCACAAAAAAGGTAATTCTCCTTTCCATTGTGGCTATTGTGAAAGTAAATATTATAATGATCATAAATTAAGAGTTTAGTCATGTACTTTATGTATTTGTGTCATAATATCATTTTATGTAACAAATTAATGATCAAGGTTGTAACTCATTCTTTAGCTTAAGAAATTCCATTAATTAAAAGTTATGAATTGACCATTGTGTAACTTACATAATTCATGTTTCTAGTTCACCAACGGATTATGACAATACAACTTTGAATCAATTCATCGAAGTTACAAGTACCATGTCTATCTCTTTTAGGACTTTATTATTTTCTATTTTATTTGTCTTAAACTTTGATAAAGATGCATTAAAATGCAACAAATGTTGAGGATTCCAAGATGCATTAAACTGCAACTAATGTTGAGGATTCAAAGATAAATTTGATCTTTAGTATAGATATATCAACCCATGGATGGATTTGGATCATTGATGTATTTTTGTTTGGATGGATGCATCTATTGATATACTTCTTCTCTACAAAAAAACCCACTCAGTACCTAAAACTTTGATTTTTGGAAAGGATGTAACCATTGATTCACAAGGATATAACTATGGATATAGAACATGGAGGCCAAGGGGTTTAGTTCTATTTTATCATAAGGGGTTTCAAGCATTTCAAATAGGAAATAAATTTGTATATCTTGTGACAGGAAGGAGAAGATGGGTTTGTATGTTAAATTTGAATTAAAGGATAGAGAGTGAAAAATTTCAAGTAGTAGATCTTTTCAAGGGACAACAAACCCTAGGCTTCCACTTCACGATCCACCAATGGAATCCTTCTTCCTTGGTATTCCAATGTATGCACACGTGTTCTAAGTGTCTCTTTACTTCATCCTTAGCTGCAACTTTCATGGTTTCTATAACCAAGGATGCACACTTCATGTTTTCTACAACATTTTCTAACACTTCATCATCTACTTCATCCAACTTTCCAACTACAATAGGATTATCTCCTATATGTGTATAATTACACATGATTCCTATCCTTGGAGTAAAAGTATGACAATGTACATTAGGTAAAATACTAATTACCATAATTGCATATTCTAGTAGTGATTATTTGGTCACTTCACCATCTTTCAACTCAATATTTATGGTCAAAGTAGATGGGACATTAAAGGAATTGATAAATTCCAATGGAATGTTTCACTAATACATCCTCCACTATCATGCTTGTCTACAAATAAAATATTTTTTACATGAATACAATTCCAAACTTATTCTCCATCCCTTCATCAATTTGAGGAACCCATGTATTGAATATTGAAACTTCTTGTAGGTTAACTGCAAGCTCTGTTTTTGTACACAGGTGTTGCTACACTTTTTTCCACATCATCACCATCACCTTATTTCAACATGCATTGAATTTCATTCTATTTTTAAATGCCAACATCAACCAAATGGGTTTTATTATACTACTATTGTTGTTAAAAACAATGCACTTTCATCATTTTCCATTTCTTCTTTTCTCGTATTGATTAGTAGTCTTGGAAACCCATCTTTGTTCCTTTCCTTGTGTTTACTTGAAACCTCATTGTTGTTATTTATCTCTCCTTACATTGTAAGATTTATTAATTCTGTCACAACAATATTGCATAAAGTATAAAATCACAAGTGATTCAATTGACAGATTACACATGAAAATGATGCAACGGTACTGCAATAGGAGGTGGCAGTTATGTATTATTAGTAAAGAATGAATAATTACAATATAGTCTCATGCATAATGCATGAATGCTAATATAATTTGAATACTCAAGGAGGTCATTTGAATTACATGGATGAGTGTTGCTTAACTGAATGTCAGACACACTCGTCACACTTAGTTAGCCACTAATCTAACCAATAAGTGAATCTCACACTAAGTCCTAACTGAATCAAAGAGCAATACTTAACTGAGTCTAACTGAATGTGACTCAACACATGTAACTACATGTCCAACTCAAGGAGGTAGTGCATTCATAACTCCAAGTAGCTTCTATGTAGTTAATTGAAGTGTCGCTTGTCATCAGAAGTGGTTGGAGGAGCTCTAGTTGACTCTAGTTCATAAATATTGGCCAAAACTAGACAAATAATAGATGGAGGTGCCTTTACAACTCATATTAACTAATTGTTAGGTGAAACAACAATCAGTTAGAAATTAGGTGCACTTATGACACTCAGTTCACCCCATAATTACTCCTTGATTGAAGGAGGAAGCCCAATTATCCTCCCTGATTGAAGAAGGAAGTGCAATTAATCTCCATGATTGAAGGTGAAGGCTTAGTTGGCCTCCTTGATTGAAGGAATGTGTGGCTATTCTCATGCTGATGTCATAGTGTTCTCATTTGATTCTAGCTAAGTCAAATAAACTTATGATAGTGAGTAAATAGGCCAAAATTAACCAAATAAGTGTGCATGTTGGGTAAATGACTCCAACAACCCCCCTTAATCTATACTCAAGAGGAGTAAAAAATAAAATGCATGAAATGATAGGTCCCCAGCAACAATGGCCATAGGTTACCCTGTACAAATATGTAACTCTAACAATGCTCAAAAATAAATCTTAGTGAGGAAAGAGGGAAAACCCAGTGGGAACAAAACCCCCCCTCAAGCTGAACACTGAAGAAAACATCTTATCACCCTGATGAAATCACCCCCAATAGTGAATGAAGGTAAGTGAACGTTTTCTCTGCAAAGCTCTTGGTGAAGATATCTACAATCTGCTCATCTATAGGGCAGTATTACAGAACTATTGTCCTGTGATGTACCATCTCCCTGATGTAGTGCATGTGAACCTCTATGTGTTGGGTCCTCTTCCTGGTAACTAGATCTGTGGAGATATTAAGAGTAGTTTGATTGTCACAAAATATTATGGTGTAAAAATAAATATTAAAATAAAACTCCGAAAGAATGCCTTGCAACCAAATAGCTTGGATGCAAGCATTCACTACTCCCTTATACTTGACCTCTGCTGAAGACAAAGAAATGGCAGCATGTTTTTTTCTGGACCATCAAATGGGGCCACCACCAAACATAAATACATATCGAGAAGTGGAATTCTGATTAGTATAATCTCCTACCCAATTTGAATATGTATATCCAACCAACTCTAGCTCCGAATCTGCAACATAGTGGATGTCATAGGATCTTGTGCCATGAATATACTGAAGGATCCTCTTGGCTTCCTTCCAATGTAGGTAATGAGGCTGTTGCATGTAACTTGATACAGAATTCATAGCATAACATATATTAGTTCTTGAATGGGTCAAGTAAATCAAGCTACCAATCAACTGGAAGTAGATAGTGCAATCCATGGGTGGCGTGTTTTTTCCCTCTTCAAGGCTGACTCCTGAGAGGAAAGGGAATGGGGAAGCCTTAAATTCATCCATGTTAGACTTCACTAATAGGTCTGAAATGTATTTATACTGAGTTACCATTATCCCATCAAAATATTTTGCAATTTCAAGACCCAAAAATTGTTTCAGCAAGCCCAAATCGCTCATCTCAAATGCATCATGGAGGGAAGTTTTAATGAATGAAATGGAAGAAAGTGTGCTACCAATGATCAAGATATCATAAAAATATAAAAAAATGATAAGTAATTGACCATCATACTTCTGTATATAAACATTTCGATCAGAGTTACACCTTTGGAAGTTTTGTGAAAGTAGAAAGGCATCCATCTTGGCATACCATGATCTTCGAGCCAATTTCAACCCGTATAAATACTTCTGCAATTTGCAAACCAAAGTAGGATCTCAAATGTATCCCTCAATATGCTACACATATATATCCTCATAAATATATCCATGTATAAAGGAACTCTTAACATCCATATGATGTACCTCCCAATGCTTAGATGCAGAAATTGCCAAAACTAGTTAGATGGAGTCCATCTTTGCCACCGCTGCAAAGGTCTCATGGTTGTCCACTCCTTGGACCTAGGAGAACCCTTTTTCAAATAGAATTTCCTTATACTTTCATGTTTTTCCATCATCAGAATTTTTTTTCCGAAACGCCCACTTGCATTGAACTAGTTTCCTTCTAGGTGGAAGGGAAACTAGCTCTCAAGTAGAATTCTTTCAAAGAGAGTTAAAATCTTCGTCCATTGAAACTTGCAATCTCAGATATTTCTGAGCATGGAAGTAAAGACTTTGGAGCTGAACCTATTATTAAATAACAGGTCTCATACATTAAATCATCATGGTAAGAGAGTGCAATACCTACTCTTTGAAATTCAGATCAGGTTCTTCTTAGATCAGCAGGATTTCCAATGTTTTCCCTAGCGGAAGAAAGTGTCTTCTTGGCCCAAGTTGGAAAATATTTTTGCACTTCAGAATATGATTCTGAATATTATTTTTATTTCCCTCTGATATCAGATATCAGTTCTGCAAAATCAGACTCATCACCCCCATTTTTATCACCCAATTTGTCAGCAGAACTAGAAGGAAGATCAACATAATTTTCTTCAACTAGCTCTGCCTCTTGGATAGGCTCATCAAACTTAACATTTATTTCGATGAAAATTTTCTTTGTTCTGGTATTCATGTTATAATAATCAACCCATAGTATTTACCCACTTAGACATTATTTCATTTATTTTGTCTTATTTGCCTAGTCCATGAGTCCCACCATGTGCAAGTTGTCAATTGCCTATCCATAGAGGTCAAACTTGCCATTATTGACTCATGGAGCACTTGGGAAAGTCCTGGGAATCAAATTTTCTTTATTCCTGGCCTCCTAGGCACCCTTCTGCTTTTTCTGCTTTGTTGACTGCTTTTCCAGTTTTTAAAGCACGTAAGGAAAGCTAGATTAGGTGAGGTGAACCTGTTTTATTCCCCTTTCATCCTCCACTCTTTCCTCCATGAAAAAGCATGTATGAGCTGCCATTTGACCACTCTTTAGCTTTCCCATATGCCCTTGCTAATTCGTGGAGTCCTTGATATATTTGGGATCAGCTTTTTACACCTATGGGGGATTTGCCTATTTTGGGTAAGCCTGCTTTATGCTAGATTTGGATGCTTCCTTATGCATTCGATTTGCTCATGTATTCTATATATTCAGAAGCCTATGATATTACAGGTTTGGCTATTGTACACTCAATTAATTTAATTTTGTGTTACAGCTCCATATTCAGTCTCCATTGTTGATAATTTGCATGATCAATTGTTAATTGCTGTGAGTGAAATTAATCTACTGCAGGACTGAATTTC
>LPNX010660820.1:389399-448237 GCA_001517045.1 Pseudotsuga menziesii
AATTTTATGATGATCGGTTTATTTATTTACATGTGTAAAAATTTGTGTTCGTGATGAATTTATTGTTTATGAAACAACTTCCAATATAAAATGTAGTTAGCATATGAGTCAACAACTTGATTATTAATTCTTGTAATATGTATGTATGTTATATTGTCAAATTTTCGTTCTAATAATATCACACGTAAGAATATTCTTAACAACGTCATATATCTAACACGGTACAAACCATTAAGTTGTGACACTACTAACTTCGAATCAAGACGTACCTCAAGAGAGAGAACGCCATGTAAAATGGTATCCCGTAGAAGCTCAATAATGGCACTATATTCAGCAACATTGTTTGAATATGGCCATAAACATACACCTCCTGAAGACAATACCTGACCCATAGGAGTATAAATCACCCAAACAGTAGAGGCTGAGGGTGATCACTTGCACCATCTTCGAATCCTATGTAGGTGGAAGATTCCATTGACATCTGCCAAAAGAAACAAAAACCAATCACAAACCCGATCACTATAAGAAAATGACCTAACTATGAAAAACTGTACAATAATATACAATAACCAGCCTTGGCTGAAAATCATGCATAATACCTCTTGAGATAGATCCCATTTCTAGGCTCTGCCAAGGTCATTCCCTCATAATCCACTAACTCATAAGCGCCCTTCTCTAACACACGTTTGACGATGTAAGGACCACGCCACATGGGGTTAAACTTTCCTGCCCCCAAGGGTTCTTTCAGTTGATCCCATAAAAGGACCAAGTCTCCTTCTCTAAACCTCCTTGGATGGACAGACTTATTGTACTAGACCTTTACGCGATGTTTATTTACTTCTAGAGCCACCAAGGCATCTCGACCCTGCTCATCAAGTTGCTCAAGGTGGACCAAATGCTCCTCCAATGGGGAAGTGTCCGATAAGAGTTCTATGGCTAGTTTCAAAGAAGGAATCTCACATTCAACCAGCAATACCGACTCCACTCCATGTACAAGTTGCTATGGATAAAAACCCGCCGTAGTCTTAATAGCGTTTCTATATGCCCACAAAGCAAGATATAACATGATGTGCCAATTATTCTTGCTTTGTGAAATGGTTTGTTGGAGGATGGATTTGAGTGATTTATTCACTACTTCTACCTGCCCATTCACTTGAGGGTAGTAAGAGGAGGAATGCTCTTTCCTGTACCCTAACTTTGATGCCAACTCTTCCACCATACAATTCTGAAAGTGCGAGCCATGGTCAGTGACAAGCTCTTTTGGAATCCCGAACTAAGTAATAATCTGGTTGAATACAAAGTGCACGGTTGTCTCACTGTTAGATTTAACTGTAGGTGTAGCCTCATCCCATTTCTTGAAGTAATCAACAGCCACTATAATATGATGATGCCCCCCAGCTGAAGCTGGGTTGCAATCCATAAAGTCAAGCCCTCACTTAGTGAAGGGACTGGCGGTGATGATGGGATGTAATGGGGCAGGTTTCGAGCGCATATTATGTGTAAACACTGGGCAAGGGTGGCACCTCTTGACCACATCAACATGATCCTTAAATATTGACGGCTAGAAATAACCTCCTCTTAAGATTTTTTGGGCTGTAGAAAGCCCAAATAAATGAACACCACACGCCCCTCCATGGAAATCATTCAGCACTACCTCAACCTCCTCATGAGTTAAACAACGTCATAAAATGGAATCTACCCCACGGTGGTACAAAGTGTTATCCACTATGAGGTAATTCTTAGAGATGTGACGTAATCAACGTCGTTCATGTCATAAGAGGTGAGTAGGGACCTTCAATGTTTGTAAATATATAATGATATCCCCATACCATTGTTCTAAAGTTGAGATTAAGAAGATGTGCTCGTCGATAAACGTATCTTCACAAACCAACTCCTCAGCCACGCTTGGGAAATCCGATATAAGCTCTGCAAAAATTCACGATTTCTTCGATTTTGCCGAAACAAACTCGAGATCAAACTCTTGCAGGATGACAATCCATTTATTATATTTTCCCCCAATCATCCTTCGAGTGAGGACAAATTGAAATGGATCGACATGGGCTACAACCAAGGTCTGGCGAAGGAGAATATAATGTCTCAACCATTTAACTACATGTACAGTAGCTAAGGCAAGCTTCTCAACATGAGAATAGTGAATCTTTGCATCAATAAGATTCTGGCTTAGATAGTATATGACATGCTCTTAGAGCTCCTCATCCTCTTGAACCAAAACCATACCAATCATCTCCATGGACGTGGCCACATAAAGTAGAAAATCATGGCTATAGTCCGGGGGACTAACCACCAGGGCCGATGCTAGGGCTCGCTTGAGTGCATCATAGGACTCCTGGGCTCGCTCATCCCAACAAAAGGTGGTGTCCTTCTTCAAAAGACGCATGAAGCCTCTAGTCAAATTGGTGAAATTGACAATGAATCTCTGTAATACATTTGCCATGCCTTGCAAACATTGAATATGACGAATATTTTTCGGGGGAGACAACTGAAGTATTGCCTCAACCTTCAAAGGGTTGACTCTTGTATCCTCTTTAGAAATGATGAATTCTAACAAGTGACCTGACTTCACACAAAAGATGCACTTGTGAGGATTTAACCTAACCAAATAATGGCAGCATCTTTCGAATACCAATCTCAAATGATAGGAATGACGCATTCTCATACGAGAATGAGTAGCAGGGTCATTCAAAAATACTTCGATAATTGAATTGAGATCATGGAAGATCAAGGTCATGGCCTGTTGAAAAGTAGCTCCGGCATTCTTAAGGCCAAAAGGAATTTTTTGATATGAAAAAGTTCCCCAAGGAAAAATAAATGCAGTCTTGTGTTGGTCCTCAGGTTTAATTTGTATCTAATTATATCCAAAAAATCTGTCCATGAAGGAAAAAACCTCGCTACCCGCACACTCATCCAAAATCTGATCAATAAATGGTGTGGGGAAATTGTCCTTAAGATAGGCACGATTCAAATCATGGAAATAAGCACATATGCGGATCGTTCATTGCTTCTTATCAACCAAAATGGGGTTTGAAACCCACTCCATCAAGGATATGGGATAGATAAAACTGACTTTCAATAGTTTCTCTATCTTTTCCTTAATCGTGGGTGCCTTCCTAGGATTCGTTGCACATAAGCATTGCCGAATAAGCTTAGCATTGGGATAAGTCTTAATCTTGTGTTCGACAATACAAGGGTCAATACCTGGAATTTCATCATAAGACCAAGCAATGATATCACAGAATTCTTTAAATAGCTTGGTGTCTTCTTGAATCTCAGCATGGGAACATTCTGCCCCAATATAGACATTCTCTATCCTTCCAGGATCGCAAGAGATATTGATAGGAATCGTTGAATATATGTTTTCCATGTTTCCATCAGCCATCGGACTAGGAGAGCTTAATGGAACCATAAGACTACCAATTCTCTCACTAATAACCTCCCTAAAGTCCTCACCCTCCAAGTGGTCAAGCTCGGGAAAAAAGTAAGATCTATGATGGAGTTCTTCCCATGGTGGCTCAACTCCTGACATAGCCTCAATAATCGCTTCATCTGAAGGGAAAACACTATCAAGGCAGTCGTGCACGTGAGAAGATTGTACTGCCCATGCAGGCAGCACATAAGGGTCCTCCTCCTCCATCCATGAAGAGGAAGGACTGGGCTTTGCAACACACTCAATATTAGCTTGATAAGCTACCATAGTTGTTGGAAACAGCACGTCCATCACGATGGGCTCACTCGAAGTACTCGGTGTAGAAAGAATCCAAGGATCTTCCATATGACTTGTGTGAAAAGACATCGATCTCATAGATGTTGAAGCCTCACCGAAATTAGACCCTATCATAAGTATTGGTGCAGGACAACTAAAGCTTCCCATGAGGGATGGGTACATTCCTACACCCACACTCCCAGTTGCTGGATGAGAGTGCTCAACGTTCTGGATTGAAGCTCCCGAAGATGCGGTAACCAACGGATTCTTGAATGGCGTTTGATCAATCATGACTATATTCCCATTAAATGGAAAGCATACAATGCAAAATAAGGAAGAAGATATGGCTTGCATATTGTACATCCAATTCCTACCCAAGAAGAGATTGTAGTCAAGGGGTGCATCAACCACCTCGACCTCTATTGCAATGGTCTTCCCTCCCAAAGGGACCTTAAGGGAAGGAAGGATCCTGTGCGGCCTAAACGATCTCCCATTGAATGCAATTAACATGGTCGCTGATTTAGATAGCTTAGGAAAACCTCAACCCTTCCAACACGATAAAGACATCACAGAAGCAACAGTGCCTTCGTCAATCACAGTGTACTTGACGGTCATGTTAAGACATTCTACATGAATCAAAAGAGACACATAGTAAGGCAAGCAAGGCTGAATTCCTGTGGTTTCAAATTTAATCACGAAGGAAGAATTATCATCATTGACACCAAGGGTAGAAATCAAAGCCTTCCTTTGCGAAGGACAAATATGAAGCACTTCCAGTGCAGACATCGCACAAGGAGTGTGGCCCAAATCCTTGACAACTGAATAGTTCTAGGTGGCTCGGGCATTAGGATTGTGCCCTGAACACTTAAAGACTCCCTTAGGAATGCGAGGTGTAGCTTCAGGTTTATCCATAGGTTTCTCAATACGCAAAGGAGACCCTGGTGGATCCAACTCCTTTCCTGGGCTGGATTGTGATGAACCATAGTCTTTTGCACGGGTCACAACTTTCGCAGCACGTACCATGTTAATGCAACCACGACCACTATCCTTTGGCAGATCTTGATCACCACCAGAATGATCATGGGTCCTCGAGTTCATATTTTGATTGTGAGGTAAAGGGTTAGTCAGTAGAGCTAGGCCCTGTGCCAAGAATCTTGAGGCTTCATCGATACAAGGGCACAAATAAGTGAGGTGATCGTCCTTACACAACTTGCAAGGAAATTTAACCTTATGTTTAGCTTGCTTGTCCCCCCCAGCATTATGGGCATTCTGGTCATTATTATTAGCATTCTCATTCCTATTCCCACCCTTACGATTATTCTTACCCTTCTTTTTATTCTGTCTGGGCTGCTGGTTAGCCTTCTAGTCCAATGATTGTACTGAAAGCACACTCACCATTTGGGTGGGTTAAGATGAAGTCGTGGCTTGTCTCGGAGCATATTTGTTGATTGACAATTGACTAACTTGTTTTGCAATCAGATCCACAGGTTTAGCACTCGTGCAACCAACAATGCCATCGGCATGTGGTCCAAGTTTAACTTTGGGGTCAAAACTAGAACGCGGACCATTGAGAATGATCTCATATAAAAAACTGAACTGACCATAAATCAAATCCAGTTCATGCACCCTAAAAATTGCGTGTTCCTCATTTTGCACTCTGGATGTAGAAACATCCTTCGCTATATACAGCAATAACGAATTAAGGAACCATTCAAGGAGGAATTCTAGTGGTATAAATGCTTTAACTAACCTCTTCCATCTATGCCACTCTTGGATATGATCCAAGATATGTGTGGCTTTATCCTACCAAAATGTTGACAAGATTTCAGTACCAACGTCATAATGCACTGGTAGTTGGAAGTGGTTAAGAAAATTCATCGCTAGGTCATCGAACAAAGCGAAGGCCCCCCTAGGTAGCTCTATATACCATTTCACAGCAGGCCCTGTAAGGGTTCATTGAAATAGCCTTAAACGGATGGAATCCTGGTGTAAGGAATTCAAAGAGCACCATAGGTGGAAGGTAGTAACATGTTTGCTTGGATCCTCTCCTGGTTTGCCCTCGAATTTGGGTATGTCCGAGGGAAGCTTAGTAGGGACAGCCGACCAAGCTGGGTCATGAGCTACAGGATCATTAGTCAATCTCAACAAGTTAGGAATATTCAGCGTTGCGAGGAAAGGGAGCCTAAAATGATGAGGTCGATGGACCGCTCCCTGATAGTTCTGATTCACATAGGTCTGATTAACACCTTGCCCTTAGAATGAAGTGGCAGTTTTCTTGAATAAGTACATTACATGTGAAGGTAGGTATTAAACTATGTATTTCCTTGAGTTCCCTCTATTGCCTCATTTATGCCACAAGGCTTTACTCAATATCCCACTTTATTTATTCAAATACCTACACCATATGGAGGGGTTTTTAACTCTTCTCTCACCCATCATGGCATAATTAAACTACTCATTGTCAGGGCCTTAGCACATTAAAACCAAACCTAGGAATAGTTTACTGGTCAACCTCAGATAATTCAGGCACGTGTACCCTTGCGTGTCCTAATAGAAGAGGAAGAAGAGGCACATGCATAGTTAGGGGGAGTGGAAGTAGAGGAACAGGACTAGAGTTCCTAAAATTCAGTTCCGGGGGGGGAGATGAGGAAGTATCAGAACAAAACCCAATTAATCAAGAGGAAGAATAGGGAGAGGATGCAACAACATCAAACCCTATGGAGAGAACAGAGAATGTGGAAGTTCCAGAAGAAAAAGTTGAAACTGGATCAGCATTGAATGTTGTGATAGTAGAAGCTAAGACTATGGGAGATATTATGAAAGAATGTGATGTAGGGACCTTCAATGTTTGTAAATATATAATTATATCCCCATACCATGGTTCTAAATTTGAGATTAAGAATATGTGTTCGTCGATAAACGTATCTTCACAAACAAACTCCTCGGCCTCGCTTGGGAAATCCGATATAAGCTCTGCAAAAATTCACAATTTCTTTGATTTTTCCGAAACAAACTCGAGATCGAACTCTTGCAGGATGAAAATCCATTTATTATATTTTCCCCCAATCATCCTTCGAGTGAGGATGAATTGAAATGGATCGACATGGGCTACAACCAAGGTCTGGCGAAGGAGAATACAATGTCTCAACCGTTTAACTACATGTACGGTAGCTAAGGCAAGCTTCTCAACATGAGAATAGCGAATCTCTGCGTCAATAAGATTCCGGCTTAGATAGTATATGACATGCTCTTGGAGCTCCTCATCCTCTTGAACCAAAACCATACCAATCATCTCCATGGACGTGGCCACATAAAGTAGAAAATCATGGCTATAGTCCAGGGGACTAACCACCGAGGCCGATGCTAGGGATCGCATGAGTGCATCAAAGGACTCCTGGGCTCGCTCATCCCAACAAAAGGTGGTGTCCTTATTCAAAAGACGCATGAAGCCTCTAGTCAAATTGGTGAAATTGACAATGAATCTCTGTAAGCCATTTGCCATGCCTTGCAAACATTGAAGATGATGAAAAATTTTCAGGGGAGACAACTGAAGTATTGCCTCAAACTTCAAAGGGTCGACTCTTATACCCTCTTTAGAAACGATGAATTCTAACAAGTGACCTAACTTCATAGAAAATATGCACTTGTGAGGATTCAACCTGACCAAATAATGGCAGCATCTTTTGAATACCAATCTCAAATGATAGGAATGACGCATTCTCATACGAGAATGAGTAGCAGGGTCATCCAAAAATACTTCAATAATCGAATTGAGATCATGGAAGATCAAGGTCATGGCCTACTGAAAAGTAGCTTCGGCGTTCTCAAGGCCAAAAGGCATTTTTTGATATGCAAAAGTTCCCCAAGGACAAATAAATGCAGTCTTTTGTTGGTCCTCAGGTTTAATTTGTATCTAATTATATCTGAAAAATCCGTCCATGAAGGAAAAAACCTCGCTACTCGCACACTCATCCAAAATCTGATCAATAAATGGTGTGGGGAAATTGTCCTTAAGATAGGCACAACTCAAATCATGGAAATCAGTACATATGCGGATCGCTCCTTACTTCTTATCAACCAGAATGGGGTTTGAAACCCACTCCATCAAGGATATGGGATAGATAAAACTGACTTTCAATAGTTTCTCTATCTTTGCCTTAATCGCGGGTGCTTTCGTAGGATTCATCGCACATAAGCATTGCCAAACAAGCTTAGCATTGGGATAAGTCTTAATCTCGTTTTCGACAATACAAGGGTCGATACCTGGAATTTCATCGTAAGACCAAGCAATGATTTCACGAAATTCTTTAAACAGCTTGGTGTATTCTTGAATCTCAGCATGGGAACATTCTTCCCCAATATAGACATTCTCTATCCTTCCAAGATCGCGAGAGATATTGATAGGAATCGTTGAAGATATGTTTTCCATGTTTCCATCAGCCATCGGACCAGGAGAGCTTAATGGAACCATAAGACTACCAATTCTCTCACTAATAACCTCCCTAAAGTCCTCACGCTCCAAGTGGTCAAGCTCAGGAAAAAAGTAAGATCTATGATGGAGTTCTTCCCATGGTGGCTCAACTCCTGACATAGCCTCAATAATCGCTTCATCTAAATGGAAAACACTATCAAGGAAGTCATGTGCATGAGAAGATTGTACTGCCCATGGAGGCAGCACATAAGGGTCCTCCTCCTCCATCCCTAAAGAGGAAGGACTGGGCTTTGCAACACACTCAAGATTAGCTTGATAAGCTACCATAGTTGTAGGAAATGGCACATCCATCACGATGGGCTCACTCGGAGTACTCCATGTAGGAAGAATCCAAGGATCTTCCATATGACTCATGCAAAAAGACATCGATCTCATAGATGTCAAAGCCTCACTGGAATTAGACCCTATCATAAGGATCAGTGCAGGAAAACTAAATCTTCCCATGAGGGATGGGTACATGCCTACACCCACACTCCCAGTTTCCGGCTGAGAGTGCTCAACGTTCAGGATTGAAGCTCCCGAAGATGCGGTAACCGACGGATTCTTGAATGGCGTTTGATCAATCATGACTATCTTCCCATTAAATGGAAAGTATACAACGCAAAATAAGGAAGAAGCTATGGCTTGCATATTGTACATCAAATTCCTACCCAACAAGAGATTGTAGTCAAGGGGCGCATCAACCACCTCAACATCTATCGCAACGGTCTTCCCTCCCAAATGGGCCTTAAGGGAAGGAAGGATCCCGTGCGGCCTAAACGATCTCCCATTGTATGCAATTAACATGGTCACTGATTTAGACAGCTTAGGGGAACCTAAACCCTTCCAACATGATAAAGACATCACAAAAGCAACAGCGCCTTCGTCAATCACAGTGCACTTGACATTTATGTTAAGACATTCTACATGAATCAAAAGAGACACATAGTAAGGCAAGCAAGGATGAAGTCCTGCGGTTTCAAATTTAATCATGAAGGAAGAATTATCATCATTGACACCAAGGGCAGAAATCAAAGCCTTCCTTTGTGAAGGACAACTCTGAAGCACTTCCAGTGCAGCCATCGCACAAGGAGTGTGCCCCAAATCCTTGACAACTGAATAGTTCTAGGTGGCTCGGGAATTAGGATTGTGCCCTGAACACTTAAGGACTGCCTTAGGAATGCGAGGTGTAGCTTCAGGTTTATCCATAGGTTTCTCAATACGCAAAGGAGACCCTGGTGGATCCAACTCCTTTCCTGGGTTGGATTGTGATGAACCATAGTCTTTCGCACGGGTCACAACTTTTACAGCAGATACCATGTTAATGCAACCACAACCACTATCCTTTGGCAGATCTTGATCACCACCATACTGATCATGGGTCCTCGAGTTCATATTTTGATTGTGAGGTAAAGGGTTAGTCAGCAGAGCTGGGCCCTGTGCCAAGAATTTTGAGGCTTCATCGATACGAGGGCACAAATAAGTGAGGTGATCGTCCTTACACAACTTGCAAGGAAATTTAACCTTATGTTTAGCTTGATTGTCCCCCCCCAACATTATGGGCATTCTGGTCATTATTATTAGCATTCTCATTCCTATTCCCACCCTTACGATTATTCTTACCCTTCTTTTTATTCTGTCCAGGCTGCTGGTTACCCTTCTAGTCCGATGATTGTACTGAAAGCACACTCGCCATTTGGGTGGGTTAAGATGAAGCCATGGCTTGTCCCAGAGCATATTGGTTGATTGACATTTGACTAACTTGTTTTGCAATCAAATCCATAGGTTTAGCACTCGCGTAACCAACAATGCCATCGGCATGTGTTCCAGGTTTAACTTTGGGGTCAAAACTAGAACGTGGACCATTGGGAATGATCTCATATAACAAACTGGACTGAGCATAAATCAAATCCAGTTCCTATGCCCTAAAAATTGCTTGTTCCTCATTTTGCACTCTGGATGTAGAAACATCCTTCTCTATATACGGAAATAACGAATTAAGGAACCATTCAAGGAGGAATTCCAGTGGTATAAATGCTTTAGTTAACCTCTTCCATCTACGCTACTCTTGGATGTGATCCAAGATATGTGTGGCTTTATCCTGCCAAAATGTCGACAAGAGTTCAATACCAATGTCATAATGCATTGGTAGTTGGAAGTGGTTAATAAAATTCATCGCTAGGTCATCAAACAAAGCGAATGCCCCCCTAGGTAGCTCTATATACCATTTCACAGCAGGCCCTATAAGGGTGCGTTGAAATAGCCTTAAACGGATGGAGTCCTGGTGTAAGGAATTCAAAGAGCACCATAGGTGGAAGGTAGTAACATGTTTGCTTGGATCCTCTCCCGGTTTGCCCTCGAATTTGGGTATGTACGAGGGAAGCTTAGTAGGGACAGCTGACCAAGCTGGGTCATGAGCTATAGGATCATTAGTCAATCTCAACAAGTTAGGAAGATTCAGCATTGTGAGGAAAGGGAGCCTAGGATGATGAGGTCGATGGACCGCTCCCTGATAGTTCTGATTCACATAGGTCTGATTACCACCATGGCCTTGGCCATAGTTTCCTCCTCCCGTTTGAACCATATAGGGTGGCATGGAAGCACCATAGTGTGGTGTACCTTGACTATTCGGAGCTACAAAGCCATAATTTGGAGAATAAGAAGGTTTTTGATACCCTCCCCCATAAGGTGAAGAACTCTGTCCATACTGCATTCCATAATAGGGTCCATAAGTTATCGCATGAGATGTCCCATGAGACACTCTATAAGTAGGAATATACATTATAGAAGTAGGAATATACATCCCAAAAGTAGGAATGTGACCTCTAGAAGTTTGACCATGACCTCCCGAAAAAACGGGTGGTGCATGTACCTGAGACACAATTGGTTTACTAACTGCAGCACGGACATGACTTGTAGCAACGTTTCGGCCCGAAGGACCATGTGAATGAGGTGGAGGGTGAACATTCGAAGAACTAGGGATAGAAGATGAAGGGATTTGCATAATTATGTACGTGCTATTATCTATAGTCACTCGTCTTAGATCAGGTATCCTAATAGGATCACTAACCCTAGACCTAGGAGGAATATGTGATGTAGCTTCCACCGCCAGGATGGAAGGTGCAATGTGACTTGTGCTCCCAAAACTCTCCACATGGTAAGGAATGAGAGTGCCCCTAGGTATAGTGTTAGGCTCCAACTCAGATTCAACATGGAATTCCAAATCATGTGTGGGAAAACTAGACATACCATAACTACCATAACTAGTGCTCAAGGGTTCAAAATGAGTCTCACCATCCTCCGCATTCCATACCGGTGATGCGTCAATGGGGAATCAACCCTAGAGTAAGTAGGTCTATCATGAAAGGTTCCTATCTCAGAAATCACAGGACCTAACTCAGTCAAATCAGGTGAAGGATCATAGTTAGGAGTAAACTCCCCATCTTCCACATGAATGGGAGAAGGTGGTTCAGGAATACCTTCTATATGGTCTCCCATGGTGTGTGAATCAATGTGCGAAGTAGTCCTCCTGGACTGTCTATTTCTCTCTCCCAAAGGAGGAGGAGATGTAGAAGGCGAAAGTCCTGCTAAACAAAGAGAATGGTGAGGAGCCACACCCGAATCCACAATGACTCAAAAAATATCAAAGACTCTCTATCTAGGCAAGCTATCATGCACAGAGCAATCACCAAGAAAATCTAAATCCAAACACAAGCAATCAAGGGTAGGATAAGTGAGCTCCCAAATGAAGCAGGTATGTCTCACTTAGGAGAGGCTTGAGACTCCCATACACAACAAGCAGAGGTACGTAACCAATTATTGTGGCCCTCAGCTTCAATGAGTAAAGCAATTGTGCTGTCTGACCCCAACCTGGCTGGGAAACCCACAAAATAACCCCTACAAAGTACCCCCTCGATATCCTAGGTAAGGTCACTAAGGTCACCTCTATATAATCAATGCTCAAGCGAACAGTCGCAGGTGGGATTGACCGTATGGGTAGGGTAGAAAAGCTCAAAACCCTCGAAAGAGCTCCTAGATACGAATACAATCCTGGAAATATCTCTGGTGCTACTCATTTATGACTAGGGGTCATCCCAATCAATAACCGCTCAAACTGCCTCATGCTTAAATCCCTTTTGAGAGGAGGATCCTGAGAAACACTGGTTATACCAAGGAATTTCACACACTCACCTGGACAGACACATGCATGTTGTTGTTTAGTGGTCTTGGAGAATTAACTCACAATGAACTATTCCAAGACCCTAAAACCTAATCTTGTTGGTGAACCCTATCAAATAAAATAGTGTAGTTCATTTTAAGTAAGCATTGATTTTAATTGGCTTTATTACTCAAAAGAGGTATATGGTCGTGCAACTAATGGTGTTATGACACAACATGAAGTAAAATGCACACCTAACAATCAATGCAAATGCATTGTGTTCATGAAAAACAGGGTATTCTACTACGTGAAATGCACAATTTTCTTCAAATGATAAATGCAAGCTTTCCTATATGAAATCCTGACTAATACTCCAAAGCAAATCTAGTGCAAGTACTATGCAAAATGAAAAATGCAATGCATGATGATAAGCAAATATTTTTGGATTTTTTAAAATAAAAATGAGATATAAAAGCAAAAGAATGATTCTACAACCCCCAGACTCTGCAAGAACACTCAAGAAGCACTCAAGCCAAGCACAAAGGTAAAATAATTCTAATGCACTAATCCTAAAAACAAAAAATCGAAAATGCAATGACAAGAACATTCTTAAAAAACAAATTTACCCTAAAAAAACATCTTTGGTCAGAAACAGAGGTGTATACAGACTCTGGAAGTATCAAAGGAGACTCAACAATCATCAAAGTTCACCCAACAACCATTCAACTTCCTCTAAAAGGGAAAACTAAGGTCATACGCAACTATTTGCAGTAAACCCACGTGTGAACGCGGAAATAGCAGTGAAACCCGCGTATATATGCGACTGTGAGTTCAAAAATCGCATACAGGAAGAAAGGTGCATAAAAATAAAGGCAAATAGACAAGGTCAAACAAACTTCACACCAATCAGACACTACCAGGAAAACATTCCCCCAGACCCGACATAGAAACAAGAGAAAAAGAGCAATTCAAAGTCATTGAATGCCGTTAGAAAATCCCCAAAGGACAACTACTAGGAACTCCCCAGCAGAGTCGCCAATTTTGTTACGGAGAGAAATTCCTATGGCATGGGGTACCACAATAGACAGCTTGACTCTAGAAATCAATCCTTTCCAATATGCAATAGAAATAAAATATCTAACACTAAACGATCAGACCTCTTACCTTATTCCAGACGGTTGAAGTAGATCCCCATTGAGCTTTCCAAATTCAGTCTGAATTGATAAATCACTTCCTCAACAACAAGTAAACAAGACAAGCATACTATATATATCGATGTTAGATCTATTCTAGCATATATAATCAACAATGTATAAGCATTTGAAATCATCCATGGATAAAATATTCATTCAAACATACATTATTGGACAGGAAAAGATATTTCTATTAATATAAAATCAGAGATTACAATGGATACAATCTCTGTCGGCACGTCTGCAAATTAGAGAGACTCAATCCCCCACTTGGGCCTCCACCACCTCAATCCTCCATCTCTCGATAGCAAGCTCACAAGAAAAAGGTAAGCTTGGGAAGAACACAAAAGTGCTCCAAGGGACAAAGGGATCCAGACTCAAGCACAAGTTCTGGCAACAACGGACTATAGTTTCTTTGCTCTCAATTCTCTCTTATGCCTTCAATGTACCATAGAGTTCCTTATATATCTTTTCAAAAGGGTAATGAAAGGTTGAATCCGAGTGATCTCAAGGCATAGGGAAGGCTAGGATTCAAGTGAGTCAGATCCATGTCAAGGAAAACTCCAAAAGGCTTTGGATTATGCACACATCCCGATGTACGCGGTTTTAGGGGTCAAACCCGCGTATATACGCGATTATAGGTTTAAAAGTCGCGTGTATTAATTTTCACATGGTTTTAGGGATGGTCAAGGAAACATCAAAGGATAAAAAATGGTCCAAGGGGTCTAAGGAGTTTGCAGAGGGACAGGGGAAGTCCATACAAGTGTGATTCACCTGGAGTGGTAAAATCAGCTATAACAATGTGAAAAAGCTTATCATGCTTGTTTGTAAGGTTCTTGATGAAGGAAACAAGAGAAGGAATTTTCCAATTTGGGGTAGTGAGCTTCCCTGTGTGGAATGATGAAACAAAGGAAAAATAGTCTGGACCCAATTTAGAGAGGATAGCTAAGATGATTTGGTGATATTCCTTCTCCACCTTGCATTTCTTTAGCTGGAGGACTAGATGCCTGAATATTGTGAAAAATTCATTCATGGATTCGAAACTACTTGGATTTAGAGATATCAACTCATTCTCAAGCTGATAGATCCAAATATCATCCTGTTTATCAAACAAGGTAGCAATATGGTCCCAAATCTCTTTCACTGTATTCAATCCTAAGATGTGGAAAAGATGATCCTTGGAGATAGACAAACATAGGAATCCATAGGCCTCATCTAGTTTATTCTAGTATTTTATCTTCTTTGCAGCAGCATTAGGCTCTAATTCTGTGTTCATTGTGACCTGGTAGAGCCCTCTTGAACGAAGTTGAATCTCCATGTCTTCATTCCATTGATGGTAGTTGAAAGAGGTGAGGAGATCCATAGACTGATCCATTGAGATACTGTAGTGAAGGAAAAGAACCTATAAAAACCTGCAATCAACACAATAAAGTCACCATAAGGTTGAACAGCCTGTACATTTCAGGTTTCCATCACACCCAGCATAATTGATCAAGCAACCTTGATTAACAATTCATCAACTTGGGGTATTAAGTGGTAAACCTTCTATTTTTGGTGCAATTCTAGAATTTGATCTTTTGCTCAATTTTGCATGCAAGATCCATCAAAACCATTTTTTTGAAGAAAATAGCTTTGTCTCATTGTAAGATCTAATACCATATTAATTCTGTCACAGAAACCTTGGACAAAGTATAAACTCACAAGTAATTCAATTGACATATTACACATGAAAATGTTGTAACGGAACTACAATAGAAGGTTGTTGTTCTATATTATCAGTAAAGAATGAATAATTACAATATAGTCTCATGCAGGATGCATGAATGCCAAGAGAATTCAAATACTTAAGGAGGTCATTTGAATTACATGGATGAGTGTTCCTTAACTAAATGTCAGACACACTTGGCACACTTAGTTAACCACTAATATAATCAATAATCAAATCTCACACTAAGTCCTAACTTAATCGGAGTGCAATAGTTAACTGAGTCTAACTGAATGTGACTCAACACATGTAACTGCATGTCCAAATCAATGAGGCAGTGCATTCATAACTCCAAGTAGCTCTGATGGAGTTAATTGAAACGCCACTTGTCATAAGAAGTGGTTGGAGGCTCCCTAGTTGACTCCAGTTCATAAATATTGTCCAAAAATAGATAAATAATAGATGGAGGTGCCTTTACAACTTATCTTAACTGATTTTTAGGTGAAACAACAATCAGTAGCAACTAGGTGCACTTATGACACTCAGTTCACCCTATAATTGCTCCACGATTGAAGGAGGAAGCCCAGTTAGCCTCCCTGATTGAAGGAGGAAGCCCATTTAACCTCCTTGATTGAAGGTGAATGATTATTTGGCCTCCTTTATTGAAGGAAGGTGTGGGTGTTCTCATACTGATGTCATAGTGTGCTCATCTAATGCCAAGTAAGTCAAATAAACTTAGGATAGTGGGTAAATAGGCCAAAATTGACCAAATAAGTGTGCATGTTGGGTAAATGACTCCAACAAGATGAAATAAAGTTTCCTTTTGTACCCTCTTTTTTATCTTCTACATCTTATATTAATTTTCCATTTGCAACTCCTAGGGTTTCCTTCTCACTTGTTTCTCGCCAACCAAGATTATGGAAAAATCGACATATCCATGTCCACCATCCCTATGGGACCTTTTTCTCATTATCGTTCTTGTCTTGGATATAGGTGTCTTTTCCATCACATTGAAAATTTAAAATGGTGACATCTTTGTGTTTGTCCTTTGATTCCATAACTTCAAGTTCTATTTCTTATTCAATTCCTTTATCTTCCTCTACAACATTCTCTATTGTTACACATTTCTCATCTTCTTCTACTACAACATTCTCCAATGTTGTAGCATCCTTAACCATTGATGCTATTCCTTTATCAGCAGCATCAACTTTCAATGTGCCTGTAGTCATGGTTTTATTCTCTTTCATCCCTTTACATGGGTGATAACTTGACATTTGTTTCATATTTTACAACTTATTCATTGGTTACAAGCTCTTTTATCCTTAGAACAATTTTATTGTTCTCGTCTAATTCAAAGTTTTCTTCAAACATTGCATATTCTCACCATTTCCCTCTTCTTCACTTGCAATAACAATAGCATTTATTCTTTATTTCTATGTACCAGACACATTCATGACCATTAGAAAAAGTAATTGAATTAAATGCTCTCATGGGTGTGTCATCTAGGGACTCCCCTCCTCATATACAAAAAAATACTTTGGTGTCACCATTCTCATTGTGCTTTGGAAAGTATTGAAAGTCTTATTGTTCTTTTTTATATATCATATCCACGACTAGGAGACCATATTTCACTTCTTATATATAGAAGGCTTCTTCAACCTTCTCCTAGGTATCTATTCTTACTATAATTTTCTCTAATGTTGTCATGGCCTCATATTTATCAACATGTTTGTTGTTCTCCTTTGAAGTCTTCAATGTTTTTCTCTTGTTAATGTTTTTCTCATCAGCCAAAGTATTTG
The DNA here is from genome assembly GCA_001517045.1 of Pseudotsuga menziesii. NCBI lineage: Eukaryota > Viridiplantae > Streptophyta > Pinopsida > Pinales > Pinaceae > Pseudotsuga > Pseudotsuga menziesii. The sequence goes on from LPNX010660820.1 coordinate 406,448, forward strand.
GCCATTTATTTCTACCAACTTCTTGCATTACCTCGAAGGTTCTAAATTTGCCATTAACCTTCTTAACTCCTCTAAGGTCTCTTCCTCATGACATTATTCTACTATTTCTCCCAATCTTCCATTTCTTTATCTATGACATTTTTACACGTGTAATGTGCATCCTTCTCCCTTGAATTCATCACTCTACCCAAGTCAATGGTTGGATCTATCCTTGATTCCTACTATGTTTTATTTAGTGAAACCTATCAGAATATCTCTTCGTAGCTATCACATTATTGGAAATATTCTCCTCGATATTTCCTTTATAACTCTACCCATAACTTCATTTGTTTGGTATTCCTTCAATGGTTTGTAGAATTTAAACCTTCCCATCAATCTTCAAAACCCTAGTGGGTTATCTTTTGTATAATGAAATGGAGGCTTAAATAGGCATTTGATCATAAAAAAACGTAGATTTCATATCTTCCCACCAATTCTTCTAGTCCACATAATTGTGTGCAATTTCAAAATTTTAATAACATCCATTGAATTGTATGTTGGAGTTTTTCATTTCCCTTCCTCTGCCACTCTATCGATCAACAAATGTAGAACTACTATGTAAAATAATGTCTACCTAGCCATCCTTCTCTTTACTAGATTTTCAATTTATAGCAAGGATCTTCCTTCTCCGATACCACTTAATGTAGAGGTGAATCCTAGTTCACACATTTTCCTACAATAACATTGTAAATCACAAGACAACTCTAATTGGAAGCTCAATGACAATATTACATTCACACATACAAAAACAAAACAACACTTTTCCCATTTTATAAATTATACTAGAAACAAAATGTAACCTTCAAGGGATCTTTCCACTAAAAAACCAAAATTTAAAACACAACATACTAATTAAATCAGTAGATAAAACTCTTTTTTGATAGGTTACACATTGGCCTAATTCTTTTCTAGGATTACCTTCATCACAGAAACTTTAGAATGAAATTCCCCTATCAAGCTTACTTGGAATCTACGTTCTTTTCCCACTAGGGATATGTGTTCATTTTCTTGTTAGTTTCTTCACCAAGAGATAAGGTTGTTATAATATCACTTTTTATTTTTACCTAGAAATTACAATAGATACCTTTATTTTTGTTGAGAATGCGTTTTCTCGATAATACTACTAAAACAAAATGCTTTATCAAATGTCTAATTTTTTTCCTTACAATTTTCCTCTTTGTCCACAACTCTAACCAACAACCTCAATATATAATTATGACCCTCCTTTTTATTCTGTTTTGTTAATTCACACATATTTCTTCCTCTTAGTTCTATCTATAAAACTATGAAACATACATATTATAATTACTTCTCTTTTGTAAATTTTATCCTAGGGCTCTGTTTAAAGCTTGTTGTCATCTACTAATTCTTCTTTATAAGAAACCTTGCTCCAATAAGAAGAGCTCTATTCTTGGTCCCTCCTTATCCTCTTCATTGTCCTGGTCGTCCTCTTTTTCTTATTCTCCCACCCAATGTTGTAAATTCACTAGAATCTTACGTGTCATGCAATTTTTTTTTACATTTTTGGGTTTGACATTCCCCTTCACTAAGTGGTTTACTTAAATATGTACATGTTAGTAATAACATTTTAGTGTTCTAGTTTTAAAGTATCAACAAACAAAATATGGATCAAGGACAACCAACCATGTGTATCCATATTTCCTTTTACACATCAACTCAAGAAATAGTCACATGACGTGCAAGCCCCCATGAAGCTTCCTTGACAACTAATCAAAACCCCATTGGTTTGACTTAGGGACCTTGGATGGAAAGAGTATAATTTCCTAAGACATGAATTATAATTAGAAGTGTGTTGGAGATTGTTTGCAGGTTTCAGAGCTGGATTTTTTTCATTAGGGAAGAGTCGAAGAAAAAATCCATTTCAAATAATATTAAAATACCTCTTACCAATTCACTGAGTTTTCGTTGTTGATCATTGATCATTCTACAAGATCAATAATCCATATGTATGGTCGTATCTTAGAGCCAAAGGATAAATGTGGTTGAATTTTGGATAAGCATTCGATATTTCTAAAAAGAGTGTGTAACTGATCCTAAGGAGGGATAAAGAATTTAAATCCTTATGTTTCATTTTGCATGGAATAGAGGATGAAGGGCCCATTCCTTTGAATACTTCACTATAATATTTAAGGATTTGATAGTAAGAGGGAAATTGAGATACCACTGAGGTTATTATAATTTTGTATCTATGGTTATTTTAACTTGGTAGGTTATCATACTGTATGGTATATAACATATAATAGAACCCCAAGGGAAAGATCAAATGTTGAACCATCTTCTAAAGGCATACTAAGGAGAGTTAAAATCCATTAGAAGGAAATTCACACTCCTAAATGCATAAACTGTCTCATGCTAGAATCACATTAGTAAATTGGTGTTCGAGGCCACACCATTGTATTGTTAATTTTTTAGGGATTCTTAACAATTCAACTAACTTATGAAAAAATTGCAGATTAAGTACCGAGAAGTAAAAGTAAAACAATGAAAAATAATTTTCTAAAAAAAATTGGTACAACTTTAGCAAGGAAAGCTAAATTTAGAAAACATTAACTTCATCTCTTGCAACTTTAACACTCCAATGGTCATTGCATTAAATTTGGTCCTTGAGATACACTTCATGAAATGCAATGTACAGAACATAAAAAGTAATGTAGTACAAAAACAAACTAATGACCAACAACTAATAAATAACAATGTCATTTCATATCTAGTTTGAGTCTTCCTTATACTCAGATACTTTTAAGATCAAATCTTGTCAATGAAAGGACAAGATCAACAATGAAAAATTGGCATACCTGGAGAGAGAAAAGGTTAGGAATAAGGTTAGGAACATACTATAGCTGTCAATATGACTCAGTCACCAAGTGTGAAAACACCAACAGTGATTCTCATCCCCACAAACATTAGAAGTCAATATGAATCAGTCACCAAGTGTGAAAACCCTAGCAGTGATACTTAGCCCCAAAATTGGTACAACTGTAGAAAGGAAATATAAATTTAGAAAACATAACTTTCATCTCATTCAAATTTAAAATTCCAATGGTCACTTTGTTAAATTTGATCCTTGAGATACACTTCATCAAATGCAATGTAGAGAACATAAACAATAATATAGTAAAAAAAACAAACTAATCACCCGCAACTAATAAATAACAATGTTGGTTCAAATATGTTTTGAATCTGCCTGATACTCAAATAATTTTAGGACCAAATCTTGTCACTGAAAGCACAAGTTCAACAATGAAACAGTTGACATACCTTGATAGTGGAAATGTTAGAAATAATGTTAGGCACATAAAATAGTAGCCAGTTTGACTCAATCACCAAGTGTGAAAACCCCAATAGTGATACTCATCCCCAAACACAGTTCAGCACCGACAGGATCACATCCAATTCAAGAATATTGACACAAGTCAATTCAGAGTCCTAACATCCCACAAGAATAGGAACTATGTCCAAACACCTCATAGAGGTTATAGCTCAAGTTCAATGAGCACACATGAGGTCACATCCCAGTGTAAGAGGCATCCAACAGTCATAGATCAAGTCTAAACATCCCCAAGTCCCAAGGGTCATGACCCAATCTAATAAACAGTAGAAAGGTCACATCCTAAGTATGGGAAACCAATAGTGATCATGACATGTCCAAGAGGGATAAATATTTCATCAATAGTCATATACTTTTAGAGAAAACATCAACATCCCATGGTTTAATTAACGGAAGTTCAAATGGTCACGGCATACCCAAGAAGAGTTTTACCCAGTCACGACCCAACTAAAGAAGGGTTTCACACAATCATGGCCCAACTAGAAACTAAATCACGGTTTATCCCTAAGGATTTAGATCAGTCATGAAACAGCCCTAAGGGTGTTCTATTAGTCATGGAACTTATCATAAAGGTGTATATTAGTCATGACCTCCCAAGAAGGGTTTCTATCAGAATTATCATCGTATCAAATATTATGCACATCTCAAGGAAGATCAACACATGCCTAGGAAACCCTTACATGATGAGAATATTGGCACGAATTATTCATAACAGCAACAATGACTTGAAAATGAAGACAAACTCTAGTAGTCATCTTAGAGGAGAGGTGGTGGCAGCTTAGAGATAGCAACAAAACCCTAGGCGTTAACCCAATTAGTAGCAACAAACCCTAGAAAGGATAAATATTATATCTTCAAAATTCTTTTGTCAACACACTCTCTAAAATGAACTTCAATACTTGAATTTATAATATTTACAATCCTTCTAGAAGGGTTAATACACTAACCCCTATCTTTTAGGTTTGTTACTAAACATAACATAAAATAATGAAAGGTTGACTTATAATAGGGTACTAACAGTGAAGTGGTCATATAAAATAAAAATAATAAGGTTATGTCATCATACCAAAGGTGGTCATGGTACCACGTACAACAAGGGTGGTAGGACCAAAAGGATCACAAGTCAACTAAGCATCACAATAAGGTGGTAATCTGGAAACTCCCATACCCATAAGACCAAGGTGTACCATAAAGGTGGGGAAACAATTCATTTTACCTGCGGTACCAACAAGACAAAGGACATTAATATTTTCTCTCACAAGGTATATTGTCATGTGTGTTCCATATATTTTTATCATCGTTGTTTAATGACAAGTCATGACAACATGTATTGTTACTTCTCAAATACACATTATACGAGGTTTGTATAGCGAAAGGGTGTTTTTTGATATATTTTTATCTCATAAATTGCAGCCATGAACCTATACTTGTGCACTATATTTAACATGTATTGGCACTTGCTTGTCTACATCACTGTTGGGATTTAGAAGATGAAAAGAAAGCTCTTGATCTAGTTTATCTCGAGTGGGATGTAGGAAAATAATAGCATTCCCTTACTAAGGTGAAAAAGAAAATCCAATTCAAATATGTTTTGAGAAAGGAGACTCAAAAAAAATTATATATTTGAAAAATTACAAACAACCTAGAGCATTTGGAGACCTTGAACAGGTACAAATTCATGGCCACAAGTTATGAGATATAAATATATCAAAAAACACCTTTTCACTATACAGACCTCCTATAATGTGTATTTTGCTTCAAGCTGGGATAAAAAACTTCAAAATGTTTACCAATTTCAAAAACCTCAAGATAAAGATAAACCATATATATAATGAAAGTATTGCAGATTTAAAAGACATTCACCACAATAATATTTAGAAAAATAAGGGTTGATAGAATTTATATTAGAGTTGGAATCTTCCCAAAAATGATAACTGCTTATAGAGAATACATGGATCACTAGTTGGTGGAACAGTGAGCACTTGGTATTGGCTGGTAACTATAGTATGGGAAGGAAAATCGCCCTTTCACTGTAAAAACATCCTATAATGTGTATTTTATTCAGAATTTTTTTATGGAATAAAGAACTTTAACAATGCTTACCAATTTTAGAAACCTCAAGAAAAAGATCCTCCAAATATATAATGAAAGTACTATAATCTAAAATACTTTCACCACAATAATGTTTGGAAAAATAAGGCATGGTATAATTTATCTCAGACCTAGAATCATCACAAAAATGATAACCACTTACAAAGAAAATGTGGATCATGGTTGGTGAAAGAGTGAGAACTGGGTATTAGCTCGTAACAATAGTATGGCAACAAAAAACACCATTTCACTATACATACTTCCTATAATGTGTATTTTCTTCAAACTGGGATATAGAACTTCAACAATGTTTACCAAGGACTTTACACCTACTGGTGGTTGGGTTTGGGTTGTTTGTAGGTTATTGCTCTGTTCCAAATGCTAAGTATCAATTCAAAAATAAACTTGGGATCTTTGCATAGCGTTCCTATCCCAATTTCATTTACACATGCAAGGAGGTTAATTAAGGACATCTAAAATAATGAAGGTATGATATCTGACACACAATTACATGTTCCTTTATGTGTTCAATATCTTCACACACAATTCTATGCTAGATATTTCATAAGGTTCTAGGTTTGATCTTTCACTCATAGTTCTAGGCTCTATCCTTCACTTAGTTTCTAATCTTCAATATAGACTACAGAAACAAGTCCTCACTTTGATAGGATAGTACACATGGAAGTTGGAACTACCATCCCTCTTTGATGCAATTATGAAATAAAAAATGCAAAATAAGTGTTTGATTGCTTCTTCAAAGGGATCCTTGTAACACCCAAGTTTTGACGCCATGGTATTAAACTTGTACATGATGTAAATATTGTATTAAATCATGGAAAGGAGCTCAAGGCAATGGCCATTCCATTGATTTGATTTTTTGTGTATCGGAGATCAAGATCGATGCCGATGGTTATAGTGCTAAGTCAGGCACATTATATTTTGAAGATATCATGTAAATATGCAATTTAATAAATTACCGCAACTAGCTATACACTACAACAAAAGAGATGGGGGAATGATTTCACAAGGAATAGGGAGGGGAATTATATAAACACTTGAGCCATAGGGTGAGACTAGATGTCAATGAGAGAAACCATAAGCTCTCATCTACCCTTTTTGTCCTCTATACCAAATAATTCAATTCTTCCAGAAGAGCGGTTGAGGAAGTTAATGCCCTGGGAAGAGCAAGGCATGACAGTCGATTTCATGACTAAGCCATCCTAGAGTCTGAGAAAACCTATAGCCTCCTGGAAGCCCCATTCTTGCTTCTGAGGAAAGTAATCACATGAATTTATTCCAAGTTTGTCATGCCTAAGTCAACCAGAATGTTTTTGGTCATATTCTTCCATTCCATTTTCAATTCGTTATGTTTTTCATTATCCTAGGTCAAAGGAGGAGTCGTTCGACAATTTTTTATGTCCTATACAATGGTATGGAACCCTGGTCTCTTTTGTATAATTGAAACCTTGTTTCTCCTTTGTTATAGAGTGGTATGGAATCTTGGTTGTCTATGTTACAAAGTGGAGCCCTTTGTTGTTGTGTCTCCTTATTGTTTGTTGTTATGTGTGCCTTGGTTTCGGTCTGAACTGTATGCAAGACTTAGGAGTGGAAGAGACATTGAATTGGATTGATAAACCTAGTGAAGAGAGGAACCTCACAAAAATATAAGAGTGGATGGTGAATCTTATATGAACATCCTGAAGAGCACTGGAAGGTAAGGTAGATCCCAAGGGACTATGTAGCAAAGAAGGGGATACTTCCATGTCTTGGGTGTGTAGATATTGTGGATTCCAGGCTAGATAGATCTTGTGGAGGTGTCCTTAGCTCTGTAAATGAGTCACTAGCTTATAAATTCTACATTTCCACTTCTTTAGCAGCCTAATAAACCCAAACATATATTGGCTTGCCTAACCACCTGATAAAACCAATAGTATATTGCCTTGGTTGGGAAGCCTCATAAACCCAATCGTATATTGGCTTGGCGGAACTGCCTGATAAATCTAACAGTGTGTTGGATTTGTTGTGTCTTAATGTGCATTTGGCCATGTGTGATCGTTGGTTGGACAACCTGATAAACCCAATCGTTAGCTGGCTTGGCTGAGTATCCTGATAAACCTAGCAATGAGATGGCTTGGTTGAGTGGCTTGATAAACCCATTTGTTAGTTGGCTTGGTTGGTCCTCAATGTGAATGTTGTCTTGAATACTTGCAGTATGATAAACCCAACTATTAGATGGCTTGGGTGAGTATCCTCATAAACCCAATAGTTTTTTGGCTTGTTTTCCTGCAGCCTGATAAACCCAATTGTTTATTGTATTAGCTGGACAGTCTGATAAACCCGACTGTATGTTGGATTGACTATGTTGGATATGTTTTGGCTATGTGTGAGTTTGTTGTTCCCTAGTTCCTTGTGGAAATCATACCCATCTCAAGAGTGGCATTTGTGTTGAGAGATTGATGAGCACAACTGACCTATGGTTTGGTGCAATGTTGCAGTGACATAGCTAGTTGCAATGCATCTTCATATTCAAGATAAGTATTCTCTTTTGTATTATTTCTGCAATGTATTTTCTTATGAATGTATTGAATATGTTGAATTATTATTAAATATTTAAGTAGAGTTTAATTTTGTTAAATGTGTATGCATTTTGCAGTTGTATATGCCTTGTACTTTCCACTGCATTTTTCTTATGATCATGGAGGTTGGGTACCTGGCCAAAGAATCAAAATGTGAATATATTAAGGTAAGATGTGTTTTTTCCACACTCTGGGATCTGCATGCATGGTTATGTATTTGTAACTTCAGAATGTATTCACTTGTACATTTTATATTGTATTTCATTGTACCTCGACAGAGATGTTTGTTCCTCCAATCAAAAGAGACATTCATATAATAAATTCATGTAAAGTCATTGAGGTTAACCCTCTATTTTAAGGCAGGGAAATAGTCCCCACAGTTGAGGGGTATTAGGGTTATTAGACTGTCCTAGTGGGCTCGACCCTGTAGAGTAATTGTCAAGTGGAAAACTAGTATAAATAGAGAGTGAGAATATCTATTTGAAATACACACTCACTAAATTGTAGTGCATGAGTGAGAGAGAAGGAGATCACACAAGTGAGAGAGAGAACAACTATCGAAGATCATCTTTGTGTTTTTGGGTTTTACTTTTTCTATTTGTGCTCATTCCATCTCTGAGGAAGTTGCAGGATTTTCTCCTTCATGGTTTCCTCGAGGAAAACTCTTTATGTCTCTTGTCTCTTCTGATTATTGTTGTTCATGTTATTCTCTTAGATAAGATCCTAGATAATAGTGATTAAATGATAAAATTTAAGATGGAATCATAGCTAACCTAAGAAGAAGGCACTATGCAGCTGCAGAATATAGAGCTTCTTAATTTTTGGGTCTCTCTCCATAGATCATCAGCAAAAGGAGGCTAGGTTAACTCTCCATTGAAGGGAACATATTTTTGTCAAAGTAGAATCTCATTCCGAGCATTTTCAATTTTTGAGCTCTCATTACTACGGGAAATTAGGGATTTTCACAAAAGAGGAATTTTTGAGTAATCCCAGCATAGGATTTCTCTCCTCCTCAAAATCAAAATTTAGAGACCAAGGTTAAATTTTTTGGTTGGGTAGAAATCCAGGAAAGTCAAACCCTAAGCTGGACCATAAAATCAACACTACAAAAGATCAGCTCCGGATCTAGTTTTGACATATCAAAATGGTAAGATCTAAATCTTTTGTATTTCTATTTGAGGTTCTCGTTAAAGATGTCTCATCACACAAAGCTTGATGAAAATTTTGAAGGAGATGAAAACTTCCGAGAATGGAAGTATAGGATCTCACTGGTTCTTGAAGAAAATGAATTGGATGCCTACATGAGTGGAGAGGTTCCTGTTCCAGAGGGAGATGAGGTTAATTCCTTGCACAAGAAGAACTCGGTCAAGGCCAAGAGGATTATTGCTTATTCTATCAAGGATCACCTTACACCACAAGTGTCTTCCGTAAAGACACCTAAAGAGATGTTTGATTCCTTGACCATGCTATTTGAAGGGAAGAATATAAATCGGAAGATGAATTTGAGAAATCAATTGAGGAATGTGAAGATCCAAAATGCAGAGACCATACAGTCATACTTTGCAAGGGTCTCTCAAACCAAAGAACAACTTGAAGTAGTGGAAGAAGAAGTAGAGAATGGATAAATTGTGATGACCACCTTGAATGGTCTCCCTAGGCCATGGGACTCTGTAATAACACAAAATTTCATAAAAAAATAAAATTTTCAAGTGACCTAAAATGTCCTAAATTGCAGTTTAGTAACTGCTAGCAGTTAGCGGAAAATGAAACAGTTTAACAAATTAAGGATTAGTTTAAAATACATAAAAAAATAATACAACTTTAATTTATATAAGTTATATAAAAATAACTTGCATTTAGTTGCTGCTAGCTGTACTGATGATTTACTTTTGTCAAGTAGGTGATAAACCATGTTTGAAATCGAGGCTTACTTAGCATTCTGCTAACTCAAATGGAGTATTGGTTCTTACAGGTTCAGCAGGTAAGCGTATAATTAAGTAGAATTTTATTTTGAAATAAGATGAGAAGTACTTATTTAGCATGATATGAAGCTAGTATATAAATTGATTATTAAGATGCAAGACTCCGATGAGGTAAAGTAAATTCCTTTGTTGTTTTGGATCTATGTCAGTAAAGTAAATTCCTGCTCCTTCCTTGTTTGTTGGCTTCGTAGTCTGAATTACTGTGCGAAGTGGTTTAGGTATCATAGTTTGTATTTTTGGTTTCTCTTGTGAGTAAAGGATCACTATCTGAGTGGTTTAAGACTTATTGAAGTGGAACGAAGCCAGTAAATGGTTTTACCCTGTGACTTCTCATTCCTTGCCTTGGCATCGTGGAATTTTGAGACTGTCTCCTTGTTGTCTCTATTGCAGAGTTGGATTAAGGGTTTTCTTACTTCTCTATTTAGTTCAGTTGATTTGGTGACTATTTTCTTCTCGGCTCCACTTTCTTCTTTACTCACAGGTATACATTTTTACTCTACTCGCATTTATTTTTCCATTGATTTATTAAGTTAGGGTTTTCTTATAACTTATGGACAACGTTTGATTTATGTTTGTTTCTATGTTCTTGCAGGCTCCTATTGACATCTCCATAATTTGAATGGAAAGAAAGCTCTTGCTTCAGTGAACTTCGTGGGCTTCCAACTGGTAAGCCTCGGTCTCGTCGTGGGTTCTTCCTGCTTGCAATTTTGGTTGTTGGATGAAGGTTCCTGTGGTTGGAAATATGGCTTTGAATCCTTTGTTGATTAATATTTTTAGTTTGTTGTTTAATACCCATATTTTAATTGAAAACCATTGCAGTGCTTCGCTGGGTAACACAGGCTCTTGAGTCATGATGTGTATGTGGTTTTGGTTAAATAGTTTCAGCCTTACGGCTTGATGATGTAATACTATTGTTTTAAGATTATAAGAACCTCCTTTATGCTCATAGTTCTTAAAAGACCTCTATCTCATTCACTTCAGTTTTTATTTTACATTTTAACTTCAAGAAAATGAAGACTGTGAACTGGGTTTTGCTTAACCTGTCAGTAGTGTATTTTATTTACTGTCAATATAAAATACTTATGAATATTTCGTTTATTTAGTAGGTTGGAGTTTCGAACCATTGTTTCTACAGGATATATGCCTACCTTTGATTTAGGTTTTAAAATGCGTATGGTTAAATATTAATGGTTTATTTTGCTCAGGATTTACATATGTATCGTATTTAATAATACTCTCTAATTATAATTATTTTTAAACACTGTTGTGAAATAATAATTTAAATTCTAGGAAACTACTTTGAACAAGTTGTTTAACCCTATAGTTTTTATTAAATCCTTGTTTATACTTATAGTATTAATAACTTTGTTTTCCCAATAGAATAATGAAAGATTATATGACTTAAAGTTATAAGTATGATGCTAACTCTGTATGAAATGTAAAGATTCTAAACAGTTTTGCTTCTAGTTTTTAGTTAAGAAAAATACTTAGGTTTTTAGTGTAGCAATACTCAAAACTAGGGTAATATTGACCTTCAGTAATTTTTGTAAATTAAAGGATTATAAAGAATCCTTAGATCCTGGATAAGACATACTCTAGTGTGTAAAGTTAATATTTATAAACTATTTTATTAATTATTTTTCACATGTTTTCTTAAATATTAGTGTTTACTTTACTACTATTAACTATAATATCTGTATTTTCTATTAGTATACTAGTACTGAAATAATAATACTATTTACTATTTTCTTTATACCCATGTTTCCATTTAGTTGGCTGAAGTAAATAAGTACAGACAAACATAGCACTGCTATTCAGTAAAATTCATAAACGTTGAAGTAAAATATATCTACTATTTACATTCAAATAAAGAATCATACCTGCTGTTTACATTTCAATAAAAGAATCATTTCATTTACTTAAAACAATCCAACTGTGCTAGAGTACGACCTGAGTTCAGGTGTGGAAAAACACAGCTTGGAAATTTAATTTCTATCTATTTCACTATTTACATAATCATTTCCATTTCTACAATAATCTATAAATTTACTGAACTTAACATTACATGGTTACTTTTTCATTCATAAACCCTAAACACTAACATGCCTGTAATAGATAAACTAAGAATTATTTAACTGAAGACAGTAAAAACAAAATAGAATCTGTTGAGGAAAAGATGACAACAACTTAAGGAGGTTGTTCCTCCTAACCAAACTCCTGGAGAGCGCTCAAACAATGCTTCCTCAGGACCCCTGAGCTTCTTCCTGGTCTTCTTAGCTGAGAACTGGGTGGAGAATGAAACTGTAAGACCTCTGTCACCTGACTGGTCCAATTACCTCAATAATAAAACTCTGCTCTCAGCAGTATGATCTTCAACTTAAAAGCTGCAACTAGTTCAATCTCAGCAATTATCCCGTCAAACACACTCCAGACTCCCCTCCATTGAGTTTCTCTTGAGTAAAATTCATTCACCCTGAATAATCACTCCTCTAGAATGACCAACCTCAGCTCTCTTCAATGGGAAATTTTATAGAGTTGCATAGGTCTTCTGGGTCAGTTTTCATTAAATGATCCACCTGCTCTGATTCCACTTTCTTGGGGAGTTATGAGCAAAAATATAGGGATGTTTCCACCTGCAACAGTTGGAAGTGGTTTGAGGATGCTACCACTGGTCAGTTTGCTCTCCACCCAATATCCTCCACCAATTGACCAGTAAACACTCTTTTAACAACTTCCCTAAGCTATTGTCTCCTCATTTATTTATTTATAAATAAAATATTATGAATTTACATTAAATATTCTTAACCCTAGTGAGTCATCAATTACAACTTAGCATAAAATTTAACATAATGTTCCTCAAATATTATAAATTCATTTTTGCAAATTGGGGTATGTGACATACACACCCCCTTAAATTATAAAATCGTCCTCGATGTTATTTATTTCGTGTCCTTATATTTCACCTGGAATAGAATTGGATATGCATCCCGCATATGACTTTGCAATTCCCAGGTGGTTTCATCTAGACTAAGGTGCTTCAATTGCACCTTCACTTGACCAATGGTGCGGTTCCGAAGTGAGATCTCCCTCCACTCGAAGATATAGTCTGGTTCCACTAGAAAATCTCCTTCGGGTTCCACCTACACATCATTCCAGTTAATAACATGAGTAGCATCATGCACATATTTCTTTAATACAGAAATGTGAAAAACAGTGTGAACTTTTAAATTTGGTGGTAAAGCTAATTGATAGGCTACCTGTATGATCCTAGACAGTATTTCAAAAGGACCACAATAACGAGGTGCTAGTTTGGCACAACTACCCAACCTCAGAGAACTCTTTTTGTGTGTCACCTTAATGGAAACATGTTCACCTACCTGGAACTCTTTTGGAGTTCTTTTAAGGTCTTCTTGAATTTTCTGTCAATCTTGCACAATTTTTCAGATTACCTTGTACCTACTTTACAATTACTTCCATTTCTTTCAATAATTCAGTTCCTAATACTAAACTATCCACTGGATTACTCCAAGAGATGGGAGTGTTACATTTCCTTCCATACAGAATTTCAAAAGGACTATCTCTAGCTGAAGCTTGATAATTATTATTATAAGCAAATTCTACTAGGTGTAAATAATCTTCCCATTTACCTGGTTGTTCCTTTACATACATTCTTAGTATATCTTCCAGTACCTGATTTACTTCTTCATTCTGTCTATTAGTTTGAGGATGGAAGGAGGTACTAAAATTTAACGTGGTATTTAATCCTTTAAACAAATATCTCTAAAAGTTACCTGTAAATTTAGGGTCTCAGTCTGAAATTATGACCTTCGGTATCCCATGCAGTTAGAAAATTTTCTTTAAGAAAATATCAGCTATATTTTTAGCTTTATAAGTAGTTTTTACAGGTATAAAATGGGCTGCTTTACTCAATTTTTCAACCACTACCATTATGGAGTCATTTAAGTTTTGACTTTTAGGCAGTCTAGTAATAAAATCGAGGCTAATTATCTCCCACTTCCAAATAGGAATTAGAAAAGGATGAAGTATCCCAGCTGGATGCTGATGTTTAGTTTTTACTTGCTGACATTCAAAGCATCTAGCAATATATTCTGCTAATTCGGTCTTCATGTTTGACCAAAAATAATCTTTTCTTAGCACGATTATAGTTTTTTGATAACCTAGATGCCCTGGATAAGGAGTTTTATGGATTTCGTCTAAAATTAATAACTTAATATTAGATACATTAGGTACATATATTCTGTCTTTATATAGTAATAATCATTTTTCATTCAAGCTGTACGCTGTACTTAGACTTTATATTGGATTTTCTTTTGCTTTTGCTGGTAACTTTATCTAATGTTCATCTTGTTTTATCCCTGTTTTAAGTTGTTCTTCCAAATCTGTTGTGTAAGTGATGATAGCTACTGTAAAATTCAGCTTTGCATTTCTACTTAATGCATCAACAACTTTATTTTCTTTCCCTTTAATGTGTTGAATTTCAAAATCAGATTCACTTAGAAAAGCTAGCCACCTAGATTGCCTATCATTTAGGTTAGGTTGATCTAACAGATATTTTAATCCCTTATTATCTTTCATTAAAATAAATTTTCTTCCAATTAGGTGGTGACGCCACATTTTTAAGGCATGTATGAAAGTAGCTAATTCCAAGTCATAGGTTGCATAATTATTTTCATGAATCTTCAATTTCCTAGACTCATAAGCAATGGCATGTCCTTGCTGAGTCAATACCCCACCTAAATCGTCATTGCAGGAATCCGTACATACTATAAAATCTTTATTTGGATCAACAATTCTTAAAATTGGTGTGCTAGTTAATAAGGTTTTTAACTTTTTAAAACTATCTTCACACTTCTGATTCCAATCAAATTTCTTTCCCTTTTTCTGCAAATAGGTTATCGGATTTGCGATTCTCGAAAACCCTTCGATGAACCTCTTGTAATAACCAGTAATCCCCATGATTGATCGGACATCATTTATGTCTTTCAGAACTGACAAATCTTCGATTTCCTTTATCTTTTCAAAATCCACCGAAATTCCTTCTTTAGTCACCACATGGCCTAAGTACTAGATTTTATTGTTAAAGAAGTCGCATTTACTAAACTTCGCAAAGAGTTTATGTTCTCGCAACTCTTGCAAGACAATATTTAAATGTTCTTTATGTTATTCTTCAGATTTTGAATAAATTAATATGTCGTCGATAAACACGACCACAAATTTATCTAGATATTTATGCATTACGTTATTCATTAGACACATAAAAATAGTTGGAGTTTTAGTAAGCCCGAATAGCATGACAACAAACTCGTAATGGCCATATCGAGTCCTAAAATTTGTTTTAAAGATGTCTTCATCTTGAATTCTAGGTTGGTGATATCTAGATCGTAAGTCAATTTTTGAAAATACCGTGGCTCCACATATTTGACCAAACATATCATCTATGTGAGGTAACAGGTATTTGTTCTCTATAGTCATCTTATTTAATTGATGATAATCTATGCATAGTCGTAGAGTTTCGTCCTTTTTCTTAACAAAGATGATAGGTACCCCCCAGGGAGACACACTGGGTCGAATGTAATTCTTCTCAATAAGTTCTTTTAACTGTGACTTAATTTCATTTAATTCAAGTATATTCATCCGATAAGGGGCCTTTGAGCTGGGCACTGCACCAGGTACCAGCTCAATGGTAAAATCTATAGCCCTCTTCGGAGGCAGTCCCAGAATTTCTTCTAGAAATACATCTGCATATTCCTTTAGAACTGGTATATCCTCCAATTTTAATTTATCTATGTTATTTAGATTTTTTTAATTGGTTACTATTACTGCATAATCCTTACAACCTTTCCTAATAGCTCTCTTAAGCTACAGAGCAGAAATATGCCTTACGATTCTTTTCCTAGGGATTCCCTTTACGCTTATTAATTTTCCATCATTATTTATACAAGTAAAGGTTTTATCAAAGCAATTCAAGACCACCCTATGCTGCTCTAACCAATCCATACCAATTAATATGTCATATGAACCTAAAGGTAGTACATTGAGCTTAACAAAAGTTTCAAATTGATCCATATTTACTGCACAATTCTTTACAAAGCTAATTACCTTTATCTTTGCACCAATAGCTAACTGAACTAACCAAAAACTTACAAACTTTTCAACTGGGAGTTTACACTTTTCTACCAAGTTAGGATAAATATAGCTTAAACTAGCTCCTGGATCAATTAAAATCGATATGGGTGTTTGATTTATCTTACCTTCTACATCCACCATGGAAGTTTCATAGTCTACTTGTCGATTCTCCAAAGCTGCATTGATTTTGGGCATAGTCCTCGCTAAATCACCAACAGTCATCTCCTCCCGTATTGTGTCGATATTGCTGACAATCTTTTTCCAATTAGGATAGACTGAGGCATAATGTGGACCATTGCATTCGCAACACTTTATGGGTTCTTTTCGTTCAAAGTTCTTTGTGTAATTACTATGATTGTTAACAGACTCTTTATTCTTTTGTTCGTTCTGATTGGTCTGTGAATTGTTCTTATTCCCCTGGAAATTCTTATTAGAAAAATTTCTGGCGTTATTATTTTTTGAATTTCGTTAGGAACAAAATCTTTCTTCTTTTGATCAAAATTATTATTCCTTTTGGCCTTCCAGTTGGCCATACTCTCCTTTTTACGATTATGTTCATAACAGAAATTTGCTTTCCTCATGGCTTCTTCCATGGTTTTTGGATTGTCATACTCAATCCTATCCTTTATGTGATAAGGTAAATGGCTGAGAAACCGTTTTACCTTTGGTTTCTCATCCACAATGATGGCACATACCTAAGCAGACTTAGAAACTTACTGTTCAATTCTTTCATATTCATTGTACTTAGTTTTAGCTCATAGAATTATTTAGCCCTCTCTTCATAGTACTGTTCAGATAAAAATTGATTTTTGAAGTATTTCTTGAATGTACTCCAATTTATGTCCTTCTCTCTTATACCTTTCACTCTCTTTAAATATTTCCACCATATATCAACTTTCCCTATAATATTATAAATAGCCATGCTAGCCTTTAATTGGTTAGAATAGTTATAAATCTAGAAGTACTTCTTTATCCCGGATAACCAGGATTATGCTTCCTCCCCCTTTTCAGTTTCTCCATTAAATGTTGGTGGCTTGATCTTCTTAAACTCCCAAGAGATTTCTTTGCAAGGTTTATATTTTCTTTTCCTAGTATGGTGGTTATCCTCACTACTGTCACTAGTATAATGAAAGTTAGGTTGATCACCAAATACTTCGGAAGATGAGCTACTTTCATTTATACTATGTTTAGTCTTTTTATACTTATGTCGATAACTTATATCTTCTGAATCAGCTCTTTTACCCTTTCCCTCTGTATGAAATCTTTCTATTAAGATCTGATTCAGCTGCTCTTCAGCTCTCAAAATCCTCTCATTTTCTTTCTTAACAGATTCGATTTCAAATTTTATTTCATTTACTGTTTGTAATAGTTCTGAAGAATTGGTTCTTATGTCTTCTTGTATAGGCTCTCATTGTAGCTTATCTTGTTCAGTATAAGGAGATTCCTCTTACACATATTACTCCAATCTTCCATGCCTATTGTTAAACTCATAAACAAATTTCTATGTTTATCATTCAAATAAAACAACATCAGCAAAATGATTTAAATTTACTATTCCATATAAGCAAGTTGAGCTTCATCAAGTCCTAGTGTTTGAACCTTGTGCTCTGATACCACATGTAAGAACCCAAAATTTCATAAAAATTTAAATTTTTTAAAGTGACATAAAATGTCCTAAATTGCAGTTTAGTAACTGCTAGAGGTTAGTGGAAAATGAAATAGTTTAACAAATTAAGGATTAGTTTAAAATACAGAAAAACTAATACAACTTTAATTTTTATAAGTTATATAAAAATGAATTGCATTTAGTTGCTGCTAGCTGTACTGATGATTACTTTGGTCAAGTAGGTGATAAACCATGTTTGAAATCGGGGCTTACTTAGAATTATGCTCACTCAAATGGAGTGTTGGTTCTGACAGGATCAGCAAGTAAGCGTGTGATCAAGTAGAAGTTTATTTTGAATTAAGTCGAGAAGTACTTCTTTAGCATGATAAGATGCTAGTATATAAATTGATTATTAAGATGCAAGACTCCGATGAGGTAAAGTAAATTATTTTGTTGTTTTGGATCTATGTCAGTAATTATATTTAAGACATAATGACTTTTATCCTTAACATAATTAATGCTATCTACAAGAATGAGTTCTTCCAAGGTTTTTTCTATCGTAAAGATTATAGTGCCTAGTCAATTATAGATTCTTACAGTGAGCATAGAGCTTATGATCTTAGCATATAATTACTTCTATTGTTTCATAATCTTACTGCTATTGTCATGTTTAATACTCAAGTGTACTGCTCTTTATGTATGAACATACTTCTATGTTTTTCAAAGGTAAAGTTTACAATGAAAGATTAGTTACTTAATAGAAACTCTTTCCCAAGGTTAATCTTCAGTCTTCTTGAAGACTCCTTCATTTATCACCATCAACTCTTTATGTGGAGAAGTTTAGAGATCTTCAGTATATAAAATAAATCATCATATCATTATATTAATACTCTATTTATCCTTTACTAGTCATGTAACAATACCAAACCTATTGGATTGTTTGCAATTATGATTATTTTCTTACACAGCTAGTAGACAAGTTGTATTCTTAAGCTCTAGATCATAACCATGATACAAGTGTTAATTGCAATATTACAATACTATATTGATTTATGATTTAACAATATTAGGTTACAACAAAATACTACTTGAAACCTAAGGTAGTTTTACTACCTAGTAACTACTATGGTGTAGTTGAACTATTGGCATTATATATAACAAGTTTCGTTCCTTATATAAAAAAATACTAGTTTCAAGCATAGTTTAAATGATAGCATGATTTATGTGCAATCATATGAAACGTTATATTATGGTCGATAATGTTATTTCTATTATTGGAAAATGATATGCACTTGTATACTATAGTCGAAAGCATGGTTTATATTATTGGCAATGATATAATTTAAAATCGATTGTGTAGCATTGACAATAGAACTTTGACCCACACTTGGTTAAATTTATGGAAGGGAACATGGACAATCATCATCCATGCATTGGTTGACTTAAAACAACAGAAACCCTACTCCTTTGCATTTGGCTCTGAGGGTTTTTCTGCCTGCAGGCTGCGCTGTGAGACTCCTTGTGGCCATGAGAGGCCTACTCCTTCCTTGTTTGTTGGCTTCGTAGTCTACATTACTGTGTGAAGTGGTTTATGTATCATAGTTTGTATTTTCGGTTTCTCTTGTGAGTAAAGGATCACTTTCTAAGTGGTTTAAGACTTGAAGTGGCTCGAAGCTCGTAAATAGTTTTACCCTGTGACTGCTGTTCCTTGCCTTGGCATCGTGGAATTTTAAGATTGTCTCCTTGCTGTCTCTGTCACAGAGTTGGATTAAGGGTTTGCTTGCTTCTCGATTTAGTTCACTCGAGTTGGTAACTGTTTTCTTCTCAGCTCCACTTTCTTCTTTACTCACAGGTATATATTATTACTTTGCTTGCATTTATTTTTCCATTGATTTACTAAGTTAGGGTTTTCTTATAACTTATGAACAGCATCTGATTTATGTTTGGTTCTATGTTCTTGCAGGCTCTTGTTGACAGCTCCAAACTTTGAATGGAAAGAAAGCTTGTGCTTCATTAAACTTTGTGGGATTCCAACTAGTAAGCCCCGGTCTCGTCATGGGTTCTCCCTACTTGTGATTTGGGTTGTTGGATGAAGGTTCGTGTGGTTGGAAATATGGCTTTGGATCCTCCGTTGATTAAGATGTTTAGTCTGTTGTTTAATACCCATATTTTAATTGAAAACCCTTGCAGTGCTTCGTTGGGTAACACAGGCTCTTGAGTCGTGATGTGTATGTGGTTTCAGTTAAACAGTTTTAGCCTTTCCACTTGATGATGTAATACTATTTTTTTAAGATTATAAGAACCTCCTTTATGCTCAGAGTTTTTAAAAGACCTCTGTCTCGTTCGCTTCAATTTTTCTTTTACATTTTAACTTCAAGAAAATAAAGACTGTGAACTAGGTTTTTCTTAACCTGTCAGTAGTGTATTTTATTTACTATTAATATAAAATACTTATGAATATTTGGTTTATTTAGCAAGCTGGGGTTTCGACCCATTGTTTCTAAAGGCTATATGCCTACCTTTGATTTAGGTTTTACAATGCGTATGGTTAAATATTAATGGTTTATTTTGCTCAGGATTTACATATGTATCATATTTAAGAAGACTCTGTAATTATAATTATTTTTAAACACTGTTGTGAAATAATATTTTAAATTCTAAGACTCTGCTTTGAACATGTTGTTTAACCCTATAGTTTTTATTAAATCCTTGTTTAAATTTACAATATTAATAACTCTATTTTCCCAATAGAATAATGAAATATTATATGACTTAAAGTTATAAGTATGATGCTAACTCTCTATGAAATGAAAATATTCTAAACAATTTTGCTTCTAGTTTTAGTTAAGAAAAATACTTAGGTTTTTAGTGTAGCAATACTCGAAACTAGGGTAATATCGACCTTCAATATTTTTTGTAAATTAAAGGATTATAAAGAATCCTTAGATACTGGATAAGACATACTCTGGTCTGTAAAGTTAATATTTATAAACTTTTTTATTAATTTTTTTTCACATGTTTTCTTAAATATTAGTGTTTACTTTACTACTGTTAACTATTATATCTTTATTTTCTATCAGGATACTAATACTGAAATAATAATACTATTTACTATTTTCTTTATACCTGTGTTTCCATTTAGTTGGCTAAAGTAAATAAGTGCAACCAAACATAGCACTGATATTCAGTGAAATTCATAAACATTGAAGTAAAATATATCTACTATTTACATTCAAGTAAAGAATCATACCTACTGTTTACATTTCAATAAAAGAATCATTTCATTTACCTAAAACAATCCAAATGTGCTAGAGTACGGCCTGAGTTCAGGTGTGGAAAAACACAGCTTGGAAATTTAATTTCTATCTATTTCACTATTTACATAATGATTTCCATTTCTACAATAATCTATAAATTTACTGAACTTAGCATTACACAATTAATTTTTCATTCATAAACCCTAAACACTAACATGCATGTAATAGATAAACTAAGAATTATTTAACTGAAGACAGTAAAAACAAAATAGAACTTGTTGAGGACAAGACACCAATAGCTTAAGTAGGCTGTTCCTTCCAACCAAACTCCTGGAGAGTGCTCAAACAACACTTCCTCAGGACCCCCGAGCTTGTTCCTGGTCTTCTTGGTTGAGAACTGGGTGGAGAATGCAACTATAAGACCTCTATCACCTGACTGGTCCAATTACCTCAGTAATAAAAATCTGCTCTCAACAGTATGATCTTCATCTTAGAAGCTACAACTAGATCAATCTCAAAAATTATCCCCTCAAACACACTCTAGACTATGCTCCATTGAATTTCTCTTGAGTAAAATTCATTCACCCTGAATGATCACTCCTCTAGAATGAGCAGCCTCAGTTCTCTTCAATGGGAAATTTTATAGAGATTCCTAGGTCTTCTGGGTCAGTTTTCATTAAATGAGCCACCTACGCTGATTCCACTTTCTTCGGGAATCATGACCACAAATATAGGGAAGTTTCCACCTGCAACAGTTGAAAGTGGTTTGAGGATGTTGCCACTTGTTAGTTTTCTCTCCACCCAGTCTCCTCCACCAATTGACTAGTAAACACTCTTTTAACACCTTCCCTAAGCTGTTGTCTCCTCATTTATTTATTTATAAATAAAATATTCTAAATTTACATTAAATATTATTGACCCCATTGAGTCATCAATTATAACTTAGCATAAAATTTAACATAATGTTCCTCAAATATTATAAAATTGTTTTTGCAAATTGGGGTATGTGACACCTTCATTCAAGGAATTTGTGGTAGAAGAACGCTAATCACTTTAAGTAGAATGTGGGATGAATGCTCACAAGAAGAAGATTGGATAGTAGCACGAGAAGAAAAGATGGGAAATGAAGACAAATCTCTCATAGTACACACCAATAAAATTAGAAGGGACTACCCTCATCCCAAAGGTAAGCATTCTCACCAGAAAAATAACCCTAGAATAACTAACAGAGATCTATCAAAATTCAGATGCTATACATGTGATGAGAAAGGATGCTTCACCAGAGATTGTCCTAGAAATAAAGGTGGCTCTCAAAAGAAGAAATACAACAAAAGAAGACATCATGCTCACACTGGAGAGGATAGTGAACCTCCCAGAAAGAGAGTCAAAGAAGAAAGTGAGAATTCTTTAAGTGATGAAGAGTTTGTTTTGATTTCTATCCTCACGGGAACTGTTTCACATGGAAGCAATGATTGACTCATAGATATCAGGTATTCCAGGAATATGACAGGATTCAAAGGGTCCTTTTTGAAACTATCCAAGCATGAGTCACCCCACAAAGTGAAACTTGGGGATGACTACCAGTATCCCATAAAAGGTATTGGTGAATCCTCCTATAATATAGACTCTGGAAAGTCTATGAAGATGAAGGATGTCTTGTTTATACCAAGACTAAATATTAATCTCCTCTCCATATCTGCATTGGATGCCACAGGAATGAGGGTTTCATTTGTAGATGGCCAAGTCCTTATGTGGCCAAAGGAAAAGACTATAGATGATGCAGTAGTGATTGGAGAGAAAGAAGGAGGCTTATACAAATTAAAGGGCGAACCAGAACAAGCTTTGGTCCATGACTCACTAGAGCCAAGTGAACTTTTCCATAGAAGGCTTGCACATGTGCACTATAGGGCACTACCACTTGCAAGCAAAGTTGTTGAAGGTCTTCCAGAAATACATGAAAAGCATGAAGGTGTTTTCAAAGGATGTGCGAAAGGAAAGAACACAAAGAAGACATTTCCAAGTAGTGAGAGGAAGGAAAAAGGAATCTTGGAAATCATTCACTTCGATGAATGCATTCCAATGTCATCAATCTCATTAAGTGGGTATGTATATTACGTTTCTTTCATTGATGATTTTTCTAGGAAGACATGGATTTATTTCTTAAAAAGCAAGGATGAATTTATCAATAATTTCAAGGAATTCAAAGCCTTGATCGAGAACCACACAAAGAATAAAATAAAGACCTTTCGATCAGACAATGGTGGAGAATTCACATCATATGAATTCAAGTAATTATGTAGAGATGTTGATGCCTCAACTGTGCAAGTGCTGGATTGGTGTCCAAGGAAAACAATAGGGGATGAAAACCCAACCAAAGGCTTCAGATAATACTATGCAAGTATTACCCTATCATCAAGTTGTTTGGTTTGGTTAACACCGACAGATATTTGGCCTCTACTGGAACTCTATGAGTTGGTGAGTTTTCTCCTCGAAAGGGAGACTTTGAATTAGATATGAAACAAATCCTAAATATGATTTGAATGCAATCTACAATTAATAATTCTGCAACTATTAGAAGAAATTCTATAGTTACATAAACACATATATGAACCAGAAAAACTAACCTATATAAATGTTAATTAAACTAATAACCTGTCCTGGGAGCGAAGTAATTTAATGTGGAGAAAATTATATAATTATCAAAAGAATAATTGGATTGTCAATAAATTCTATAAAAAAAAAGCATTAACATCATCAGCACATCAATTCTAACCCAAGAATTAAAATATTATCTTCACTATGTTAAAATTGTTTGAACGTAGAATCATTTCTGCAAATCATTAAACATAATTAGATTAACAAATATACTAAAAAAATGCAGAAAATGAATCTGATTACTATTCAAAAGTGCGTAACAGAAACGTCTTATTAGACACGAATGAAAAATTGAAGAATGACTGTAAAAAAAGGGAAAGGTTCACATCATCATTTCAGTTTCATAAATAAATTTACAAAGCTAAACATTGATGATCAGCAGCCTCCTCAGTCTATCTCTCTTCCAAGTAGAAATACACAAAAAATAGTTTAGCAGAAACATTACAATCCTTCTCGTCTACAAATACCACCTCTCTTCTTCCCTTCCTCCTTTTTCCCTCCCTTCCCTCTTAGAAGGTCGGTATTTATACAGATAAAATTACAAGGAAAGATAAGATCCATTCCCCCATTAACTGAGCTAACTAGCTGAGTTGTTTCATCTGCCAAATACATCCATGCAAAAAATATGGGAAATTTTCTTTTGAAAAACTAGCTGAATCTCTTAAATGAAAAACTTTTTGCATATTTTACTTGACAAAAAACTAATTGGGTATCTTCTTCACAAAATCTATGTCTTGGATTTTCCAGATTCACCTCCATCGCTCCAGAAATCACGTCCAAATATCATTGCTTCCCACTTGACACGTTTTGATCACTTGGAAGTTGGGATATAAATTGTTCAATTTGATTCCTTAAAACCCAAATCCACACGTGTTCAAATCAAAAGAGAAATTAAAATATGATTCCAAATGTAATGAAAGAAATCTAAAACAAATAACAATTCATTTACAAATAAAAAATAATGAAAATGAACAAATCTTATGCAAATCTGAAATTGGTTGTTTAGGCAGTTTTTCAGGGTGTTTAAGCTATTCAAATGGAAAAAATAATCTTCCCAAATCATTCTTCATCCTTCCGTATTTCCAACGAGCTATCTAGGGATTGATTTGGATTCATAAATCTCAAGATATTGCTATTAGAAGTTAAGGCTAAGCAGTCGTTGATTTTATGGTTGGGTGAATCATGACCATTGATCTTAACAATTAAATCTATTATCCATGTTGATTATTTTCCAAATGAATAAAACTAAACAAAAAATCCAAAATAAATATTCCCAACAAAATCAAAAATCACATGTTGGGAACAAAATTTTGAATTAAAAAAAAAATCATTTAAACAAATCAAAATTGAGAAAACCAAAGATCAAAACCAAATTAAAACCCTAAGTGAAAAATGAAATTACAAAAATTTAAGAACCTGAAATCAAATTAAAATATAACCTAAGATAAATTTAGGGTCTAGAAAAATGGGGAATGTTTTATTAAAAATATGAAATTTTATGTGGGTTGCAGAAACATGCAAATACAACTATCAAATTAAGGATTCCGTAATCCGTAATTGCTGGTTTCAGATTGCGGGAAGGAATTGCAGAAATGTTGAAATTTAACAATATTAAAGGTTCTTAAATGCATAAAAACGATTGGAAAGATTCGAAAAAATGAAAATTTTTAATTTTTTTTATGGTTATATAAAGTAGATTAAAATAAAACAATAATAGAGAAAAGATTAAAAATCTAGAAATATTTACAAAGTGAAAGAAAATTCAATATTGAAAACCCAAACCTAGAAGTTAAAAAAACAAAACTACTTACAACTTAATTCTTAGGAAAATAAATGTTGGAAACAAGTTATTGTATAAAAGGAAAGAATCACTCCCATAATATAAGAGAGTTAATGAATTCCATAAATAGGTTTCTAACATAGTCATTTTCCAAAAATAGAATACCAAGAAAAGAATAATAGTATTTCCTTTTGCAAAATAATAATAGAAAATCTAATTGCAAAATAAAAAAAAATAGAAATTATATTTTCAAAATCAAATCAATTTATTGAAAATAAAAGACTTATCCATGATCAAACTAATTTCACATTCATGATTGTTGAATTTTAATCCCACTAATTTACAAATAATTACAAAACCAAGTGTCATAGACATTAGGGAAATTAGAGCCCAAACAAATTAAAACATGTGTTCTTTTAATTTTCATAACGTCAAATTGTGTATAAATTAGATATATGGATTTAATGAAATACATAAATTAAGTTAATGAACGTCAAAGAAAGACCACTAATATTTAAAATATTTCAATAAACTTAATCCAAACTTTAAAAATATTAAATTAACATAAGCAAACAAACCCAAAGACTAAAATTATTTAAAATATTTACATTATGATTCTAGGCATGAAAAAGTTAAAATAGAAATCTATCAAGCTCAAATATAGAACTACTTAAATATCCAAAATCATGAGAGAAGAAACCATAAGATCAATCAAAATCCCAGAGTTAAGCTAATAACCTCCCATCATCTCGAATAATCAGTTTATGCTGTAAAGACCAAATCTAAGTGAGGAATGTGAAGAATAACATCATAAGTTAACCACCAAGATAATGAAACCATCTCAAATGAATAAAAAACAAATAATTAAAATGAATATAATGCACATTCTGCAATCTGCAAATTGCGGGTTGCAGGAGGTGAGAGTAAAAACCTTAAAATTTTTATTTACCTTTTCTGCAATCCACAAGTTGTAGGTTACGGGTTGCAGGAACATACAACACAAATCATAATTCAAACTACCTCCCACAATCCGCAATCCGTAATTATGGGATGCGGGTTGCGGGATGACAAACTGCGATTATTGAAAAACAATTTTTGCACCCACAATCCATATTGCAGGTTGCAAGTTGCGGAACAGAAAAGTTTCAAACAAAAAACCAAGCTCTCGCAATCCGCATTGCGGGTTGCGGGTAAGAAACACTGTTGGGAAAAATTAGTTCCTTCCACAACTCACAAAAACACACAAAAATGCATAAATTTTAAAAAATTTAACTAATTCAAATCTTGGCAAAGACATAGAAACCATGAATAGATGTTATGGGGACCCAAAATGACTGAAAATTTTGAATATTACCTTTGTATATAAAAAAAGGGTCTCTCGTGTTTTATCCAAAACATTGGATCTATTATATCTACAAGAAATGGCAACTGGCTGGGATGAACTAGTTATCTCTTTAAATAAGAACTTCCTTGTAAATAAAAACATGTTAGTAAACAAATAGTTTAGTCTGAAATTATAGAAATGTTTATATAAGGATACAACCAATAAGCAGGGTCACCGAAATGATTTATACATTCCCATCCATGATCAATTGAAGATGATGCAAATTTGATTAGGAGGTATGAAGAATAATAAGGATCCCTTACCTTTAGGCTATCATAGGCATATGGTTTAAGTTGAACCTAGTGTTGGAATATCATAAAACCACTCATAAAATAATTAATCATTATTTGATTAATCTCCTACCCACTAGCTTAGATATTTGGCATCTACTTGCACCTTAGAGTCAACACTTGCCATCTATATCCTAGGAATGATTTATTTCTGATTCTAGATTGATCTTGACCACTTTATGTCCATCCAGAATTGTTAATTATGCTTTACAGTAGAATCTGCTTTATTCTGTTTTTTCTGCTTTATCCTGCTTTTCTGTGGATATGATAAAGCTATTCAACTAGGAAACTGGAAGCTTTTGTTGCCAACCCATTCTCCATTATTTTATCTCCATGTTCTAGGATTAGCAAGTCTTTCCTTCAATCATCATCACTCACACATGCTATTGCTAATTCGTAAGGTGCTAGATAGATTAGAAAAGTGCTTTAGCCAACTATGGTGTTTATCATAATTAGTAAACCTGCTTTATGAGCTAGCTTGAGTTGTCTTCTAACAATTCTATTGTCTTTTATAAGGATATATTACCTATGTAATAATATCAATTATCATTTATTGATCATTCATTAATGTGTGTTCATTAATTCTTCTTCTTCTCTCCTTATGCTAATTCTCTACAATACTCTTTGAGGTTAATTATGTGCCTAGATCCTTAGCTTTTTTATGAAATTCCGTATGCCATGAAGTATTTATAATTTCTACACGGTATCAGAGCTAAGGATATAAAATATCTACATGGTATCAGAGCTGAGGATATCAAATCTCTACATGATATCAGATCTTTGAGAGTTCATTAATTAATCCTCCTTTTTTCAGATTTGTAGGTTTATTTTGCAGGTTCAACTTCGAATGGATTCAAGAGTATTAGTTCCTCTTATTTCTCCATTCACAAGCTATTCAGAGTGGAAATTGAACATGATTTCATATCTAAAGAGACAAGGTCTCTATGAGATATCTATTGGAGCTGGTGAAGAGTCTTATGAAGATCTAAGTAACTGGTTGAATGACTCTGATAGAGAAATTGGAGCTATTTGTCTAGCTATCTCTCCAATCATGCACTACCTTATTGATTATGTTTAATACCCAAAGGATCTCTAGAAAACATTGGATAGTGTTTTGGGAAAGGAAAATGAGGATCCTTCTAGCTATGTGGATAGTTCCTTTAGATCCTCAATGATTTCTCCCTCTCAAGATGTCTTGGCCTCTACAGTCTTTGATGTAGTTGATCACAAAGAAGAAGTTTCTCATACAATTCTTGTTGCTACTACTCTCTTTGATTCAAATGCTTCCTCTTTCAATCAAGAAGAAAATATTGAAGAGCCATATTTTTATGTGTCCCTTGAAGTAGAAGATCTTGATTCATCTTCTTATGATGTTGTTGATGAAACATAAGTGACAAATGGATTTTATATTGCTATTGATGATTCACTCACACATTCAGTGTTCTCGATGTCTTCTATCATGGATTCTGAGATCCATATGCCAGATCTATCACACTTTGTGCATGCCTCTTTCCTTGATGGTGCACAACCCAATGACTTCTAGGATGTTAATTTAGCCAATTCAAGTTCTTTTAGTGTCTTACCACTTACCATACTTGATCCCATGTGCTTCTGAAACTCCTCCTTTGTTCTTGGCACTCATTCTCAAAGCCTCCTTGAATATTTTGAACATCACTATCTTTCCTCCTCTCATACTTATACCATAGAGGATTCTTTACCAGTATATTATTTGGAATCTAGATCAACCCATGGATACCATGCATTCACACTCTTTGATCGTGTGCCTTTTCTATGTTCCTACAATATCACTTGCACACATCCTCTCTGTATAAATGAAGATAGAGACATTATACATTCCCTCGGACAGTTATTTCACCTATCTAGAGATCATTTCATCTCTACTAGTTTGAAGTTCAAGTCATCTCATCATCTTGGAGCTAATTACAAGTCTCAAGATCCTTCAGTATTTTCTTCACTTCATTGGATCTCATTTGTTCTACATGGTCCTAGTTTCCATCCTGCAACTGTCCTTGATCCAAGTGAGCAGATTTATCTTCTTCTCAAGAATAAGATTCCTCCAGACATCAACATTCAGTTTGGAGTAGAAGAAACACCAACAGTTCAACATTTTTGGTATTTCTTTTCATGTCCTTTCCTGAGGGAGGATTTTCCCCTTGAGGTTTTGCCTCTTTCCTCATTTCTTTGGACAAGATAAATTGTAAAAGGGTGACCATAGCCTTGTTGATGGGCCCTATATGCATATATAATTATGATTAGTTCAGGGATATCATCATAAAGTCAGGCTTAAAGGGGGTTGTTGGAATATCATAAACCCACTCATAAAATAATTAATGATTATTTGATTAATTTCCTACCCACTAGCTTAGATAGTTGGCACCTACTTGCACCTTAGAGTCAACACTTGCCACCTATATCCCAGGAATGATTTATTTCTGATTCTGGGTTGATCTTGACCATTTTATAGCCATCCAGAATTGGTAACTGCACTTTACAACATAATCTGCTTTATTCTACTTTTTCTGCTGTATCCTATTTTTCTATGTATAAGGTAAAGCTAGTCAACTAAGAAACTGTCAGATTTTCTTGCCAACCCATTCTCCATTATTTTCTCCCCATATTCTAGGATTAGAAATTCTTTCCTTCACTCATCATCACTCACACATGCTATTGCTAATTCCTGAGGTGCTTTATAGATTAGGAAAGTGCTCTAGCCAACTATGGGGTTTATCATAATTAGTAATCCTGCTTTATGAGCTAGCTTGACTTGTCTTCTAAGAACTCTATTTTCCTTTATAAGGATGTATTACCTATTTAATAATATAAACTATTATTTATTTATCATTCATTAATGTGTGTTCATTAGTTCTTCTTATTCTTTCCTTATGCTAATTCTCTACAATTCTATGTGAGGTTAATTGTGTGCATAGATCCTTAGCTTGTTTATGAAATTCCTTATGCCCTCAAGGCTTTAGAATTTCTACACATGGAAAAAAACCTAGGACCACCCTGGAAATCCAAAAATGGGTCACCTTGATTTATTATTTAGATTTTTTTTTAAATATAGACCTGTAAGACCTTATTGACATAAGACCACTTCCCCGATTTGGTAATTAGTGCCATTCACAAACCTGATCTGGAAACTGAACAAGCTAACTCGATAAGGAACACTTGTCTCCTAGATGTACCTCTAAAAGAAACTATCATGGACTAGTAAGCATCTAATGATAATTCCAGTCCAACATCAAACCTAATATCATGGCAGGGATGGCTTGTAATAATACCCCCATGTCCTTATGTACAACAATTTCCTTACAGGGACAAACAAGGATTTATTTGAGTATGTATTACAAGACACTACCATGGCT
The DNA here is from genome assembly GCA_001517045.1 of Pseudotsuga menziesii. NCBI lineage: Eukaryota > Viridiplantae > Streptophyta > Pinopsida > Pinales > Pinaceae > Pseudotsuga > Pseudotsuga menziesii. The sequence goes on from LPNX010660820.1 coordinate 436,990, forward strand.
TGATATTAACATAATTGTAGTGTTATTCACTGATGCTTTGTAGATCATGAATGAACTAACCTGTGATAGGATCTTCCATCTTTCAGCAGAGACTGAAAGCCACCCCCACCGCCCACCCCCCAGTTTGATGGTGAATATGTCATTCCACCAAGCATCTATGAACCTAATGGGTTGGCTCATGATGAGACCCCCATCTTGCAATTCACAAACTTTAAAGAAAATTATTTTCAATGTGACTATGATAGGATCCAGGGCATACAAGGCTGACCAAGTTATAAGGATATGTTGTAGTGCACTAATGAAACTTGAGATAAGAAGAACCAGTTACCTTCACAACCCCAATTACACGAATAAAGAATATGTGAAGATGTTGACCAGGATGAGAATGTATCAATCTAAAATCCTACAATTATTGGTTGTCAATTGTATATAAAACAAATCCTGACATAGGCTAAAAAGGTTGAAACCAACAATGTATTCAGAATTTGAAGTAGTATAATATTGAGACAATTGATCAACTACCATTACAAAATGTGCAGACATTATTAAAACTTCTACCAATATCAAAAAAATCAATCCAAACAAATGAAACAAAAAAAATGCACACACCAAACCTATATACAACTGGAACCAAAAGTAAATCAAAATCTCACAACTATATCACTAACTAAAAGAAAAATTAGTGATTTAAAAAAAATTGTTTTTAAATAAGTCATGCGATATCAAATTTAATTAGGTCTTTATTGAAAACAAATAAAAAAGCCTAAAAGATTAAAATAAATTAAAATGTGAAATAAGCCTTAACAAATCGTGTTATGTGAACAAAAGATTTGTTTATTGTGTTTGTAAAAATTAAGGAATTTTTATATTGTAAAAGAATAACTATATCAATTCATATATGGAAATGTGTTGAATCTATAAATTGAATTGATTATAATAAAACTATTAAAATAAATTTATTCTCTTTCGGTTGAAGAATTGCGATCAACATTTGTTGCTTCGCATAACGTTGTTTAGGAGAAAAAGGCATTGTTTATTAAAAATTATGTATAAAAAGAAACTAAACTCAATTGTATTCAATTTCCAACAACAAAATATGTAAAAACTCCCCTTTTAAGTGGATTTCTAGGAAAAATCAATATTTGCATGACGTTATAATTTTAAGTACTTTATCTCATGTCAAAATATTCTTTCTCTTAAAACTTGGAAAATAATCAATTCAAAACATTTTATGACAAGATCATTACGATTTAAAACTAAAAGAGGTAATTCAAACATGAATTCCTTGAACCGATAATAAGCAAGAGCATGAATAAAGTGAAAGAGGATAAGAAAACACTTCCCTGAATGCATCTGAAGAAGCATCATTTTCAACTTGCAATTGGCTTGTTGTCGTAAATATTTTATTGAAAAAAACCAAAAGAGTAATATAATATATTAAACAAATGATAAAACCAAACTATTCTATACCTACTCCTACTCCTACACTACTCTAGAAACAAAAAAAAAACTAAGTATAATCGAATTTCCAATGCAACCATGAAAGCATATGGAATCCTACAAAGAGGAAGAAGTGAATAATTGGGAAGAATGATATGAATGCTTGTAAATAAACATGAAAAACGAATGCATTAAACCAAGTAATATTAAATTTATGTACAAATAAAGAGAATGAAACCTTACCATATTTATATACAAATAAGGAGAACATATTTTTATGATAATGATGAAATCTTGCTAAGAAATATTTCTCAAGCCAATCAGCAACCCAATCATGGTATGCAGAATGAAAATCAAAAGAATGCTATAAATATTTCGAAAGATTTATGCAATGAAATGGATTATCTGAAAGAAAATCAACATCAATATTATAAGAATCCAAAGCTTCTTCTTGAACAAGTATCTCCTTAGGAATGTTTTCTTGAATAAGATAAGCAAAATCAGATCCAATTTGTTCTAATTTACTATCATAAAAATAATCATAAATTGGTTGATTAACTTGGAAATTCTCAAAGAGATCAAATTGCCTTTGAGTATTTACTTGAGAATAACTAAATATATGAGAAGTTATAAATGTAGGACTAGTATCATTAACTTTCTTATAAGAATCTTCTTCATCGAGTAATTGATTGTAAGAAGAAAATGTTTCTTTATTGAATGATGGATCATAAAAGGAAAAAATCTGAAAATAATCATTAGAAATAGTATTCATTTCCAGCAAAGAAAAATGACAAGAAGGCATGGATTGATGACAAGGATAAGAGTCTTCTTGATCTTCTTCATGTATTTTATAATTGACTTGTACCTCTTTTAGACTTAACAGTGGAGACTTAGAATCTGAAATATACGATTGAATGCCATTGTTATCGAATAGATCAGGATACAAAGACAAATATGAAGAGGAAATAAGTGCATGAAATTCATCTCTTTGTAGAATATTTTCAAGTCGAGATTCCTTAGGGGGTATTTTCTCTTCAAAAGAGATATGTATGAAAGGTTTCAAATCAAAATATGCTTCTTCTTCTAATGCAATATCATCATTTTGTGAAATATGCTATCCTATAAAATCATTTAGGTCATAAAATGGTAATTGGGAAAACATATCACATATTTCATAACAATTAGTTGATTCAAGATATATTAAAGGATTAACAGAATAATAAATATCAGAATATTGAAGCTCTTTACTTATTATAGAAGAAGATGGTTCAATATTATGATTAGAACTATTCTCTTGTACTTTAGAAGAATCTTCTATAGAAAAATAATATCCTTCATGATCAATTAGACTTTGAATTTCATGTGAAATGGACATGGGAATATCAACATTTAATTCATCGGAATCATCATATTGATTATGATCCATTTCTAAGAAAGAAAAGGAAATAAGTTCTACAATTTTTAAATCCTTAGATTCTTCATGCAAATCTAAACCAAGAGGTGGATGATTATCAATGTATAATTCAGATTTATCATCTACTAATTGATCAAATTCATGTGTAATAGAACTATTGTGCTCAAACCATTCATGTATCATAGGAGGATTTGTTAAAGGAAATCTACAATAGAGATTAAAAATTCTAATTGTAAAATCTTCTAATGATTCACCCTTATTTATAGTGAGTTGTCTCCATTCATTACATAATCTAACAAAGTCATAATGTCCAAAAGAAAGTATGAAAATATCTACAAAATGTTCAAAGGAATTCACAGAGGAAAAAGGTAAAGTTACAAACCATTCTTTAACCCGTCCCTTGAACATCAAGGATAACAATCTGCACAAAACATATATATCTAGAATTTTGTTATCAAAACAATCATAGGTAAATTGAAGAACATGTTCTTGTGCTAAATTTTCTCTCTCACCATCGAATTTTACTTCTATTCGTTGCTTCAACAAATCTGTTTGAAAATGAAAACTAATTTTCCCAGAAAAACAACTAAATACATATTCATGAGCAGAAAAGGAACTATATACAGATTTTTGGGCTGGAGCCATTTTAAGATTATCTGATTAAGATAACTCAAATGACCTTACATGTCTGATGGACCTCTTTCTAGAGCAATTTGTTGATGCCTCAGGTGTACAGGTGCTGGAATGGTGTTCAAGGAAAACAGCAAGGGATGAAAACCTAAAGGATTCATATAATCTTACGCAAGTATTACCCTATCCTCAAGCTATTTAGTGTGGTTAACACCCACGTATTCAGCCGTCCCTAGCACTCTATGAGTTGATGAGTTTACTCCTCAAAAGGGAGACTTTGAATTAGATATGAAATTAATCCTAAATGTAATTTGAATGCAATCTACAATTAATAATTCTACAACTATTAGAAGAAATTATAGAGTTACAGAAATACATATATGAACCAGAAAAAAAATAGCCTATCTAAATGTTAATTAAATGAATAACCTATCCCAGTAGCAAAGTAATTTAATGTGGAGAGAATGATCTAATGCTCAAAAGAATAATTGGATTGTCAATAAATTTAAAGAAAAATCATTAACATCATTAGCACATCAATTCTAATACGAGAAGTAAAACATTATCTTCACTATGTTAAAACGATTTGAACATAGAATCATTTCTGCAAATCATTAAACATAATCAGATTAACAAATATACTACATAAATGCAGAAAAAATGAATCTAATTACTATTCAAAAGTACGTAATAGAAACATCCTATTAGACACGAATGAACAAATGAAGAATGAATGCAAAAAAGGGAAAGGTTCACATGATAATTTTAGTTTCATAAAGAAATTTACAAAGCTAAACATTGATGATCAGCAACCTCCTCGGTCTAGCCCTCTTCCAAGCAGAAATACATAGAAAAGAGTTTAGCAAAAAAATTACAACCCTTATGGTCTGCAAAGACCACCTCTCTTCCCCATTTTCCTCCTTTTCCCCTCCCTTCCCTCTGATAAGGTAGGTATTTATACAAACAAAATTACAGGAAAAGATAAGATTCATTCCCCCAATAGTTGAGCTAACTAGCTGAGTTGTTTTAATTTCCAGATCGGTCCATGAGAAAACCATTTTGAAAACCAGTCGGATCTCTTAAATGAAGAAATTTCTATGGATTTTGCTTGATAAAAAACTAATTGGGTATATTATGCAAAAAACCCATGTCTCATATTTTCTAGAATCACGTCCATCACTCCAGAAATCACGTCCAAAGGTCACTTCTTCCAACTTGACACGTTTTGATCACTTCGAAGTTGGGATATAAATTGTTCAATTTGATTCCTCAAAACCCAAATCCACATATGTTCAATTCAAAATATAAATTAAAATATGATTCCAAATCTAATGAAAGAAATCTAAAACAAATAACAATTCATTTACAAATAAAAAATAATGAAAATGAACAAATCTTATGCAACTAAAAAATTGACAGTTTAGGAATATTTTCAAGGTGTTTAATATATTCAAATGGAAAAAATAATCTTCCCAAATCATTCATCATCCTTTCATCTTTCCAATGAGCTATCTCGGGCTTGATTTCGATTCATAAATCTCAAGATATTGTTATTAGAAGTTAAGGCTCAACAGCCGTTGATTTTATGGTTGGGTGAATCATAACCATTGATATTAACAATTAAATATATTATCCATGTTGATTGTTTTCCAAATGAATAAAACTAAACAAAAAATCCAAAATCAATATTCACAACAAAATAAAAAATCACATGTCTGGAAGGAAAATTGAATTTAAAAAAATCATTTAAACAAATCAAAATCGGAAAAAATCAAAGATCAAAACCAAATTAAAACCCTAAGTGAAAAATGAAACTACCAAAATTTACAAACCCGAAATCAAATTAAAATATAACCTAAGATAAACTTAGGGTTCGAAAAAATGCACGAATGAAAATGTAAAATTGATTTCCGCAATACGCATCCTGCATTGTGGGTTGCGGGAATGTTTTATTAAAAATATGAAATTTTTATCTCTTGCATTTCGCAATTGCAGATTGCGGGTTGTAGAAACATGAAAATACAATTATCAAATTAAAGTTTCTGCAATCCGTAATTGCGGGTTGCGGATTGCGGAAAGGTTGAAATTTAACAAAATTAAAGGTTCCACAAACGCATAAAAATGATTGGAAAGCTTTGAAAAAATGAAATTTTTTTATTTTTATATAGGTTGTATGAAGTGGATTAAAATAAAACAATAATAGAGAAATATTTAGAAAGTGAAAGAAAATTTAGTATAAAAAACCCTAAACCTAGAAGTAAAAAAAACAAAACTACTAACAAGTTCATTCTTAATAAAAGAAATGTTGAAAACAAGTTATCCTATATAAGGAAATAATCACTTCCATAATATAGGAGAGTTAATGAGTTCCATAAATAAGTTTCTAACATAGTCATTTTCCAAGAATAGAATACCACGAAAATAATAATAATATTTCCTTTTGCAAAATAATAATAGAAAATCTAATTGCAAAATGGAAAAATAGAAATTATATTTTCAAAATCAAATCAGTTTATTGAAAATAAAAGACTTATCCATGATCAAATTAATTTCACATTCGTGAATGTTGAATTTTAATCCCACTAATTTCCAAATAATCACAAAACCAAGTCTCATAGAAATTAGGACTCAAACAAGTTAAAACATGTGTTCGTTTAATTTTCATAACATCAAATTGTGTATAAATTTAATATATGGATTTAATGAAATACACAAATTAATTTAATGAAAGTCAAAGCAAAACCATGAATACTTAAAAGATTTCAATAAACTTAATCCAAACTTTAAAAATATTAAACTAGCATAAGCAAACAAACCCAAAGACTAAAATTATTTAAAATACTTACATTATGATTATAGGCATGCAAAAGTTAAAATAAAAATTTATCAAGCTCAAATATCAAACTAATGCAATATTCAAATTCATGAGAGAAGAAACCATAAAATCAACCAAAATCCCAGAGTAAAGCTAATAACCACCCATCATTTCGAATAATTAGTTTATGCAATGAAGACCAAATATAGGTGGGGAATGTGAAGAACAACATGATAAGTTAAACACCAAGATAATGAAACCAACTTAAATGAATCAAAAACCAAAAAGTAATATGAAAACAATGTGCATTCCATAATCCGCAATCAACAAATTGCGGGTTACAGGAGGCAGGAGTAAAAACCTTAAAAATTTAACTAACCTTTTTATGCAATCCGCAATCCACAAATTGCGGGTTGCGGGTTGTGGAAATAGACAACACAAATCATAATTCAAACTACTTTCCATAATATTCTATCCATAATTGTGTGATGTAGGTTGCAAGATGACAAACTACGATTATTGAAAAAATGTTTCCACACCCAGAAACTGTATTGCGGGTTGTGGAACAGAAAATTTTCAAATGCAAAACCAAGCTCTCGCAATCTGCATTGCAGGTTGTAGATTGCAGGTTGTTGGTAAGACACTTTTGGGAAAAATTAGTTCTTTTTGCAACTCACAAAAACACTCAAAATGCATAAATTTTTAAAAAGTTAACTAAGTCAAATCCTGGAAAAGACATAGAAACCGTGAATAGACATTATGGGGACTCCAAAATGACTGAAATTTTTGAATATTACCTTTGTATATAAAAAGGGTCTCCCGTGTTTTATCCAAAACATGGGATATGTTGTATCTACAACAAGAGAGTCGGGGATTAAGAGGGAGTTGACCACTCCATATAAACTACAACAGAATGGGGTTGCAGAAAAGAAGAATAGAATGATTATGGACACAGCAAAGGAAATGCTTCATGATCAAGATCTCCCTTCGCATATATGAGAAGAAGCTTCTATGACAGCTGTGTATGTATAAAACTATACTCCAGATAGAGTACTTGAGAACAAGACACTAGAAAAAGTCTTCTCCATCAAGAAACCAGAATCCAGTCATCTTAGAATATTTGGATGTCCAGTGTACATACACATTTTGAAAGAAAAGAATATGATGTTAGATCCTTCAGGAAAGGAGGGATATAGTGAAATATCTAAGGCTTATAGATTATGTTTCCTAGGATTCAAGAAGATCTAGATCAGCAGGGACATAACATTTGACAATAAATCCAGAAAAAGACATGTTATAGAACTTGAAGAAATAGAAGTACCCAGGATCCAAGATACAACTATGAATGAAGCAACTCCAAAAGAAGATCGAGAATTGGAAGAACCTTAGGAACCTATAGATCCACCCAAAGAAAAGAATCTTTACAAAAGGAAACCAACATGGGTATGAGAGGTTATTTAAGGTGCAGAGAAATATGGGGCTCCAGAAGAAGTACATACAGAAAGGAAAAGAACTAGGTCCTACTCCGGTTATGTAGCCCTATTGTGTGACATCATTGATAAAGAACCTTCCAACAATGAAGAAGCAGCAGAAAAGAAATAATTCAATAATGCTATGATTGAGGAGTACCAATTGAACATGAAGATTGATGTCTGGGATGTGGTCCCAAGACCACAATGGATGTCTGGTGTGACTTTCGGGTCGATGTACAAGATCAAGCATGCTGTAGATGGCAGCATAGATAAATATAAAGAAATATTTGTGGCACCTGGCTTCTCCCAAAAGGAAGGGATAGATTATGAAGAAAATTTTGCAGCTATAGCCAGATACACTTCCACCAGATTAGTACATGCTATGGCTGCAGTGGTGAAATGGAAGATACACTAGATGGATGTCAAGGCCATGTTATTGAATGGTGTAGTGGAAGAGGAAGTGTATGTGGAGCAGCCACTCAGATTCGAGACACATGATATCGAGACTCATATGTGCAAATTGAAGAAGGACCTGTATGGTTTGAAACATGCACCCACGACTTGGTATGACAGGATTGATAGCTTCCTGACTAGCTTGGGATTTTCCAAGAGTAAAGTGGATTCCAACCTTTACTATAAGGTTGAGGAAGAGAACCCAGTGATACTACTACTATATGTAGATGAAATGTTTGTGACAGGTGAGGATGGGTTGATTACTGACATGAAGAGGAAGCTTGCTACCGAGTTCGAGATGAAATAATTTGGTATGATGCACTACTTTCTAGGCATGGAGGTGTGGCAGAATGCGGATGGAATCTCCCTTGAACAAGGGAAGTATGCAATGGAGATCCTGAAGAGGTTCAGGATGATGGACTATAAGGCCATGACCACACCTATGGCATTGAACCTAAATTTATTGAGTGATGCTTCATCCTATTCATTTGATGCTACGATGTATTGTGAGATTATTAGGTCACTGATGTACCTGACGAATACGAGACCATATATTTTCTTTGTTGTGAACACATTGAGCCAGTTCCTGATAGATCTGAGACATGTTCACCTGATTGTTGCAATGCATATTCTGAGGTACCTGAAGGGTACAGTTGATCATGGGCTCAAGTATGAGGCGAATTAGAATATTAACTTGGAGGGTTATGTGGATTTGCATTGGGATGGAATTTCCATTGATAAGAAGAGAAATTCAGGGTTTTGCTTCAATATGGGATCATATGTGATTTCTTGGTTTATTAGGAATCAGTCCTACATGGCACTGAATATAGCTGAAGTAGAGTATGTTGTAGCTTGTTCGGGTATTTGTGAGGGAGTGTGTCTGAGGAGCTACTATAGGACCTATTTAATATCCTATTGGATGCTACTTGTATATATTGTGACAACTAGAGTGTGTGAATTTGTTGCAGAACCTGGTGTTCCATGACAATTCGAAGCATATCAAGATCAAATATCACTATATTAGGGATATGGTGCATAGAGGAGCAATGAAGCTCTAGTATGTTGAGACAAATGAGCAGATAGATGATGTGTTGACCAATCCATTAGCCACATTGAAGTTTGATTACTTCAAGGGAAATATTGGTGTTCTCCAGATCAAGGTTCCTTCAAGGGGAAGTAATGAGTTCATGAGCCTTTCTCACATGGTGGTAGGTGAGGCCTCCCATGCTCAGATGTAAGTGCTGAGCCTCCCATGGTCAGATGTAAGTGCTAAGCCTTTCCGACATGGTGGCAGGCTGGGCCTCCCATGGTCGAATGTAAGTGCCGAGCCTTTCGACATGGTGGCAGGCTGGGCCTCCCATGGTTGGATGTAAGTGTTGAGCCTTTCTGACATGGTGGAAGGATGGGCCTCCCATGGTCAAATGTAAATCTTGAGCCTTTCTGACAAGGTGGCATGCTAGGCCTCCCATGGTGAGATATAAGTGTTGAAGATGAAGACCTACATGGAGGCTAGGCCTACATCTAGCATGCAAAAGGGTTGTCTCTATAGAACTTCCTATGATGAGTAGAATTGAGAGATAGCACCATTTTTTTGAGATAGCGGGAGCAGTGATGATGATGATGATCTAGCTTTTATGATGATCAAGTAATGAAGACTTATGTTCATAAATTGTGTCAAGAGAATACCTTCCTATTTAAGAGGGAGTGTTGATGTATTTGTAACTTCGGAATGTATTCACTTATATATTTTATATTGTATTTCATTGTATCCCGACAAAGATTTTTCTTCCTCTGATCGAGAGATTCATTAATATAATAAATTCATGTAAATTCACTGAGGTTAACCCTCCATTGTAAGTCAGGGAAATAATCCCCACAGTGGAGGGGTATTAGGGTTATTAGACATTCCTTGTGAAGTCGGCTTTGTAGAGTAATTGTCAAGTGGAAAACTAGTATAAATAGAGAGTGAGACTCTCTATTTGAAATATGCACTCACTCAACTATAGCACATGAGTGAGAGAGAAGAAGCTCGCACAAGTGAGAGAGAGAACAACTGTCAAACATCATATTTGTGTTTTTGGGTTTTACTTTTGCTATTGGTGCTCATTCTATCTCTAAGGAAGTTGTGGGTTTTCCCCTTTATGGTTTCCCCGAGGAAAACACTTTGTGTCTCTTATCTCTTATTATTATTGTTGTGCATGTTATTCTCTCAGATAAGATCCTAGATCAAATTGATCAACTGATAAAAACATAACAATGCGGAAGGTGAAAGTTGGAAGTTGGAAGGATGGAAATGGGGAAAAATTCAAGGTAAATTGTATATTTCCACACCCTGAGCTCACTATGAAAGGAGAAAATCAGAAGGCAGAAATTGAAAAATAGAAAAAGCCTAAGGAAAAAATATGGTTTTCCACGATCCCAAAATCCATAGCGAAAGGCGGAAAGTGGAATGCGGAAGGTGGAATGTGGATAAATTACTTTGTCGTATTTTAATTTTTCGATTCTTGAAGTCCGTAGTGGAAGAAGGAAATCAGATTGTGGAAGAAAAAATATGGATAAATTATTCCATTGTATTTTAAGTTTCCGATCCCTGAAGTTCGTAGGGGAAGGAATAAAGCAGAATGCGGAAGGAAGAATGTGTTGATGTATTTGTAACTTCAGAATGTAGAAATTCAGGCCTGTAGTAGATTAATTTCACTCACAGCAATTAACAATTGATCATGCAAATTATCAACAATGGAGACTGAATATGGAGCTGTAACACAAAATTATATTAACTGAGTGTACAATAGCCAACCCTATAATATCATAGGCTGCTGAATATATAGAATACATGAGAAAATCGAATGCATAAGGAAGCATCCAAATCTAGCATAAAGCAGGCTTACCCAAACTAGGCAAATCCCCCATAGGTGTAAAAAGTTGATCCCAAATCTATCAAGGACCCCACGAATTAGAAAGGGCACATGGGCAAGCTAAAGAGTGGTCAAATGGCAGCTCATACATGCTTTTGCATGGAGGAAA
>LPNX010660856.1:2991-174344 GCA_001517045.1 Pseudotsuga menziesii
TAGGAAAGCCTTAGGAATCAAATCTGGTTTATTCCTGGCCTCCTAGGTGCCCTTCTGCTTTTTCTGCTTTATTGCCTGCTTTTTCAGTGTTTTAAGGCACATAGGAAAGCAAGACTAGGTGAGGTGAATCAGCTTTGTTGCCTCTTCCTCCTCCACTCTTTCCTCCATGAAAAAGCATGTATGAGCTGCCATTTGACCACTCTTTAGCTTGCCCATGCACCCTTGCTAATTCGTGGGGTCCTTGATAGATTTGGGATCAGCTTTTTACACCTATGGGGGATTTGCCTATTTTGGGTAAGCCTGCTTTATGATAGATTTGGATGCTTCCTTATGCATTCGATTTGCTCATGTATTCTATATATTCAGCAGCCTATGATATTACAGGGTTGGCTATTGTACACTCAGTTAATATAATTTTGTGTTACAGCTCCATATTCAGTCTCCATTGTTGATAATTTTGCATGATCAATTGTTAATTGCTGTGAGTGAAATTAATCTACTGCAGGCCTGAATTTCTACAATGTTTTCTCCTGATTTCGAAGTACACTATTTATAACTAATTTTATAAGCCCATGATGAAACACAGATTGTTTGCTGTGATCCTGATACTCCCTCACCCTGCTAGACATCTTTTGTAAACTTTTCAAGAAGAAGAAAGGGAGATTCATTTTGGCTTCATGACTGATATGTTGCAAAAACCTAAAATGATACTTGAAAACAAATGCAAATCTCCCTTCACAAGTGATATAACTCTGCAATATTTTGATTGGCTCTATCCATTCTGGTTTAAATTTTTGAATAGGTACTCCCTTTCCCCAATCTACTACTGCATCTGGAAGTAAGTATTTTTGTTCATCAAAGGTGAAAGGTACTTTTTTAAACCAATATTCACCCTCATCTCAGATCCCTGTGGCTTCTGCTAACAATTCTCTGATCAACTTAAACTTCAAAGTATCAAAAGTTACCATATCTTTATCCAAACACTGAGCAAATTTATAAGATACTTCTGAGTGATATCCCTCAATTCTTTCAAAAAAACTTAACCACCCTACCGCTAAAAATAGTTTTGCACAGTATGGAAAAGTCTGAACCTAGCTCATGTCTGAAGGTTCAACCCTATTAGTTTTACCACTTCTTTTCATTTTGAATGACTATCAAATTGTTTCTTTCAGTAAAAAAAACTCTAAATCTATTCAAATCTTGACAATTTGATAGACAATGCTATATTGGGAAACCAAAAACCCCAAACTGGACTCTATCACTTAAACTGATAAATTCCTTAATTCCATTGACAAAGAATTTGACATTAAGTATGAATTAGGTTTACATACTAATAATATTCATTCAATTCCATCATTAATACTTTGCTTAGTAAAAACCAAAATACATGGACTTTGATATCAATTCGTAGCCTACCTGTCAACATGATGAATCCAGGTGCTAGAATCATGCTTTCTTGACTGTCAGGTGTCCAATTTCATTCCTCAATCTTCTCTGACAACTACGATAACTCCAAACAATCACCCTTCAAAAGCCCTAATTTTTTTGACTTATTTCAATATTTAATTACATAGTGCTAACACTTCGCCACGAACTCATCTAATCTCCGTGCACCTCAGGGGATACAAAATTCAAGGCGAATTTGTCTCAACGTGTTTTAATCATCATTATTCCATCACTCCACAACAGACCACCGCAACTCACCCTCATGATTATTTGCTTGAAGAATTAACACCTGTCACAATGATCTTTCTAGAGGAAACATGTATCAAATCCATCAACCAAGTATGAATGACCTCTCATGTGTGAGAATTTTAAAAAAATTGAACCAAAAATGATGATTTTCGAACTGCGCAATTTTCTTGTAGTGCATGTGTGTAATTTTTTCAATCTTGCGCTACAAGAAAGTTTGCTTTAATGATTTTCAAAAATATAACAACTAGCAATGATTTAACTTTGGTAAAATGATCTATATCAAAAATTTATCATATTTTTAGGACCTTTTTAATTCATATAAACATTCTATAAGCCCCCTAACTGTGAATTTCGATAAATAAAATCAAATTTTGAAAAATAAAACTAAGAAATCATATAAACATGAAAATTAAAGGAAAAAGATTCAAACTATCCTAAGAAACAAAATTTTCTAGGAGAGATGAACAAAACTAGGTTTCAAAACATAAGCAAATGCATTAAAAATGAGAAACAAAAACAGGCTCTAACATCTGGCTCCTACTGCTAGATGAAGTCCTCCCTGTGAAGATTCAAGAACCTGTACATGAGTGCCTTCTGTGCTGTAACTGCAACTGTCTGCTAGTCTGCAAAAATTCCATTGGGTCATGGAGTCTTTATTATGTTATTCACACTGATATATACAATGAAATTCCAATACTTACCTCACAAGCTATAAAAATGTTTGAGGAATCGTCCATTAACTGGATTAGACAATTCCTCACCATCCAACGTCTGTAGCACAAAATTATTGTTTTCTAGAATCTTTGATACTATGAAAGGACCAAACCAAAGATTATAAAACTTGCCATGCTTTCCTTTTTTCTCCTTTCTAACATCCCACCTCAAGACCATATCTCCATTTGAAAAGGTATTCTCCTTGATTTTTCTGTCAAATATTTCTTTAACCTTTGTCCTGTATAGCTATGCTTTTTCCTCTATTATTTCATATTTCTTCTATAATTCTATTAGTGAATAAATTCTTCTTTGAATATCACTGGGTTCCACTTGACTATCCTGAATAAATTTCATCACTGGAATACCAAGTTGGACAGGAAACACTACATCAGTACCATAAACCAATTGAAATGGAGAGGTTCCAATGGCCTTTTTTATTGTTATTATGTCTGCCCACAATGCATAATCTAACATAGAGTCCCAAGATCATTTGTTCTGCTTCAATAACTTCTTGATACCTTGAATAATACTCTTATTAGTTGACTCAGCTAACCCATTTCCCTGAGGATAATAAGGTGTTGAGTGTTTCAAAATAATCCCATTCTTTTCACAGAATGCCACCATAGCTTTAGATTTAAAATCTTGAGCATTATCAGTCAATAAGTTCCTAGGACATCCAAACATACTAAGAATATTTTCCTTAATAAATTCTATGATCACCTTATCTATTTCATTCCTCGTGGGAATGGCTTCTACCCATTTAGTAAAGAAATCTGTAGCAATCAAAATCCATTTATGCTGCCTTGAAGAGGAAGGATTTATCTCTCCTATGAAGTTCAAACCCCACTACTAAAATGGGGCATTTACTACAATTGAATTTAATGGTAATGAAAGCAACTTTTTCTTACCAGCAAACTTCTGACAAGGGACACATGCTCTTACCTACTGATATACATCTGAGAATAAAGAAATCCAATAGTATCTAGCTCTTATAATTTTGTAAGTTGTTTCCTTCCAATACTTATGTCCCCCACAAGAACCTTCATGTGATTCAGATATTACTTCTTCAATTTCTGGCTTATCCAAACATCTAAGTAAAATACCCCCTGGATCTTTCCAAAACAGCTGCTTTTCTATCAAACAATATTTAGTAGTCTTCAACTTTAATGAGCTAGCAGATTTCTTGTCTATATTTTCTAGACATTGTAAATACAAAATAAAATGTACAATATCTGCATACCATGTGGATTCTGCATAGTGGTCCATAATATTTTCTTTCTCCTGCTCTGCTTGCAATTCTTCCTATGTTAGTTGTTCTACCATGATATGTAGACCTAAGGCTTGGAAATTTGAATCAGCTAACAATTTAGCCAAACCTTGTCCTTTTAATAGCTTTGTAGGTCTAATGTCCACATCATATTCCATTTTTTTGAAATCCACTTCCCTCTTTTTCCCTCACTATCAGGTTGGGTCAAAACATCCTTAATGGCAACATTAGGAACATAAGCAATAACCTTGTAATGCAAAACATAAATTCTGAAAAACTTCAATGTTTTTACCAATGAGTAAGCTTGCTTCTCTAAAGTGTTGTATTTTAGCTTTGAGTCTCTGAGAGTCTTGCTGAAAAATGCAATTGGATGTTCAAGACCATCCTTATTCTTTTGTAATAAAACAGCAACCAATGTGTCCTTAGATGCAAAAGAAAAAGTTAAAAATTCCTTTGTAAAATCAGGACTTACTAATACCGATGCTTCCGTAAGAGCCATCTTATTTTTTTCAAATGAGTGTTTTGCTTCTACAGTCCACTTGACTTCTTGATCCTTCTTCAACATAGTTGTAATCTGTTTTATGGTTTCAGCAAAATTTGGTATGAACCAACGCAGAAAATTAATTTTACCAATAAAATATTGTACATCCTTCTTGCTCCTTCATAAAATTATTTTCAGAATTGCTTTCACCCTTTCCAGATCAATCCTTATGCCATCAGCTGAAACTAAATGACCCAATAGCTTACCTTCTTGTAGAGAAAAATGTGATTTTTTGGATTAAGAGATAAACCATATTTTTTGCATTTCAAAATTTTTTGTTTTAAGTGTTTTAGATGCTCATCATCAGATTGTGAAAAGACTGTAATATCATTTAAGTAAATCACTACAAACGTATCTCTTTCCCCTACAAAGGATACGTCTATAGCTCTTTGAAAAGTAGCTCCAGCATTCACTAATCCAAAAGGCATTCTATCATACATAAAAGTACCCCAAGGAGTGGTAAAATATGTCTTTTCTTTATCATCAAGGTGCATGGCAATTTGATTATATCCTGAAAAATCATCAACCATAGAAATTTTTTATGCACCAACTACCTTCTGCAATATTTGTTCTATTTTTGGAAAAGGGTAATTACCCTTCAATGAAGACCTATTCAGATTTTGAAAATCAACACATAGTATGGTTTCACCATTCTTGTTAACCAAAAAATCCCCCACATAGCTCTCAATGGCCTACACCACCCAAGGACACAATCTCACAACACTCATTTCACTCCATAAGACCTTCCATTTGACCCCCACACCTCCAAAAGAGCCCAAGGATGAAGAAAAGGGCTAAAAACCCCAAAAAAGAGCCCAAAATAGCCCCCTAGGAGCTAAATCCCTTAAAAAGGGACTAAAACCCTAAAAGGGGCTGAAGTTAGGGCGAAAGGGGCTAAAGCCATGACCAATGGATTAAAACCCTAAAATCCCTTGGAAAAACTATAAAAAGAGGGTGGGGGGTCACTCTCAAAACACTCCTCACTTGCCTATTGTTATGATGCCCGTGGATGCTTTGAGACCTTTTTCTCTCAAACCACCCACTCTCCCTCTCCTCCATTTCCATGTCATCAAGCCATTTCTTCCCAACCAAGAGAGAGGTGCTCCCATGAGCTAGGGCATGGTGGCCCATTTCCACCTAAGTGAGGTATAATTTCTTTTCATGGTTGTTTATTTGTTTTTCTTTCTAACCCTCGTTTCTATTTGTAGGTTTTTCATTGACATTGTTTGCAGGTGTACCTTGTAGTAGCTTAGGTTGTTTGCAGGTTTCAAGGAGGCGGAACCCTAACCCTTTTTCTACAAAGGGGTTCACAAGGGCTTCATCTCTCCATTTATTTACTGTTATTAGCTCTTAGATCTAGTTTATAGTAGCTTCCATTTGCTTATTCTTGTTTAGCTTAGCTTAGTTTAATTCGCTGCTCTGTTTATTTGCATTTCCAATCCATTTTTTACTGCTTTCAAAGAGTAGAAACCTACCCTTGTGCCCTGTAGGCACAAGGGAGCCATTCAAGCCCCTGTAGTGAGGAGAAATTCTCACTATAGCTTTGGAAACTCCCCTGGGTCGATCCCACAAGATCCCTGGGCAAAAAATTTGAAGTTTTCAAATTTTTTCAGTTTTACCCTAGTTTTCAAAACTTTTGTGTTAGATCTATTTAAATATGCTTTATTTCCTATTTCTAGTCAGTGCCAAAGCCTCTGCTAGGACGAGTCGAGTCATACTGACCCCAGTACGAGTTACTGTCCGCCAAATCTGACCCTGCATCACCAAAAAACCCCTTTCTGGAGCAGGGCACTCTTATCAGGGGAAAAGGTGAGACTGGGGTGCTCTTAATTGGCCAACAAGTGCACCCAGGGTGCTCTTAATCCTTAGAAAAGTGTGACTTCATCCCAGAAGCTCAGGTTGCGGCTGTTTTCACATTTTGTGCGACCCCCTCGCTCATTTCTAGAAAAATCTCGCAGCCCCCTCATGGGATTTAGTCAAAAATGTGCGGCCTATCACACAGAAGTTGTTTTTAAGTTTAATTAATAGTAATTTTTAGTTTCAGAGGACTGTTAGTGCGGCCCAGCTGCCTCCATCCACCATTGGAGGTCTCTTTCAATTTCAGTTTTTACTTTTTGCAAATCAATCCATGAACAATGTGTATATGCTAAATCAATCATTAAGGTTTAATAAAATGAACTAGCCTAACTAAAAGTAACTTAAAAATAACCATCTTGCTGCCCCATTCCTCCTCTACCTAGTCATCACCCTCTGGGGTATTCTACGATACGACGAAGGGTAAGCTCGTATAGATCTAGGCACTCCATGGTATTTTTCCCAAACCACTAAAACCAGGTGACCTAGAAGGTATAGGGAGTAGAGAAGGAGGGCTTCTCATAGTGCTAAGATTCCTCCCTGATGACCAACCTAGCACTTGGGAGGTGACCTGAGGATGTACGGATGGGATTAGTCCCATTGTGTTGAGAGCCCAGCACCTTCTCTTGGTTGTAGAAGAATATCACTGAGAGGTAGACATTTAGTTAGGTCAATAATTCAGGGTTAATCACTACATTTGCTTACAAATTTATGTTTATATTTGCATACAAAACCATGATATGAGCTCTACCATGAATTCATAAACCATATTGCAAACCAAATACTAGAACAAACAAGCAAACCAACACACCATACCAAATAATTAACCCAACTCAGTTCATGACGCTGAGTAAGCTGTAAAATTTACCAAATTTACACTAAATTCAATGAATTTTGCAGTCTTTGAGGACATAAGTCCCTGACTGCTTCAACTATGAGAAGTACTTGGGATTTTCCCAAAAACTCATTGTGAGGAGTACCATAGGAACCCCAAAGTAGCTAGCCGTTGAGAGGAATTGCCAAGCGAAACGGGCAACGACCCCTTCTGATTGAGTAGAAACACCTGTGAGGAACAAGCCAAGCGCTGTCTTCTGGCAGTCTTGGTGGCCGAGAGACCGCCTTCAGCCAATAGGAAGCCAATGAAACTGGGGTCCAAATTTCATACCCACCAATTTCATACACAAAAGCGAACACAATTGATCCTCCACGATCTTCCTCACGCTTAAGAGGCGAACCACCACCATTTGGAACACTCCGTCAGCACCATCGTAGCCATTCTTAGTGATATCCCACACCATCAGAGGGCCACATAGCCTCTGATTCTGATTCAGACCCATATTAGTCTAAGCCAGACCTCCACACCGCACCATCAAGCCCCATGACTAGTGCAAACCCGGATCCATTTTTTGGTCTAACCTTAGCAAGTGGACCCATGTCCACATCACAACCTGTCACCCACAATGTGGCAAGCGGTCCAAGCTCAGTCATGTAGAATGTCATTAGCCAATTGCCACCACCCATAGTGACTAGCCAAGCTGTCCCAATGGTAACACATGGGGGCAGTGGCCCCTCCACACACATTGTCCCCTCTGCCATATAGGGGGCCACTGCACTGACCACCCACATTACCGCTACCACCATACATGGAGGCAATGCCATCACTACCCATACCATTCCACCCACAACACTTGGGGGCATTGGCCCATCCACCATGGTGCCACCACAAGCACCCCCAGCGATGCAGATGCATTATGCACCTGCAAACCCCACCCCCATTGTCGCCCCATCCCACATCAACTTAGGGTCAAATTTTCCCTTCATGGTTCATTTGAACTTGCCTGAATTGCCAAGATTGACGAATGACCCCATCCATCACCAATATTTTTGGCCACTCATGCCAACTAAGCTACCTTCAGACATCCCAAAGTTTGAAGGAAAAGCTGGGGAATGTCCCCATAATCATATAATGAAATTCCATCTATGGTGCTCATCCAATAGAATCGTAGATGACTCCATCAGACTGAGGCTATTCCAAAGCACCCTTACAGGTGCCATGGCCAAGTGGTACATTGAGCTACCACAAGCCAAGTACCCCAACTTCAACTCCTTAGCCTTCATGTTCCTACAGTATTTCCAACTCCCTGTCAGATACAACAAGGGGGTGGAGATCCTGCTATCCTATCGCTAAAACACCGCCACTCATATCACTGATCATATCCATGAGTGGCAGTTGCACCGCAGCTTGTGTAAGATCCAACTTAATGACATGATCTTCTTGGATTGGTTCCTCAAGACTTTGCTCCCACCCATCGCAAAGGATGTCGCATCTAAACGTCCCCAATCTGAAGAAGAGGCCATACTAAAGGCCCATTAATTTGACCTCATCTATGCCCAGTCGGGATACTTATATACTGTCATTCCAAACGCTCCCCGTCCAAGTACCTCCTACCGCAATGCACCGGGGGAATCCCACGTAGCGAACAGCATCATAGGGTCAGTCCCCCAACAACCACAGCCTCGACCGACACCACCTATCATTACACCCCAATCAAGCAACACTGTTAATGTTGCTTATCAAAACCAAGCTCTAGACTATGCCAGAATGATGTCCCAGTCCGGAGCAATAACCTCTTATGCACAACCTGTGCCACCGCAGCAGGCTCAAGACATGGCTTGGCCAACACAATAGTATGTGGGGAAAATTCCCACATTTATGGCACCACCACCACCACAAATATACTATGCACCACCCGTGCAACAAGTTCAAGCCCCCGCCCTCGCTTCACTCGCTCCATTGGGACAAGTGTTCGCACAAGAAAACTATCCCAACTAGCCTACCCCCAATAATAAACAAGGGCAAGCTAGAAACAATATACCCTACAACCAAGGAAATAACCAACTGCAGGGAGGTAGTCAACAACCGAATCCTCCCAATAATGCCGCAGCTAACCGTCCAGCCTAGAACCCCCCATGACAAAATACACCAAGATGCAATGCACCGTTGTGCACAAACCAACCATGTACACTTTGTGATGTATATGGGCATTACACATTTGAGTGTCCCCTCATGGCTCATGCTAAGTAGGCCATTCAAAATGAGGCCCAACAGGCCACCAATGCCCCCACTCAAGCCTAGCCCAACCAGGCACCACAAGGACCTCCTCCCATGGTGCTTCAAAACCCACTACTAGTCCAAGGATTGGTGGCAACTACTCCCCCTCCCCAGGCTAATCCCAATGCTTCAGGGGCACCGCCCATAGCCAAAATAGGTGTCCACCACCTGATGACCATGACCACTGAAGAGGTCAACTTACATACTAGATGAAATCAGTACGGTACCACTACCAAACGCGTTGACTCATAAGTAGCATCCACATCTAAGACAACCAACATACCTCTCCAGTTAACCCTGTTCTCGTGCCCCCCCATACGCAGAAACGCCAATAATGCCACAACTAGAGCTGCAGTCATCTATAGCGTTGTGGATGATTTGGCCCAAACACCAACTACCATGTCTGCTCTTGAGGTACTTAAAACATGACCAACATAGCGTAAAGCTCTACTAGCTGCTCTAGGGGCAGTAGACCCCTTCGACTCCAAGCTAATCACCTTTGATACTGAGAACGAAGAGCCATGCATGCCCTCCACTATCTCCTTCCAAATCTCAGTGTCCATCTGGAACTTGGTTGTGCACCAATGCATAGTGGATGAGGGGGCATCCACGTGCGTCATGTCTACCTTGGTTTAGCAGAAGCTTGGATCACCAATTCTGCAACCGTCCTCCATGACTCTGTAGGCTTATGATGGACATCCCACTAAATCCCAAGGAATCCTCCCTCATGTCCCCATCACGTTAGCTGAGAAGACATTCCTGATTGACATTGAAGTTGTCAACACTCAACTGGACTACAACCTCCTCCTCAGAAGGAGTTACATGTATGCCATGCGAGCCATCATGTCAACTGTCTTTCGCCTCATGATGTTCCCCCATGAAGGGAATATTATGACGATTGATCAGCTCACCTACCATGATCCGCAAGGGTTAACAGCACCTACCAACATTATCCCTACCATCACCACCATTAAGCCACAAGGGGCAACCACACACGCTAACGTCATCCCTGTAACCAACACTGTGGTTGAAAACACACCAGCCTCCCCACCGTTGAATGTGGGCCCTAGGTTGTTTACCATTCCCACCATGACGGTTCCTTTCCTATTGGTGTCACCACCACCAACACAAAAGCAAACTGCAGACTTGTGCATGGTCTCATCAAGCACCACTGCACCCAAACAACAACTATAGCTGCAGCCCCAACCACAACCATAACATTGTCCACAGCCGCAACACCAATAGCAGTCGCAACATCACCTACAGTAGTAGCATTACGCATAGCCACAACCACAACCTCACCCCCACATGCAACAACTGGGAGTTATGTGTGCTCATCTCCAGTCCATACAATTCTCTTCCTCTTTCCCCCACCTGGTGTCATGAGCAAGCCGGTCATGGCCACCTTAAGCCTACCCAACTTTACGTTGGGGATCTCGGTGTGGTATCTTGATCCACCAGCTCAACCAGCAATGCCCTAGGTTGTGTTAACTCCGGTGCAACCTATTGCAGTTGAGTCCCACCCCCCACCCGGTCTGCATATGCCAACTGCTGCACCCGCACTTGCACCGCCCCAACCCAAAAGGGCTAGGGGAAAGAGCACTAAAGCCACCACATAACCATGACAAGTTCCACCTTATGCAGTCTGTGAATAATAGGGCCATCCAACTCAGGATTTCCCTAAAATGCTAGTAATTTGTGCACATCTAGATGCCATGGATATGAACAAAAACATCCCCATGGCTGAACTCCCAACCGCACCATTAGTAAAGAATAAGGCATTGAGGACAAACCATGCTTGCACCCTTTGCGGCTTGTATGGGCATTACTCCCACCATTACCAGGACCTACCTGAATTTCGAATGGCTCTCGTTGACCTCCATCACCATTCCCTTGAGTCTAAGATCACCTTAATCAAAGAATTTCACCCACCACCTCCTTCATCAGACACCATGTCCATTTACATGATGTCCAGTTCCTCTGACCAGCTCATCCCCATTTCCAATGACAGTCCATCAGACCTGTCTCTTCATTGCTTCAACAACGATGAGGAGATCATTGAAGCTTTGACCACCCAGAAATACCCATGGGACGACATGCACCATCCCTCGTTCTTCCTCTCAGAAGAACTTGTGTCATAGTCTGACTAGTTTTCCATGGAGACCAAATATTTCATCCATGGGAAGGTTGACTGGTTCAAGAACCCAATCCTAGCACCTGATGTGTTCAAAGAAGGGAACATGACGAACATTTTTCCAACCATTAAGATTGACATCTCAACCAACTCTGAGATCGTTGAAGAAATCATGTTGGGGGCATCTTGCTTCCTGGAAGAGGTTGATGCCTACACCACTCTCTTCCAAGAAATCCGTGACATCTTCGCCCGGTCATACACTGAAATTCCCAGCTTAGATCCATCCATCGTGGAACACTACATCGACACATGCCCTGATGTGGCACCAATCCGCCAGAAGCAACGACCCATCCATCCATCGAAAGTGGCTGCGGTGAAAGCCGAGATAGAGACGTTGCACACATTCGGCTTCATTTATCCCATTGCATACACAACTTGGGTTTCTAATCATGTTCCCATGAACAAAAAATAGGGTACCATTCACGTTTGCACATACTTCCATGATCTTAATGGGGCATGTCCCAAAGACAACTTCCCCACCCTGTTCATCGACCATATCATCAATGCATGCGCCAGACATGAGGCCTTCTCCTTCATCAACGGATTTTTTGGATACAACCAAATCCAAATCTGAAAAGAAGACTATTACAAAATGGTATTCACAACCCCATGGGGCACATTCGCCTACCGAGTCATGCCCTTTGGTCTCAAAAATGCTGGAGCCACCTTCTAGCATGCCATGATGCACTGCTTCCGTGATCTCATGCACATCATGTTGTTTTGTTTTGACAACCTCATCACGCGGTCTCAAAACCATACACAACACATAGACAACTTGCGACAAGTCCTCATGTGATTTTGCTAGTGCAAAATCCACTTGAACCCATCCAAGTGTGTTTTCTGTGTCCCCACAAGCCGTCTCCAAGGATTCATCATGTCACACAAAGGAATGACCGCTGATCCTGGGAAAGTCCAAACGACTTTCCCCCTAACATCACCCCTTTGAGTGACATCATTCTAAATTGTACTATAGTCTTTCCATTTTTTGTTTTACACATTTTTCCTAATTGAGTCTTATGTATCGTTTCCTCTCATTGCTTCAGATTGAGCACACCTTAGATTGGTATACAGGATTCGTAGATGGAGCAAGCAGATGGTACCCGAACCTCTCCTCACCTGCATGGGTAATCTACTCCCCATTGCACGAGTTGATCCACATTAACAGAATATGCATGGGCACCGTGACCAACAACTAGGCGGAGTATGATGGTGTCAATGGCCTCTTGGCCACCGCTCTACAATTAGGAATTCATCATCTTGATGTCTTCTTAGACTCCCAGCTACTTGTTTCTCAACTGAACAACCACTACTGAGTTTGCAATCCCTGCCTTTTTAGAAAGTACTTGTGCAATAAACACATGGTCAGAACATTTGAATCCATCACATTCACACATGTTCCCGGGAACCTCAATAGTGTCGTAGATCAAATGGCTAATGATGTTCTGAATTGGCACATCCATAACAGTATATAGGAAACATACAACCACAACATAATGCATAATCATGTATAACAATACACACACAGTGTAATAATACATCACATAGGCATTTTCATTCCACAACATAATAAAAAGACTCACATAATAAAACCATAAAAGTGCATCCACGTGCGTCAAAAATATATATAGATATAAATCCATAAAGTCGCATGTCCACAACATGTCCAATACAAAAATGAGAATCCACATATGGCTTCTCAACAGGATATACATAAGAGACACAAAAACCCCTAAGTGCACCTATGCACTAGGAACAACCCCACAAGGCTACTAATCTGATTCATACCCATCATCTAACTTCGACTCATCATTCTTTGAAGAGGATGCATCCAATGCAAGAAGACCACCTCTCGCCGTCAGGCGAAAGTGCTCACACGCCACTGCCACCTTCCTCATCACGCCCGTCAGCTTGAGAGGAAGATTGTGAACAATAGCAATAAAGTTAGTATTCAGTTGCTACCAACCAACATCTGACACTCCAATAACTACCTCCTCCATGTACAGTACCATTCCATCCATATCCCGCTGTCGCCTGTGAGAGTTCCCGAAAGGGTCCGCTGCAGAAGCTGCTACAGGAGGTACGGTAACAACCCGCCTTCGATGCCCAGGTGGTGGGCGAGGACCAACATCTACATAGACAAGTAAGGACACCATCAATCCACATACATCAAGATGAAAATCATTAACCAGCTCAACTATACTATGCACAAAGATAAACATAAAAATATCAAGCATACATACCAGCTGGTCCCCAAGCCCGACCAGGAGGTCGGGGCATCTAAGGATCTCCCTAGAAGTCCATACCTACATATGGGTACTCCTCTATCACCATAGGTAGTTGGAGCCACTGCTCCAACAAATCCTTTGTGAAGAAGCGGCCCACTCTACCGCCACCCTCGTGAATCGTCATCTGGCACCACCTATACATCCTCGGCTCTCGTAGACCACTATCCTCCATAGCCTAATGAGGATGAAGTGTAGGTACTTTCTCAAAGAAGAAAGCACATAGAAAGGAGCCAAAGCAAAAACCAGTGCCACTAGTCTTTGACTTGTTTAGCTGACGCCGAACAGCTTGCAAGTACATCTAGCCCCATGCATAACATGTGCCACCAATTGCACGCTCTACTAACTACAGCTGACCACCAAAAATATTGTGGCTCCCTGTGGAACCCAATATGTGTTGCAGTAAAGTCCCCATCGCCCGTGTAGACAACTCGTCGATGTCACACATCAGGATGTAAAAATCACGCACATACGCCGTAGCGTAACAGTGTCGATCACATAGATCCTCTAATGTCTCCCCCCAAGACAGTACAGGTGCCAAGTCACCAACTACTCCAAATATTGGGAGCCCAGTAATGAAGTACTCATCCTCCAGCATATTCTCAATATGCTGGCCCTGAAAGAGGAAAACCTCCTCAGTAACATCCCAGAAACTGACCAGAGTTTGCATCAACAAACCCAAGCTTCGCATAAGTGGAATCCTCATAAACTTCAGCAACCCACAGTGGGATAGTGTATCTCTAATACCCCTGTCACATAATGATGCATCTTTGACCAGCTTACAATCTCTCTCCCTCCATTTGATCTCCACCATCCTGCATAAAGCAAAAACCCTGATGTCAGACATCCCCACCATAAAAAAACCACCCAAAGGAGGCCAGGGTACACTTATCTGAGCAAAAGGAGCACCTAGGGCACTCATAACGGCCCAACAGGTGTGCCCAAGTCACACCTTTCCCTTTTAAATGAGTGACCTAGCGCATAAGAAACGCCAAATAGCTCATGGGGGGCCTCCAAGTGGTCAAATTCAGTAAATAAGCCATCAAAATGAAGAGGTTCAGTGAGAGCTTTTACCTGCAAGTCACGGCTCATGAAACTATCGATTAGATCAAGAGAAATCAGCAAATGAAGAATTAGGGCCCACCTCTCCAACTCCACAATGAACAGTGACAATGACACTTCACCATGTGGACCCTCTCCTTTTATAGGACCCATTTGACCTAATTTCTTTCGATCGACATAACAGGACCATACGGACTCCATTTGAGACACTGTTCATGCCACTAGTTTCAAAATTATTCCCTCTATCTAGTTATGAGACCATTGTCTCATGTTTAATTAGTCAATTTTAGCACCATTTCCCACAAGTCACCTCGATTCACGAGCCACGACATGACAATGCGAGTGTCTATGGACCGGTACTTGTATCACACTGCCCGACCGCTACTCATGCAAGCTGTCGGGTCGCCGCCCGTTAAGGATTATACTATACTTTTGTTTTTGCATTTATAATTGTCTTTTTCATCGCACCACATGCGGACATTTGGACCATCGTCCACAAACCCTTTGTTTTTCTTCCATGTATTTGACATAGAAGTGTCCTTGGGCCACTACCTGTCAAGGACTATAATTGTAGCTTTTATTTTGTATTTTTAACACATAGATTGTCTTTTCTTTTTACCGCACCTTACACGGACCTTTGGACCACTGTCCACCAAACAATTTCTTTTCTTGCACATATTCAACATATAAATGCCTCTGGACTTGTACTTACATCGCATGTATTCAAGTCCGTCCACCGCAACACACACACACGCTCTCCTGACCTCTGTTCGAGAGCCACCTTGGTTTGCATGCCTCTGTCGCACCATCTCGCAGGCCTCTGCCGCGATCTATCCCATGCATGTATTGGTATGTTTGAGAGCCTTCTGCTCTGTCCATACTGTGTGGATGACCTGTGGACCCCTATCCACCGTCCCGACATGGAGGCACCGCCCATGCCACCACAGTCCATTGACCATAGTGGAGTTTCGTTTAAGCTCTTTTATGACTCCTTAAAACAATGAAAAGATCGTCAAGCGTAGCTGCTTCCTTTCCCACTCGCTAAAGTATAGGAAATGGCATCTACATCATCTCATTTACCTCCTTTTGCAGACCATGTAGACCATTTCATGAAAAGGACATCCTTGGTGCACTCAAGCCAAGACCATTGCCCTCTACATACTTTTGTGCTTTCTCGGTTAGAGGGGCTGCACTTTACAAAAAATCTCACCACCATTTGTCGTTAAGCTCTTTTCCAGCTGTCTCAATAAGAAAATATTCCCGAGCAAACTTGGTTTCATTCATGCTCGTAAAAGTATTTGAATGACCATCCAATCAGTATAGGTTTAACCTTTTCCAGCCTAATTGGACTACCAATGGTAAAGAAGTCTCTCATCCCCTGCAGGATGGGGGAGCTCTCCTATGTATACTTTTATCCTTTTTCAGGCATAGGATACTACCAACAAAAAAGAGCCCCCACTGGAGTCTTCTTCGTGCTTTCAGACTCTCTAAAATTGAAAGCACCATCGAGCACTTACCTTCTTGGGCTCGCCAAAAATCCATGAGATCGTACCACAATGGTGTCCCTAGACACAACCCCACAGAAAACAGTTTGGCAGCATCCCCACATTGGGTCGCCTTTGTTCAGAGTACTCTACAATGTGTCTTCCTTGGATCCCATCAGTATCAAAAGTGTCCTCTGCCACCAAGTATTTCCCATCTGTAGCTACATTCCCGGTATTACAGCTATGATTCCATTCCCATGAGTTAAGTTTCATTTGCTTCCTGGTCTACCCTACTGTCATACTCTGGACAAAGGAAGTTTGAGTCTCCCATTCCCCCCTTGCCCCTGTTCATTTTTTCCCTTCCCTCCCCTCGCCCCCCAATTCAGTGAGTCAGTCCACAGATTGCTTCACACCTTTTGGTTATCCCTCGTGCTCCTAGTCAAAGAAACATCATTTCCTTGACTAGGGGCAAGTCTCCCTCTATTAATGACAACACACATATTCCAGAGGATATACCCAGAGGTCCTTGTACCTTGATTTCATTTACATCATTGATGAGTTCCTTGGACCACTTGAGAGGTGTCCTTAGTGACTCTCGACGTGGTTGTTTCTCATATGCTCGACTTCAACTCCATCATCGTACCATTGATATTTGTACAGGGTTTGTCCCACATAGTACTTGGTCGAAGACCCTGGATGTCACCCGACTCTAGCACATTGGTGAGTCCACTCGAGGGACCTAAACAGGTTATGTCCCTTGTGATTTTCGGGTTATGTTGGAGACAGTGATCTGAAGCTCCAACAATGCTTCGATATACCTTTATGATTGATGCAACATACTTGTACTATACAGACTCTGACTCTTAATCAGCGAGTCCACATAGCTATGTACCAAATCCAGCAAACCATCAGTCATGAAGATATAGCATTCCATGACAATGCCATGTGTCCAATGTACCAGTTCAGTATTGTATTTAGCCTCACATGAGAGGCAACCATCATTGTAACATCAGTTGTATATGGTCGGCTCTTGTATTTTAGAGCATAGATCAAAATGATTCTTTTGACATTGTTGCGAGCATGGGAATGCCCTCCTCATCCATATACATGTCACACATTTATTGTATCTCACCCACTGATGGGAACCAAATTAATACAAAACCAAAAGCCACCATGCCCCAACCTCGGAAACACCACCTCTCTACAGCAAATACTATGATGTCCATCAGCCATATGTTGAGCTCCTACCCTCACACATTAGGGGGAAATCTGTTAACCCAAAAATCCCCCACACAGCTCTCAATGGCCTACACCACCCAAGGACACCATCTCACAACACTCATTTCACTCCATAAAACCTTCCATTTGACCCCCACACCTCCAGAAGAGCCCAAGGATGAAGAAAAGGGCTAAAACCCCAAAAAAGATCCCAAAATAGCCCCTTAGGAGCTAAAACCCTAAAAGGGGCTAAAGTTAGGGTGGAAGGGGCTAAATCCCCAAAAAAGGGGATAAATCCCTGACCAAGGGCTTAAAACCCTAAAATCCCTTGGAAAAACTATAAAAGGAGGGTGGGGGGTCACTCTCAAAACACTCCTCACTTGCCTATTGTTATGCTGCCCGTGGATGCTTTGAGACCTTTTTCTCTCAAACCACCCACTCTCCCTCTCCTCCATTTCCATCTCATCAAGCCATTGCTTCCCAACCAAGAGAGAGGTGCTCCCATGAGTTAGGGCATGGTGGCCCATTTCCACCTAAGTGAGGTATAATTTCTTTTCATCGTTGTTTATTTGTTTTTATTTCTAACCCTCATTTCTATTTGCAGGTTTTTCATTGACATTGTTTGCAGGTGTGCCATTGTAGTAGCTTAGGTTGTTTGCAGGTTTCAAGGAGGAAAAAACCTAACCCGTTTTCTACAGAGGGGTTCACAAGGGCTTCATCTCTCCATTTATTTACTGGTATTAGCTCTTAGATCTAGTTTATAGTAGCTTCCATTTTCTTATTCTTGTTTAGCTTAGCTTAGTTTAATTCGTTGCTCTGTGTATTTGTATTTCCAGTCCATTTTTTACTGTTTTCAAAGAGTAGGAACCTACCCTTGTGCCCTGTAGGCACAAGGGAGCCATTCCTACCCATGTACTGAGGAGAAATTCTCACTACAATTCTTTTTTTGGATAGGAACTAAATTGGCTACCCATGAAGAATATCTGAGAGGAACTATAATCTTAGCATCTAACAACTTTTTAACTTCCTTTTCTATAATGGGAAACAAAGCAGGATTGATTCTCCTTAATTTCTGTTTGAAAGGTTTAACATTTGGTTTTAATTGTACTTTATGCTATATAATACTTGTATCATATGTCTTCAAATCTTCATATGACCAAGAAAAAACATCAACATACTCTTTTAACAACTTGATGTACCTGTTTCTCTACTCTATTGTGAGTGCCTTTGAAATCTTCACCATTCTAGGATGTTCATGGGTGCCAATATTACAGTCCATTACAATTTCTTCTGAAGACTGTACAACTGGTTTTAAAGGTGTATCATGCTTTGAAAATATCCTCTCTAAAGGCACCAGCCCCTTAGGAATGAAATTACTTTTTAGCTCAATAATCTTGTGACCTGCAATATCATTTTCTACAATACCCTCTATATGTTCAATTTCATCATCTTGCTCTTTGTCAATTACAGAATTGGAAAACTCACCTGTCAGCTCTAAAAAAAAATTTCTCTCAAAATCATCTTCAAAGACTCTCCATTGGTTTAAATTATCAGGAATAGAAGGTCTGTACCTAAATTCAATAGGATACTTTAGTTGTGTTGTTTTGGGAATCCTGAAATGAGTGGCTACTAGGGAAAGAGAATCAGCAGTTTGGTTATGATCCCTAGGAATAAAAGTGATATTAAAAGACACAAAGTAGTTGTCTATCATATCCCATACTTCATTGTGGTACACTTTCAACAAATATTGTTTTACTTGATAGTTGTTCCTTACTTATTGAACAACCAACTCGGAGTCGCCATACACAGAAATCTGTTGAATTCCTAAATATTTTGTAGCTTTCAAACCTAACAAAAAAGCTTCATATTCTGTAGTATTATAGGTAGTAATAAATTCCAATTTATACATTAACCTTACTGCTTCACCACCAGTAGATATTAGAAGAACCCCTACTCCAGCACCTTCTTTGGATGATGATCCATCGAAATACATTTGCCAAAGTTCATCTTCTTGTTTCCTAGTGCATTTGACTGATTTTTCTTTTTCAACTTGTAATAAGACAACAACATAATTATCATCACTAAAATGCAACATACAAGTACCCAAATATTTTTCAACAGCATACAATGGATGATTTGTAGGATATTTGTCATCAGTCACAATATAAGCAAAATGTAATTCTCTATACAACCTTCTGTTTTCACCTCCAAAGACAGGAATGGTTGCATATGTTAAGTCCATCTGTAAATTTCCACAACCTTCTTGGCCCAAGATCTAGAGAGGAGAAATCCAAACTTAGGTGTAATGTCATCTACTGCTACATCCATAATCACACTTTTCATTGGTAGCTGAGCTAAACTAACCACCATATCCTTTATCACTCCGAAACATTTTACAGCTCATGAATCAAAAGCATACAAGTCATGATAAGGTTTTGTTATGCTCAAACCTAAAGCCTCCATGATAGCTTTTGGAATTAGGTTATGAGATGCTCTTGAATCCAAAAGGCAATTATGTATCATCTGCTCATGAATAGTTAATGTGATGTAAAAAGGAGGAGATGCACTTGCATCATTTTCAATATTTTCTGCCAAAGCTGACCCAATAAAAATTTTAGGACTTTCCTCTTGTAGATTCACTGTGTCAAAGGGAAGTTGACTGTTTGCTGAACCAATCATTTTCAAAACTAAATTTTTGTAAGAAGGATTCTTCATCAACTCAGTGAAAGGCATAAGGATCTTTATTTTTCATAATTCATTTTCAAGATTGAAATTCTACATACTTTTATTCACCTCTTCAACTTCATTAATCTTCTTTTGTTTATCCCGATTCTGTTTTTTTTCTAATATTGGATCACACTGCTATTTAGGAGGCAAAACTACCTTTTTCCTAGGATTTTGAACCACCTGTTTTGGCCATGATCTTAAATTTAAGGTTTTCTTTGGATCAATCTGATATGTATCAGCAGTTATAGCAGTCACTTTAATATCTAAATTATTTTCTGTTTAAAACACGTCTGGATCATAATATTTCGAGTTTAAAAAATCCTCCTTAGTCACAAAACCTTCAATCAACTCTTCTCCAAAATAATTCATATCTTGATTTGGATCCTCAAAGAACTCTTCTTCTTCTATTTCTCCTTCATCAATTACATTATTCTGAAGTGGAGGTGGCACCTTTTGATCCTCGGTTTCTCTCCTTTCTTGTTGTATATCATTGTTTCTTCTTTCTCTTGGAATGAAACGAGGTGCAAACTATCTTCTGAATTGATTTGGATTATTAGGGTTTCTGTCTCCATCCTGAACAGGTTTATTTGAATTTTTCTCTAATTCCAACTTGTTTAGTTTCGCTGTTAGGATTTTCACTAGCTTGGCCATCTCATCAATTTTACCTTCTGCAGAGTGGGATGTTGAAACCCTTGGAGCTTCCTCTTTCTTACCCTTTCTTGTCATATATCCGTTGAGATGATTTTCCCTTTAGGCTATTAGAAGCCAATATTTTAGACTCCACTTATAATGCTAACTCCTACATGTTAAGTAAAGTAACAAGTCTTCTTTCTCTCAAGAGTAGGGAAAAATTATGATCAAAAGCACTAGCATAAGTGATTTTTTCAGAAGTTTCAGAAGGTTTTATCTCTGCAGGAATTCTGCTATACATCTTATTGAACCTCTTTGAAAAATAAGCTATGGTTTCTTATTTCTTTCTTCTAAGAGCTCCAAACTCAGTAATGTAATATGTGTGATCCTTAGTATCACCCCACTATCTCATGAAAAGATCCTGAAGCTCTTATATTATAGTAATAGAGTTTGTAGGTAACTCTTTGAACCATTTTCTGACCTCTCCATCAATACTCCGTACGAACATCCTCATCCACACATCCCTTGCCTCGATATTTTGATTATCTGCATAGCTGATAAATGCATCCCAATGCTCCTCAGTTGTGGTCTCACCTTGTCCATTAAACCTAGGTAAGTATTTTTGGTAATCTCCCCCAGGGAGAGCATTTAAGGGCTGAGGAAAAACTAGAGGTGCATACCTAGCTGCCACCATTTGGTCCATCATATCTAATGGCTGATTTTGGGCTTCCATCTTTAAATTGACTAGTTTATATGATGGAAGGACTTGACTAGAACTTGGTTGAAAAGGATTTTTACCAACTTTGAGGTGAAATAAAGGGATTTTTCAAGGAGATAAAGTCTTTGCTTTTTTGAAAGATTGAGGATCAGTAAATATCTGAAAATTACTAACATGAATTGTAGGTTTCAACCAAGATGAATCTTGTTCCTCTTCCCTAAGAACAGAAAAAGGTGATGATATGTCTAGTTGATTAGGGTTACATAGGGCTGGAGATGACTGACACCTTTTGATTTTCCTAGTTGTTTTCAAAATATGTTCTAGGTCTAAGACACCCAGTTGTAAAGGTGAACTAGGTCTACTTCTTGTCCCAATTCTTTTAGTAGCCACTGTGAAATTTTTGGTGAAATGTAGTCTTCTAAAATTTGTTTGTTTAAGTCCACCTCTCAAAGCCTCCTTAGAAACAATGATCAAATCCTGATAGTGACTATTTACCTCTTCTAGATCTTCTCTTAGTTTTGTATTTTTAGTCACCAATCCTTCATTTGTATCCCGCAGGTACTCAATCTGATATTTGTACTGTTTGATATTCCTCTGCAAATTTTCATTTTCAAAGTCAATGCATTTCCCTTCTGATGCTGGATGCATTTCTTCTGGCATCCAAGGAATTTTCAGCCTCTTAAAGATATCTTCATCTTCTTCCATATGCTCTGTTAATGTCATAGGGATTTCTAAATACTCTTTGAATTTAATACTACATTGGAATGACTTCTCAGCGACCTCTCCTTTCTTTACACAAGAGCTCTTTAAATCATTTTGATGCTGATCTAAAATAATTTTCTTTCAAACCTCCTTGAATATTTCTGAGATCTTGGTTTCAATGATATTTTCTGAAACTATTTTCTTTTTACCCTTCACAATCTCTTTATTTTGATCTTCATTATCTTCTAACTCTTCCTGAGATGAAGAGTCTTCAATTATTATAAACTTCTTTTCAGCTAGTTTAGGGTTTAACATCTTCTTCATATTTAATCTGAGTTTGTTATTTGACCTAGTCTTGGGCCTCCAAATTCTTCCAATTTCTCCTAACATTTTCAAATATTTCCCTTGATGTTTAATAGAAGCAATTTGGACAACTTTCCTTTTCCTCCCTCATGACATTGCCTCATCTTAATACTATATATGTATATCTTGTTTGGTATGAACCCTAGCTTCATCAGATAATGACCTTTTCTCATCTTTAAAGAGTACTGTAATAGGAACTTGTTCCTATTCTTTCACATCTTCCCTTTTACCTTGGTTCAGTTCTATAGAAAAAACATCTTCTACAGGCTCCATTTCCTTCACTTCTGACTCTGAAACTTTGTTTTCCTCAATATTGATTTCCTGTTCAATTTCAATGTTTTCATCTTCGTGGTTCATATATTTTCCTGGTTCACTACGTTCTTCACTCTTGACTGTGACTCTCTTTCTAATCTTTTTGACCAAATTCTGACCCTTATTCAACTGTCTCTTCTGAGACTACTCCTCCTTCTTTGTTTGAAAACCAAACCAAAATAGGATGTAGTCCAATGTTTTCTCCTGCTTTCGAAGTATAGTATTTATGACTAATTTTATAAGCCCATGATGAAACACAGATTGTTTGGTGTGATCCTGATGCTCCCTCACCCTGCTAAACATCTTTTGTAAACTTTTCAAGAAGAAGAAAGGGAGATTCATTTTGGCTTCACGACTGAGATGTTGCAAAAACCTAAAATGATACTTGAAAACAAATGCAAATCTCCCTTCACAAGTAATATAAATCTGCAGGATTTTGATTGGCTCTATCCATTCTGGTTTAAATTTCTGAATAGGTACTCCCTTTCCCCAATCTACTACTGCATTTGGAAGTAAGTATTTCTATGCATAAAAGGTGAAAGGTACTTTTTTAAACCAGTATTCACCATCATCTAAGATCCCTGTAGCTTCTACTAACAATTCTATGGTCAACTTAAAATTCAAAGTATCAAAAGTCACCATATCTTTATCCAAACACTGAGCAAATTTATAAGAGACTTCTAAGTGATATCCCTCAATTCTTTCAAAAAAATTTAACCACCCTGCCTCTAAAAATAGTTTTGCACAGTCTGGAAAAGTCTGAACCCAGCTCATGTCTGAAGGTTCATCCCTATTGGTTTTACCACTTCTTTTCATTTTGAATGAATGTCAAATTGTTTCTTTCAGTAAAACAAACTCTAAATCTATTCAAATCTTGACAATTTGATAGACAATGCTATATTGGGAAACCAAAAACCCCAAACTAGACTCTATCACTTCAACTGATAAATGCCTTAATTCCATTACCATAAAATTTGACATTAATTATGAATTAGGTTTACATACTAATAATATTCATTCAATTCCATCATTAATCCTTTGCTTAGTAAAAACCCAAATACATGGACTTTGTTATCAATTCGCAGCCTACCTATCAACGTGATGAATCCAGGTGCTAGAATCATGCTTTCTTGACTGTCAGGTGTCCAATTTCATTCTTCAATCTTCTCTGACCACTACAATAAGTCCAAACGATCACCCTTCAGAAGCCCTAATTTTTCGACCTGTTTCAATATTTAATTACACACTGCTAACACTTCACCATGAACTCATATGATCTCTGTGCACTTCAGGGGATACGAAATTCAAGGCGAATTTGTCTCAACGTGTTTTAATCATCATTATTCCATCACTCTGCAACAGACCACCGTAAGTCACCCTCATGATGATTTGCTTGAAGAATTAACACCTGTCACAATGATCATTCTAGAGGAAACACGTATCAAATCCATCAACCAAGTATGAATGACCTCTCATGTGTGAGAATTTTAAAAAATTTGAACCAAAAATGATGATTTTCGAACTGCGCAATTTTCTTGTAGTGCATGTGTGTAATGTTTTCAGGCTTGCGCTACAAGAAAATTTGCTTAAATGATTTTAAAAAATATAACAACTAGAAATAATTTAACTTTGGTAAAATGATCTATATCAAAAATTTATGATATTTTTAGGACCTTTTTAATTGATATAAACATTTTATAAGCCCCCTAACTGTGAATTTCGATAAATAAAATCAAAATTTGAAAATAAAACTAAGAAATCATATAAACATGAAAATTAAAGGAAAAAGATTCAAACTATCCTAAGAACCAAAATTTTCTAGGAGATATGAACAAAACCAAGTTTCAAAACATAAGCAAATGCATTAAAAATGAGAAACAAAAATAGGCTCTAACAGGTTGTAAGCTTCTTCATTGATTTCTTAATGAAAATCTGATTTTTGTCCCACATATCTGTTGTACTGATCTCACATGTATATGTTACAAGATTCCTTAGTCACTAGTATGGATGTGTGAATAATGTTCTGGTAGCTTTGATGTTCTTGTTTGTTTGACATGTTCTGCAGGTACACAGGTTCATCATCAAATAATTATTCGAGGTGTTTACAACATTCATGGAAGGTCTTCATCCTTTGTCGTTCACTCATTTTTTCTAAATCTGAACCATTCAAACCAGAGGAGCAACTTCTGTCCGTAGAAGGTGCAATATTCCTGACTACAAAAACCTTTGCACAAATCAGTGAGATGTGTAGAAATTACTCTACAAGTATGGGAAAAGTTGGGAGAAATCTTTGGGAACCCTACAATATAAATCCAAAAGGAAATACCTCTATTTTTGGCGAATTCACAAGGATAGAATTAGGAAACGTATTGGAAAACTTCCAAAATGATATCTTAGGAGAAATGGGTTCTCAACTAGATGCTTTACAAGCTAAGAAGACGCAAGAGGAAGAGAGTGCAGCAATGATAATTTTCTATCCAAGATACAGGACTAAACATGTCCAAAGGGAATTCCCATTGAACAATATCTCCGTATGTCACATTTGCATGGAGGATCATACAACAGAAAATTTCCCATCGTTACCTGGGTTACAAGCCATATATAAGAGTGGAGATGTTGGTGAAACATATAGGAGGCCTTGACAACCTAGATACCAACAAACATATCATAATTTCTCACAACATCCCCCACCCTATTATCATCCCTACCAACAGCCTCAACAATGGAACACTTCAAGTTGGCAGAAATGGTCATCCCAGTACCCTCCTCCTCCTCCTCATTTTTCTTAGCATTAGGGATGGAGTGGACAGGAATATCGCTAGTCACCACCTGTCTCTACACCTAATCATCCTTATCCTCAGCACCCACCCAATATCCAACAAATTTTTCCTGGGATTGTGCCTCCAGTTCCCCTTATTGCACAACAACCTCATCATTTCCATAATGCAAATCCCCCATGACCTACATTATTACCCGCAAAACCGATACCTAACCCAAATAGTAAGCCAAATCAAGCTCTCAACAACATTGAGTTTCAAACTCTTCCATCCTATGTTATTTCGATTACACTTGTGCACAAGATCCAATTACAATCGGGAAGAGTTGTGAATGACAAACCCAAGTCATCAGTCGTCATTCCTGAGGAGGAAGAAGAAGAAGAAGAACCCAATGAAGTCATGAATGACACTATTTTGTAGGATGTGGATATTTGAAAAATCCTAGTGCATACCCATCCTTAGCAAGAACCAACTCAGCAACAAAAAATACCTCCATTCCCAGAATGACTAACAATAGAAAAACCTGTGATTCGTCCCGAGTATGATATTCTAAATGAACTGAAAAATATGTGTGTCAAAATTCCTCTATTACAGGATATTATGGATATGCCAATTTACAGCAAGGAAATAAAGGAACTTTGTATCAAACACCCAGGTAAGAAACAAAAAGATTCCCTCACAATTCATGTTATAGGAGAGATGTCTGAGTGTATGATAGACCCATCTAGAATTGAAAAATATACAAATACGGGGAGCCCGGTCGTAACTGTTATTGTAAATAATACTTCCATAGAAAATACACTTATCGATATAGGATCATCTCTTAATATGATGACCACCGTATTTTTAGAAATTTTACAGTTGGGACAGTTTCTTTGACTTGCCCCTTCAATCCTAGAACTAGCAGACCGCACCACGGTAAAACCTGCTGGAGTGCTGGATGATATTATTGTATCAGTGGCTTCATGGGAATACCTCATTGACTTTATGGTTGTAGAATCAAAGGATCCTTCTAAAGGACGTCCTATTATCCTGGGAATACCATGGCTAGCTACTGCTAATGCCTTTATAGGATGTAGGGATGGGGAAATGACCATTTCTAATGGGATGTCTATGCAGAAACTCATTTTACACCCCCTAGCACAACCAATAACTGAAAACTTGTGGTGGTTAGATTTTTCTTTTTGGTATGAAAATTTTGAACATGTTTCCCTTCCTAGTGACTACTCCTGGGCACTTCAAAAGCAGAGTACTGAGAATGTGTTAAATCAATTTGTTTCTTCAACAACTTGTATAGATTTCCCTCAATATTTTGCTCAATTCGATCAAATTTTTGGAGATGAGTTTCAATAAAATTTGGACCTCTCAACATTTTTGGATACATCTTGTGTCTTTTCAATTGAAGAGCATACAAGGTCTTATACCATACCTTGTGAAGTCAGCCCTGGAAAATTTCTACACATAAATGCATGTTTAAGTGAAAACCAACAAGAGCAGTTGCTCAAGGTTCTTAGAAGTCAAACTGGATAATTTGCATGGGAGTACACCGATATGAAGGGTATACACCCTGACACTTGTATTCACCATATTTACATGGATGCGAGTATACCACCTGTAAGGTAGCCTCAGAGGAGGATGAATCCTGCTTTGAAGGATATAGTTAAAGAGGAGTTACAAAAATTGCTCAATTCTGGTTTCATCTACCCAATATTAGATAGTAAATGGGTGTCTCCTCTAGTGGTAGTCCCAAATAAATTCACGGATAAATGGCATATTTGTGTTGACTTCCGAGAGCTGAATAAGGATACTCTTAAAGACTATTTTCCCTTTCCCTTTATCGACCAAGTGCTAGATACCCTGTCTAGCAAACAATACTTTTCTTTTCTCGATGGGTATAGTCGATACAATCAGATCTTGATAGCACCTGAGGATCAAGATAAGACTGCTTTTACTTTCCCTTGGGGGACATATGCCTATAGATTTTTTCCATTTGGCCTGTGTAATGCACCTGACACTTTTTAGCGTGCAATCTTAGGAATTTTTGTTGATCTTATACATGACTGCATAGAAGTGTACATGGATGATTTTACAACTTATGGTAATACCTTTCAAGAGGCTCTTGATAATACTGAAAAGGTCTCGATCCAATTCCAAGAGACAAACCTAGCCCTTAGCCACAAAAAATGTAAAATGTTATTAACAGAAGGTATAGTCTTGGGGCATCATGTCTCTTCACAAGGGATCAAGGTAGACCCTGCAAAAATAGAAGTAATTGTTGATATTCTCTCTCCAAAAACTCAAAAGGAGGTAAGGATATTTCTTGGCCATGTAGGCTACTACCGACGTTTTATTTAAAAGTTTACTAAAATAGCTGCACCAATGTTTAATTTGCTTATGAAGGATGCATAATTCCAATGGATTGGATCCTGTCAAAGTGCTTTTTAGGTCTTAAAAGATAAGTTATCAGTGGAACCGATACTTAGGGGTCCTGATTGGTCCCTTCCTTTCCATATATCCACTAATGCTTCTGACATGGCCATAGGAGGGGTCCTAGGTCAAAAGGAAGACCAAGCATCTTATGCCATCTACTTTGTTTGCAAGAATTTGACTCCCGCCGAACTGAATTACATTGTTACTGAAAAAGAGTTTTTGGCAGTATTCTATGCTATCAAAAAAAATCCATTACATTATAGGATATGAAGTTTTTGTGCATACAGACCGCTCTACCATTAGATTCTTAATGAACAAACCAATTACCAATGGTAGGGTAACCCGGTGGCTTATTCTATTACAAGAGTTTAACATCATCTTTGTTGATCGACCTGGTCAAGAGAATTTGGTAGCATATTTCCTCTCTCATATTCAACATGATGGCGGTGCTAAACCTATTGATGATACTTTTCCTGATGAACATCTATCTGCGGTGTCTGTTCAAAATCATTGGTTTGCAGACAGTGTTAATTATTTAGAAACTGGGAAGTTACCAAACCATTTGTCCCCACATGAAAAACTTCAAGTTGTATTCCAGATTTCTAACTACTCTTGGGTTGACAATGACCTTTTT
The DNA here is from genome assembly GCA_001517045.1 of Pseudotsuga menziesii. Classification (NCBI taxonomy): domain Eukaryota; kingdom Viridiplantae; phylum Streptophyta; class Pinopsida; order Pinales; family Pinaceae; genus Pseudotsuga; species Pseudotsuga menziesii. Next base: position 31,708 of record LPNX010660856.1, read on the forward strand.
AGTACTGGCCCATATCTTATTATTAGACGATGCATACGGGAGGATGAGATGGTAGAAATCCTCCATGCATGCCATGATGGGCCATGTGGCGGGCACTTTTTATGACAAAAGGACAACATACAAAGTGTTGCATTCTGGATATTAATGGGCAAACATTTTCAAGGATGTTGCCAAGTATGTTAGAGGATGTGATAGTTTCCAATAAATGGGTAGACCTACGTCAACTAACAAGATTCCCTTACATCCTTTGGTCATGATTGAGCCTTTTGATAAACGGGCTCTTGATTTTGTAGGGAGAATCTCTCCCATGTACCACAAAAATAAGTATATCCCGGTTTGCATGGAATATGTCCCAAATGGGTAGAAGCCAAATATTTGTTTTGATCCACAGAGAAATTTTTGGTAGAATTTATATATGAAAAGATATTTACTCGGCTTTTTGTGCCTAGGGAAATTGTCACTGACCAGGGTTCTCAATTCACCTCCAAATTGATGAAATAACTTAGCGCAAAGTATGGAATCCGACATTGTTAGTCCTCTCTCTACCATCCATAGGCTAATGGCTAGATAGAATCAACCAACAAAGAATTGGAAGCTATCTTAACCAAAACTATTCAGCTACATCATAAGGACTAGGCAGATAGACTCCCATAAGCCTTGTGGGCCTATCGAATAACATGGAGAAATACTACTGGAAATACACCCTATGAGCTGGTATATGGGAAACAATTTATTTTACCTATCGAATTCCGAATTAAGACTCTTCGTATGGCTGTACAATTAGGCATGGATTTGGAAGAGGCACAAAAACAATGAGTTTTACAAATTAATGAGTTAGATTAAATTAGACAAGATGCAATCCAAAGAACAATGTTAATACAAAATCGACGGAAAAAATGGCATAACAAATTTATTAAGCAAAACTAATTTAATACCAGGGATTGGGAATTATTGTTTGACTCAAGGTATAAAAATTTCAAAGGAAAATCAACTACCCATTGGATGGGTCAGTATGAGGTAGTTACAAATTTTGAGAATGAGTCAGTAGAAATTAAGACAAATGATGGTTCACAAATTTCCTTTGTTGTAAATGGACATATACTTGGACTTTATCATCAACCAATATCTAAACAAGATTTTGTGTAGAATTCCTTACAATAGAAGGACATCGAGCTAGTTGAAGAGGAATTTATTCCTCCTTCTCCTGGTTCTTAAATTATTTTGGGTTATCTTCATTTGTATATATGTAAATATATTTTTGTTTCTTCAAATAAATAAGAGTCATTTCTAACAATATGACTGCATTTATATAGGGAATTCATTCGTATGATCAGCTATGGAATTTTGCCAATTAAAGTTGGAAGACTCTTTTCCTTTCCCTAATTTTGATAAATTTCATATTACTTTTCTTTGTAAATATGTTTTTGTTGTAAATAAATTCGAATCATCTAACATGTGGTTTTGTAGTTTTATTACAAGAACATTATCTCTATAATCAACTCATGAAATATTATATGAAAAGGGAAGTGTTCTAAAAAACTCATAATGCATCCTAACTCCTTCTCTTTTGATTATTGTTGAAATTTGAAATTTATAGTGAAAAGTTAAAGCGTTCTTTATATCATTTCTAACCACTTTCTTCTATGATTCTTTTTTATTAATTTCATTTTTATGCTTTTATATATGGTATTTGATTCAGACATGCACATTTCTCATTTATCATTAGAACAATTGTTTAAGACCTACTCTAATCATCATGTTTTTCAAAATTCTATCTTACACCTATGGACTACTAGTTCATGCCAGAATCATTATCAAAACTTGTCTCTTATGCATTGGTTAAAAAGGTATCCCAATTGTGAGTGATATTTCTACTTGTGGGGAACATTACTGATTTTTTTATGAAGAAGATAGACTGAGTGGTGAAGGAACAAATTTAATGTATTCTCTTTTGACATGATATATAATTAAGGCTATTATAAATAAAGTTACTGATAAGGTTCGCTCTAAAAATTTGAATTATGTGTTTAGTAGGCTTAACATGATCTAATGCCAACTGACTTCCACATATTAAAATCATTATTCGGAGCAAACTCATCTGGGTACTGAACAACCTCGTTGATAGCGGGTCCATTCTAAATAAAATCTTAAATAAGGAAGCTTGGTAAATTAAAGTAAACTCATCGGGATACTGAAGACACTCACTGGAAGTGGGGCTTTGCTTGCATAGTACCAAGATAAACCCACTAGGGTACTAAACAGACCTGCTGGAAACGGGGCAATATCGGGTAAAAGAGATATGGTTAATGCATCACTATGCACATGTCTCATCTAAAAAACCTGAGTATACAAATACATATTTAGGCCAATTATTTATACCTGTCATTAGAGAATGGATGCAAGTTGGAATTGGAGCCTGTCATCTAATTCAAACAATACATAGGATATGATTATCCTAGAAATGAGACCCATAACTATAGAAATCTCACAAAATACAGGGTGAACTTTATCTATATGCTTTGGATGACAAGAGATCCTTAAAATGAGTCATGGATGACTGGTTTTCCTATGGAATTTTTTGCATCAGTTGTACTATCGTTATTCATATGGTATTCCTAAGAACTATTATATTTTTTATAAATGTACATGTCTGAATCATGTCCATTTATTAGTTATTATTTCTTTTTCTTACGAAAATAATAACAACATTTTAGAGCTATTGGCTAAACTATTAATTGAAAAAACTTGAGTATTAATCAGTTTTCTTCGATGGATTGAGGACACACCATGTTTTTGGTTTGGGAGAGGTTCAGAAATTTCTTTACTTTCTGATTATTTATAAAAAGATTCATTTATCTCTGACAAAATGACAGGTGTTTTCAGGAAAATGAAAGTAGAAAAATATTGTTCCAATCCATGATAAATAAAGAAGAGCGTGACTAAAGTTTTAGAAAGTAGGCTTACATCATCCTTTTGTGTGATGATAGCCCCAGAAAAATTTTCGGCATAATCAGCAGTAGTCAGATCCAGCAAAGCACATTTTTTTATAGAAGGTCCATATGAAGGATTGAAGGAAGGGTCGAATGATGATCTGAATGAAGTGATGAATGAGGAAAATGAACGAAGATCTGAATGAAGTGTCAAATGATGATCCGAATGAAATCATAGCATATAAAAACAAGATTTAGTATGATAAGGTATCTAATTTTGAATTCTATTGACAAAATCAATTGACTCACCATACCAGGGATCAATAAAATTTCATTCTCTGCACTCAATCTCATTTCTTTTCTCATCTCGACTTCATTAAATAAATCAATTAACCATGCATTATTTTGATTTTTAGATTCTTTTTGGCTATCATATAGTTTTAACTCTTCATTAAGTTATATGCATGCGATCTGTCATTGTATTAATTAAAATTCATCATGATCTTTTATGTCACCTATGCTTATAATCTCATGATGAAAATTACATTCAACTTGTCCAAAGTTTACTTTGGACATGGTTGAATATATCATAACCATATGAATTCACCAACGCACGCATTTTTATAATGGCACACAATTCAATATCTTTGCATGATAGTGTGATCATCTGAACGTGCTAAATCTTTGCTCATGATCATTCAACCGTTCAAACGGATCACATTTTAAACCAATGCCTGCGTGAATTTTTCTTCATTCTGCTTTCCCTCATCTTTCCTGAGTCTATCAAGCTGTGTCTCTTGCAATTTATTGCATCCCCTGTATCCATTTTCATCTCTCAACCTTTGCTTAACAATGCCAATCTGCTATGATCCAGGAAGCTACCAGGATTTTCTCCGTATATCTAAATTCAAAATGTGTCGTGAAGTGTTTCTTCGAGCAGGTTGGGGTCTGTTCTTCTGTCTTCTTAAGGGCCATGATGACAATATCTCACTTCTATTTGCCAAAGGATTTTATGGAAAAATGGCTAAGGTTGTCCATCTTACATTTCTTGTGACTGAGTAGTCTATGGCATTGGCCACAAAACCTCCCATGGAGGGTTCCTATTGGCATAAGCCCCTCTTTCTCTAGTGGACGAATCATGAATTCGCCCTCGGGGCCAAATACCAACACATTGAAAACAAAAAAGGGTTCCACAAGGAGTGGATTAAGCCAAAATATCTCAAGCCCTTGACTGTCATCATCCAGTTGATCACCTGTGAGGGTAAGTATACCATTTTCAAAGCCTGTCACCTTAGATTATTGGCATATTTCGTTAACAACCAGACCCTAAATTTCCCATTTTGTTTTCTAAAGAGGCTAGAAAAAATGTCGATATAGGTTAGGAAATATATTACTAATCCCTCTGGAAACCTATATCACCAGTGTCTCATTAAAAACTTGATCAGCCATTAGTTGAAGGAAAAGGGGAAAACCTAGGATATATGTGTGTTTGAAGTACTGAACCCCCATTTGGTCAAGAAGCCCCTTACTAAATCCCTTACCTCTCGAAAGCGTCACCGATTCCAAACTCATGTTGATGAGCCTGCTTAAACCCCAGCCCAAAAAAAAGAAATTCTAAGCCTGTGCGGTTTGATGAGGGTACCTCAAGAGAAATGCACCTTGTCCATTCATCCTCCTCTCCTGAGCCTATCCATGAGGAAATGACCATGAAACCCCCATTCTTTTCATCGATACCAAGTAAGTCAAGAAAGGCCAATTGTTATCAGTTTATTGACCAGACCATCATCTAGTCTATCGATCAGTCCATCATTCAACAAATTCATTCAGATAGCCATGATGACCAGATAGATGACCTTGTCCTTGAAACACCCCTTTTTACATTAGCCAATGTCTCTGCCCGTTTTCTTGAAGATCCTACTTTTGAACTTTCGCCTGCACACATTGAAGATAAGAATCCTGAGGAACACACTACATTCGTTGATCCTGAACTGTTTCTAAAGGGATCAATCCCTCAAAAAGATCCTGAGTCTTTTCCAAAACCATATACTCCACTCCATCAGACTGTGAACATATTGACTCAATACATAACACAGTTAAAAATCCAGAATGAGAAGTATGCTGAATTAATCTCTGAGCTTCATGAAGAGAACAAAGAATTACACTTACAAGTCAAGAGTATTGAATATTTGAACAATTCCAAAAAAAATTCCCACACTTCTCTCTAGTTGAGGAATGATGCCTTGAAGGACCAGTTTAAGAGGCTTAGGGATAAATCTACTTTCTCTTCCAAGTCAAAGGAAGCTGCTACCGCAACTCATCCTTCTTCCTGAATTCCTCTTTGTTTTGCTTAGTGGGACCTGGCATATCTCTGATTTGGGGGAATGTTGATGTTCATTTTTTCATCATTTTTGGACATTAAACATACTTTTTTGGCACTACTTTTTGTCATTTTTGGAATATTAATCCATACTTCTTTCCATTCAGACCATCAATCAGACTCAGGTATGAACCTACTTACCTATCACTTGAATTTTGATTAAATCTCATCATTTTATGGTTTATTGACAATTATCTCATATTTATAGACATGCTTGGCCTATCATTTTTTTTCTACAGGTTGTGGTCATCATTCATAACTTCATTTAGGCATGCGTTCATGCTAAAGATGCCCAGCTGCATTTTGACCATCGTTCAGCCCTCCGTTCGCACCATTGGATTCGTTGGTTGGGATATTCCGGAGCAATAAAGACAAAAACCATGACACAAGTTCTGTTGGCAATGTGGCCCTCATGGTTCATGAGAATTCCTTCTAGAAGATCCATGTTCCTATCCATCCAGCGCGACAATGCATCCTATGCCCACGTCAAAAGGAATCAATGCACAACTGCTTGTTTCAAGGAAAACCAACATACGTGGAATCAGGAAGATGACCTATGTGCTGTGATGACCCATTTTTGTAGCAATTAAGACCTCTATTTTTAGATAGGTCGACCACTGAAAGGGTCGAACTTCTCTCTTGTTGTAAAACTTATATAAATATGCCTCTATTGATAAATGCAGCAGTAAATTTATGTGTAGAAACGCTAAGTTAGAAAACGCTTTGTAGTCTTTTTCAGTTAATGGAAGTTTCTCATTTTTAGCTGTCGATGTTTTGTTGGTGATTGAGTTGAGTTAGCTTCAAATCCCTGATTGCTGAGAAGGGCCCCTTAACAACTAGAGGCTTTTGTGTATATTTTGTATTTCTTTTCTGCAAGTAAATAGTTTATTTTTTAGTACATGTATTCAAATTGGTTTCCTGTAGATGTTGTTTTATTTCTTGTAATTTACTTCATGTTGCTAATATAATTTACATTTTAATAATTTAGAATGACCAGTCATACATAGTTTCTCTTAGTTTTCTTTCAATCTTTTCATTTGTAACTAGATAAAGTTAACTAGTTAATGTTTCAAGTTCAGTCTGTAGTTAGAATTAGTTTTGATTGTTTTCATGTAGCTATAGATTAGTTTCAATTATATTTCAGCCTTGTTTTGTTATGCAATAGAAATAGTTTACTTCCTTAGATAATGATTAGTATAAGTTGATTCTTGTTATTTCAGCTTTAAACAGTCTATTTACTGCTTTCCTTGCACTGCAGGTTCATATGCATAAACTAGTTGGAATTAGATCATTTAGTTTGCTTATTCTCTTAGTTTATATCATTTTCTGTCATTCGGAATGTCATTCGGACTGTCTTTCAGATTGTCATCCGGATTGTCATATGGACTTTAATATTTTCTACATTGTGTTTATGCTTATTTAGGATTCAATTTCTTGGATTTTTGAATTGTAATATTGCTTGTAATTGATCAACATTTATACATGTAATTAGGATCTTGTTATGCACCATGTAGAGTTCAATTAAATATTCATATTCATCCTTATTTTTCATTCGTTTATTTAACTTTTCCTTAGTTTAATTCTTAGATTATGTTTCTATAGTTGGTATTTTATATTTGATTTCCAAACTGGTTATTAATTTAGAACTTGTCAGTTTCATCCTTAACTTAGTTTACTTCATTTTTATTATGTAATTTCATTCTCCAAAGCGCATTAGTTTTTATGGTTTCTTAGTTAAAGCATAGGATTTGCTTTTTCCATTCACATAGTTAATGAAGATGTTCATATGATGGGACTTGTTTCAGAAATAAAATATCTTTATTAAGTTTTCTACTTGCTTCTAGATTACATTTATTTTCAAGTCATTTGCATATGCTTAGATTTCGTTAAATTTATTTCATGCTTTACTTGTATAGGATAACATACCTCCAACTTCAAAGTAGTTATTAGAAATACCTGTTCTTGGTTTCTTGATTAATAGATCAATTAATAATAACATCTCCTTTCAAATCAGTCTTAAGTAGCACAACTAGAGTCATTTTCTTATGGATAAAGAATAGATTACAATTTTTACAATCACTTGTAATTGGACACTTTTTAGCTTACATCTCTTTGTAGAATTTAAATTATATTTACTTTCGTTTAGTTTCCTTGTTACCTTTGAAATTCATTTCGATACACCTTCTCCAATTCCTGTCACATTTGACACATATACTCAGAATCCTCAAGGGGAATGGAATTAGATAACTTAGCTTAATTTTGAGTATCTGTTAAATGCATGTATAGTTTAACTATTGAATTTCTTAGGTATATTAGGTAGTTGTAATCTTGCCTCGGATAATATAATTTCTTGTCTTCATATAGTTAGTTATAAGCTGAATCATTTCATTGATAGGGTTCTGAACTTGTTCATAGACTTTGTAATTCCTAGATTAGTGATGAATAATTGATCAATAGGTTTCACTATAAAGAGTAGTTTACTTTTGATCAAGTCTTGTTTCTTAGAATAGTATTGTTTATATCTTTTCAGTTATTGTTCATAGAGTATAGTAGTATATATTGATACTACTCTGATCTATTGGTTTTGGTCAAGTCTAATTAACTTAGTAATTGTATTTCTGAAGCTTGACTCGGTTTTTCATTTTGAAAGATCTTTCGATCTTTTCATTATTAAAATATTTCTACGATATCCTAGGTACCATTCTACCTTAGCATATATTTTGTGTCAACTCCAAGTTTACAAACCCTGGTCGATAAATTAAATATTTGGTGAATTCACTAAGACAATAAAACACCCAACACATAGGTTGTTCTCTCTCCCTCACATATATGGATCATGGGCCGTATTATCACTCTAGGAAACTCCTCTAGGTTGTAGCTAGAGGATGCCTAGTAACTTAAAATGTTTTTTTAGGGTTTTCTGATATGGATCAAGTCAGGTGACCTATATAACCTCCCACTCTCAAGACATGCATGAAGCTCACTTAATCACAAGGATTTTAGTTACAACTTGTTCAGTAGTTTGAAAATAAGGTGCGGGGATGGAGAACTCATCAAGTTGGCAGAATTACATACAAAACAGATGCATATAAATGGCTAAATCCTGACGAGGATGGTACTTATAAATCAAATCACATTAACTCACCAATAGGATGACAGCTATTAGCTATTAATCAACTTGAAAATTACCTGAATGCACATTCAGGCATAAGTACAGTAAAGATAAAGATGATGGCTGAACAACTCATAACAAAAGATCTTACAATTAGAAAAAACAAGATGAGATGCTTGAAAATAGAAATGAATTACAAATCCCTGAAGTCGAACCTTTATTATAAAATCAATCATGGGCTTTATATCCTTCTACAAAAATGACAGATCCTGAAAATCCGATCTATTTACACAAAAAATACTTGAAAGTGATAGTTTTCTCATATTAGGACTTCAAACCCTTGCTAACTATTTGTCTATCTATTGTGAATATCTAGTTCACTGAGTAAATTTTTTAATAACTGAAGTGGTCACTAATAATCACCACTTTTGGTTCACTGTGAAATTGCTACTAATAGCCAGTGTTTCAGCGGTTTACTGAAGTGACCATTCTTTCTTAAATCGCTGGATTTTTCTACCTTGTCGCTGTGGTCTCCGATCAGATGCTCTAAAATCTAACCCGTCAATGCCTCAGGCCTGAGTGTTGCTGCAGTGTCGGTGTCTTAAATCCCTAGTGTCGTGACGGTTTCTTCATCAGCGCTTTCCATCACTAGCTTGTCGATGATTGAAAGCTAAAATAACTAATGCATTGAAACCTCAAAGAAGAATGCTGCCGGAGTGTCAGAGGTTCCAATGACTATTCTTCTCAGTGTTGACAATTAGAAGCTCTATCTTCTAGCCCATTGTCACCTTAGACTGGAATGCGACCAATTTTTTGGAGGTGAAATGAACTAATCTTATCATTGTCGAAAGTCGTTTGATGAAGGAATTGGAGCTTTAGTTATCTGTGACGCCAACACTACGAAGGAGCTTAGTCTTAAATTCACCGATCTGTAATTCTTAGTTCTCCTAATCACCGATGATTTCCTATTGTCACACTATCATAATGATTATTGATTGATCGGAGGCCTTGTCCATTTGTCTTCCGCCGTTTCGGTTCCTTAGTGGACTAACTCGCCGATCCGTAGCCCTTAGTTCTTCCAATCGCCGATAATTTTTTGTTGATTGATTGGAAGTTGTAGTCTATATATCTTCTACCATTTCAGCTCCTTAGTGGACTAACTCACCGATCCATAGCCCTTAGTTCTTCCGATCGCCGATGGTTTTCTGTTGATTGATCGAAAGCCTTAGTCAGTCTGCCTCCCGCTGTTGTGGCTCCCAAGTGGACTATTGTGTCGATGATTAGTGTTTTCAAGTTCCAACATGTATTCTTTCATTCATTCAATCGCCAATGATTTTCTGCAGCGGCGGTGCCACAGTGAACTAAAACTTCGAAACGTTGGTGTAATAGAGGACTACACCTCCGATCACTGTTTAAAAAATGTTCTGATGGTAGTAAAAATTTTAGCAATACACCTAACCACCGAAGGGGTTTTCCACCTCTTATTTATCTTCCATCTTTTGGTGGCTAATGAGATGTTCTAATCCTCGCCCAAGCCACTGAAAGCTACAACTTGTGAAATTTTCATAAAAAACAGAGGCCTTCAAACTGTTAGTGACATTCATATCCCTCATTGTGTGAATTAAATTCTTAATATGAAAATAAATTATTTTGGGAGATAACATTTGGCTCCTACTTGGGGATGGTAACCTCCCAGTGAGGTCTTAAGAACCCCAGACCAAAATGCCTTTCCCTAAAAGAAACTAAGTAACTTAACAATAGAATTTATTGTTCCATTGGGAATGGAGTCTTATTATGAAATCAAAACAACCTACTAACTACTAATTTACAATCATAAGGCCTCAGAGCCTCAAATAAATAGAGCTTCAAGAACCACCCATTCACTGGGCCATCAAATACTTCTTCACCTTCCAAAATCTGTAATTTTAAGGTGTTATTCTTATGTACCTGGGCTATCACAAAAGGGGAAATCCACAAAGAGTCGAATTTTCCATGTTTCCCCTTGTCCTGTCTAACAGCATCTCACTTGAGGACCCAATCTCCGACCTGGAAGTTGTCTACTTTTGCTCTTTTGTCAAACATGCCCTTTATCCTCTGTTAATGAGCTTCTAATTTTCCTATAACTTGCTCCTTGATCTGCTGTAACTCCACCAAATCGATCATCCTTCTCATCATATCATTTGGTTCATCCTCCTCTTCTTAAAAGAACTTTGCCACTGGAAGGATGAGCTGGATAGGAAATATGGCCTCAGTGCCATAAACTAGTTTGAATGGAGAAGTTCCTATGGATCTTTTGTCTGTCACCCTATCAACCCATAAAGAAAACTTAAGCTTTGGATCCCATCTTTTCTGATTCATCTCTAGTAATTTCCTGATGATTCTGACTAATCTTTTGTTGGATGACTCAGCTAGGCCATTTCCTTGAGGGTTATAGGATGTGGAGTGCACCAGTTGAATACCCATTGATTCACACATTTTAACTAATGCCCTAGACTTAAAAGCGGGTGAATTATCAGTTACTAACCTTATTGGGCAACCAAACCTACTGAAGATGTTCTCATATAAGAATCTCATGATGACTTTATGAGTGCCATTTCTGGTGGGTACTTCTTCTATCGATTTGGTAAAGTAGTCAGTGGCTACTAAGATCCATTTATGTTCTCCACTGGAATATGGATTTATTTTACCTATGAAATCCAGACCCCATTGCTGGAAAGGCCCATTCACTGTAACATGCCTAAGGGGAAAGGATTTGAGTTGTTCCTTCCCTATAAATCTTTGACATTGGTCACAGGCCCTTACAAAAGTGCATACATCAGCAAAGAGGACTGGCCAATAGTATCCTACTCTTAATATCTTGTGGGATGTGGTTTTCTAGTAGTGGTGGCCTCCACATGTACTGGAATGAAAGTGATACATGACCTACTCTACTTCCTCTTTATCGAGATAGCTTAACAAAATTATAGACTGATCCCTCCAATACAACAATTTGTCAATTATGCAAAACTTAACATATTTCAACTTAAGAGCTCATGCTTGGTTAGGAGTGAGATCAGGAGAAACTTCTAATTTTAGCAAAAATTGAATGATACCTGAGTACCACTCACATGAATATATGTTCTCAGCTATTGATGGACTGTTATTCTGATCTTGATTTACTTCTGTTTCAACTGCTACCATAGTTTGCACCTTTGTTGATCTGACACATGTGAAATCTATTCCCAACAGTTCACAATTTTCTTTGACCATGAGTTTGGCCAGACCTAATACCCTTACTAGCTTGGTGGGCTTCACCTCTACATCAAACTCAATGAGTTTGGAAATCCACTTAGCTCTCTTCCCATCAATGTCAAGCTGAGTCAAAACATCCTTCACAACGGCTGAAGGGACATATGCAATGACCTTTGCATGAAGAATGTAGATTCTGGAAGTTTTCAAAGATTTTATGAGAGCATAAGCCTGCTTCTCAATTGGGTCATACTTCATCTCGGCATTTCTCAGGGTTTTGCTGAAAAAAGCAATTGGATGATCAAGGCCTTCATCATTCTTTTGTAATAGTATAGCTGCCACTGTGTCATAAGATGCAAAAGAGAAAATGCAAAAACCCTTAGTGTAGTCGGGACTAAACAGGGTCGGGGCCTCCATGATGGCTTTCTTAATGTCTTCAAAAGAGTTTCTTTCTTGGTCAGTCCACTTTATTTCTGCTTCCTTTTTTAGCACGACTGTTATATGCTTTGCCAGCTTGGAGAAATTTGGAATAAACCTTCTGAAAACAAGTTTATCTTGCCTAAAAAGGGCTGAATATCTCTTTTTGACCTTGTTATTGACATCTTTTGGATTACTTCCACCCTCATCAGATCGATCTTTACACCTTCAGCTGAGACTATGTGGCCTAGGATCTTTCCTTCATTGAGTACAAACTGGGACTTCTTGGGGTTCAGTGATATTCCATACCTTCTGCACTTCAGAAATACCTTCCTTAAATGTTGCAAGTGGTCATGATAGATATGAGAGTAAACTATTAAGTCATCCAAATATATCAGCACAAATTTATCTTTTATCCCTACAAAATCTAGGTCCATAGCTCTCTGAAAAGTAGCCCCAACATTCATTAGCTCAAATGGCATTTTAGCATACATGAAGGTGCCCCAGGGGTTGGTAAAGGCAGTCTTCTCTTAGTCATCTGGGTGCATAGCAACTTGGTTGTATCCAGAGAAGCCATCAAAGAAGGACATGACCCTGGCCCCTGAGACTTTCTGCAGCAGATGTTCCATCTTGGGAAGTGGATAGTTAGTTGTCTTTTTTGGAACACTTGTTCAGGTTTCTAAAGTCCACACACAACCTGATTTCTCCATTTTTATTTCTTACCACTACTATATTTGCAATCCACTTGGAATACCTAAGGGGAATTATGATCATAGCTTTGATGAGTTTGTGGATCTCTTTCTCAATCACTGGTAATAGAAGAGGGCTGATGGGTCTCAGCTTCTGTTTGAAAGGAATGGTATCCTTCTCCAAAGTAATCCTATGTTGGATGATGTTGGTGTCATATGTTTTTAGGTCACTATACTCCCATGAAAATATATCAGAAAACTCTTTTATCAAGATGCAAAATTCAAACTTCTCTCCGGCAATCAGCCCATTGGATAGATTTATTAGTTTTGGATGGATTTGGATGCCTATGTTTTGCTCTTGGATAGCAGGATCTAGCTCCCTTTTGGCAAGCTTGAAAGGGATGTCAGTGTGATCAAACAGTTCTTCCAATGGAACTAGACCTCAGGGTATGTAGTTTCTAGGCAATTGGACAATATTCTTCTCAGTCGCTTTATCTTTTAACTTGAGCTGTTTGGATTCCTCCATGTTAAGGTTTTCCTGGTCTATGTGTATGTCAGAGAATCCATCTACTAAGTGAAGGAATTTACTAAGCTCCTCATCATTTTCAAACACCCTCCAAAATTTTATATTGTCTAGTAGAGAGGGTCTGTACTTGACCTAAACATAATAGCTGAGCTTAGGGGGTAAAGGAGGAACAAATAGACTTGCAGAGACGGCCAAGGAATCAGCCAGGTGATTCAAATTCCTAGGAATATATGACAATTCAAAAAACATAAAGGAGTCTCTGAGTTTCCATACCTCATCCCTATAGGCCTTCAATCTGATATTTTTTGTCTGAATAGTGTTGTTGACCTACTATATGGTGAGGTCTGCGTCTCCAAAAATATTCATGCACATGATCCCCGTCTCCTTGGTAGCTTTAACTCCTAGCAGCAAGGATTCATACTCTACTATGTTGTTCATGGTTTTGAAATCAAGCTTATAAGACAGGTGAATATTTTCCTTAGATAGGGAGATCAAGACTACACCCGCGCCTGCTGAGTTTTGAGTGCTAGCCCCATCGAAATACATGGTCCAGATCGATGTTGTGACTTCTTTAGGCTGTGGACTGGTGGGCTCAATGAGCTAAACTGATGTCTGCTGATTATCATCTATTTGCAAAATGCAAGGCCCAAAATCGGTGTCCACCACGTAGATGGGGTGATTTACTGAGTGTCTCTCCTTGCTGATAATGTATGCTAGCTTATTTTCCCTGTACAACCTCTTAGTCTCCCCTCCAAACATGGGAATGGTGGCATATGTGAGATCTGCAAGAGGCCGAATTTTGGAGGAATATTGACCACTACTATATCCATCATTATGATTTTAGAAGGTAGTTGCGTTAATTTTATAGCAAGGTCTTTGATGAGGCCCAAGCACTTGAAATTCTTGGAGTCAAAGGAGAATAAATCATGGTAGGGCTTGGTGATGCTGAGGCCAATCTCGTCCATCAAATCCTTTGGCATTAGGTTATGAGAGGCTCCTGAATCCAGCAGATAGTTATGGAGTATTTTAACATGGATGTTCAAGGATATATAGAATGGTGGGAAGGAGTCCTTTAGGTCTTCGATCATGGGGCCTAGGGTTACAACAGGCTTATCATCTTGTAGGTTTACAAAGTCAGTTTCAATGTGCACCTTGGGCTGAAGGGAATTTAGAATGGAGGTTTTGAATGCATCATTCTTCATTAGCTCAATTAAAGGGAAAGGGATTTTCAATTTTTGAATTTCAGACTCAAGGTTGAAGGAATAATGAAGCCTATCTAGATACCTTACCTCAGAAGCTGTAGGTTTGAGTTGGAATTGATCAGGTGTGGTTGAAGGTTCTGGTTTATGCAATGCTTTGGATGGGACATCCACTTTCTTTGGTAAAACAACAACCTTTCTAGCAGGTGCGACAGGCTGCTTGATAGGTACAACATTCTTCTTGAGGGGAGAAACCAATATAGACCTTATTTGGTAACCTCCCTGAACATCATCTTGATAGACAACCTCTTCAGTGATCTACTCATCAATCAGGGCTTCCTCATATTCTGCCTGTGTCAGAAAAGAATAGTCCACCTCATCCTCCATGTAGTGGATATTGTCTTCAGCTTCTCCTTCTTCTTCAATGAATTCTGGATCTTCTTCTAATACAACATTTTGAAATGGAGCTCTTATCCTCTGATGCTCCCCTTGATTTCTCTCCCTTTTGAGAATATGAACTGGGGGGTTTCCTCTTCTATAAGGAAAAAAAATTGGGTTTTGAGGAGCAAATTTTCTTGGCCCTTTACCCCTCACCGGTAGATGTCCTTGGTCCTTCAATTTAGACATTTCAGTAGTTATTTTGTCTAACAGTCTGGTCATTTTTTCAATATTGTTCTCTGATGCCAAAGCCCCACTATAGTCTATTAGATGCTTTTTCATGTCTATCTTCCCTTTGACCTTTTGAGATGCCAGGATGTTTGACTCTACTTATAGGGAAACATCCTGCATGAGTGATAAGGAAACATACCTCCTTTCTCTAAGAAGTAAGTAGAAGTTATAATCAAATGAATTTGCATAAGTTATCCTAGATGAGGTATCAGTGGGATTAATTTCGGTAGGGATATTGTTGTACATATTATTGAATCTCTTGTTGAAGTTGGAGACAAACTCCCCATTTTCTCTTTTTAGGTTGCTGAATTCTATGATATAGTAGAGGTGGTCCCTCCTTTCTCCCCAATGCTTTAGGAAAATGTCATCTAGGGCCTCTATGCCTGCCACTGATTCGACGGGAATTTCCTTAAACCACTTCCTAGCCTGGCCATCTAGGATTTGCACAAACACCCAAGTCCATACATATTCTTGTTCTATGTTAATATTTTTAGCATAGCTATAAAAAGCCACTAGATGTTCTTCAATAGTGAAATCCCCTTCCCCTGTATACTTAAGCATATACTTGAGATAATCCCCAATAGGCATGGCTACAAGAGGATTTGGTTGAATTAAGGGTGCATACCTAGCTACCAGGATCCTTTCCATCTTGGTCAATTGAGGGGAAACCATATTGGAAATGGGTATGGATGGGGTTGTGGAAGGAAACACTGATGAAGCTACTTGTTGAGAAGGTGGTGGTATACTTATCCCAGTGGAGTCACCAAGGATTGGATCTTCATAAGAAGCAGTGCTTGAAGATTCCCAACCCCTAGATTTTTCTGATGTATCTAAAAATTCCTAGGAATTAAGAGTTTCAGCAGAATAAATAATAGCAAAAATATTTCTTGAAATACCTGATGTATCCTTTTGTGCAGTACTGCTGGTCTGTCTTAGTAAAGCCCTAGCTTTCCTCAAAATTTCTTCTGGATCTGAAACAGGTGTTGCTGGTGGCCCTTTGGATTTGCTCTGGTACTTGGTCTTCTTGAAGCCACCTTATATCAATGGAGTCGCCAGATAGATTATTACAACCATAATAATGTCCAAGCTTTGTCTATCATCAAAGAATGGATCTATGTCATCTCCCAGGGAAGCTGAGATTCAATCTCCTATCCCTTAGGCCTATTACAGTGAATGGACTTTTCCAGCAATGGGGTCTAGATTTCATAGGTGAAATAAATCCATCTTCCAGTGGACAGCATAAATGGATATTAGTAGCCACTTACTACTTTACCAAATGGATAGAAGCAGTGCCCACCAGAAATACCACTCATCAAGTCATCATGAGATTCTTATATGAGAACATCTTCAGCAGGTTTGGTTTCCTAGTAAGGTTAGTAACTGATAATGCACCAGCTTTAAGGCTGGGGCATTAGTTAAAATGTGTGAATCAATGGGTATTCAACTGGTACACTCCACATCCTATTACCCTCAAGGAAATGGCCTAGCTGAGTCATCCAACAAAATATTAGTCAGAATCATTAGGAAATTGCTAGAGACAAATCAAAAAAGCTAGGATCCAAAGATTAAGTTTGCTTTCTAGGCTGATAGGGTGATAGACAAAAGATCCATAGGGACTTCTCCATTCAAACTAGCTTATGGCACTGAGGCCATATTTCCTATCCAGCTCATCCTTCTAGTGGCAAAGTTCTTTCAGGAAGAGGAGGATGAACCAAATGATATGATGAGAAGGATGATGGATTTGGTGGAGTTACAGCAGATCAAGGAGCTGTGGCATCCCCGACCCTCCGACCGGTAAAGAGGACGCTACCATGGCCTTAACCATCTGGGAAACCAGCCCCGTGAACATGTGAATTCATAAAATACTGAAACAAAATGCATTGAAGTAGAACATACACAGATACATAATTATTTATCATACACAATGGAAGCAACAAACATTCATACAAGCATTAAACATGTGCATCATATTCATTAACAGTAATGTGATTGCAGAAGTAAAATAGACAAGACTACTTATCTCATAAAGAACTCGTTCCGCAACCAGCTACATCATTGCAACGTTCCACCCAACCATAGGCCAACGTGCTCTTTAATCTCTCAGCAACGCTGCCACCCCTAATTTGGGCATGATTCCCCAAGGAATAAGGAACAAGCAGACTTACACATAGCCAAGGGTACACCAAAACACAGCCAAGCCAACACAATTGGGTTTATCAGGCCATCCAGGAGCTAGGAAAGGCTAAATTCTAAGCTCATGAGCTCATTACAGAGCTAGGGACACCTACATCAGAACTGGGGAGTGATGGCGGTGGTCATTTTTGCTTGCCATCGTGAGGTCAACCCGCTGGTGGAGTGTGCGTGTGGGCAAGGACTGGTAGTCCTGCCACACTTCACTCCCAGCCATAGCTACCCCAACTAGCAGCATCAGTTTTTAATGGTGGTAGTTGGGTAAGACAAGGGGAGATGACACATGGATTTTTCCCCATTGGTTTGTGGTTTAACAATTCCCCCCCCTTATCCTTGGGAAAATCATGCCCTTTTCATTATGGTTGCAGTGAGCATACCTGATTGGGTTCATTTAATTAAATATGTATATTTACATGATGACAAAACTTGATATGTATGTCGCATGCCCCGATATACTATCAGTGACAATTTCAACCTGAAACATAGCATAACCAATCGATGGTGGGGCCTTGGCCTTTAGCTCCGCACCATGATTATTTACAATATATACATCATATACATCTAATGCAATGGGGTCAAAACTAGGGTGTTACATTCCCCTCCCCCTTCAATAGTACTGTCCTCAGTGCTTTACAAAATTTGAACAAAATGCTACACTGGTATCGCCTCAGTGTTCCACAGAATTGAAAAAAATTGGATGTGACAATCACATGGAATCCTCCAGCTCCCATGTAGCCTCTTCAGGTCCGTAGCGCTCCCATTGCACCTTTACCTACACTATGGCCCAGTTTCGTAGCATTGTGACCGTCCTATCGAAGATGCGCATTGCCTCGATTCGGAACTCTCCCTCACATGCCACCTGAATCACATCCCAATTTATCACATGGTTAGGATCATGTACATATCTCTTAAGCAAAGAAACATGAAAAACATTATGAGCTCTAGTGCTAGCAGTAAATGCAAGTCTATATGCAACTGGCCTTATTCTTTCAAGCACTTCAAATGGCCCACAATATCTTGGTGACAACTTTGCACAACTTCCAAGCTTCAAGGAACTCTTCCTTTCCTTCACTATGAGATAAAAATGATCCCCAACACTGAACTCCCTGTTCACCCTATGCTTATCTGCATAGCTTTTCTGTCTGTCCTGTGCTGCTTTCAGATTCTGCCTAATCTTTACAACCTCTTGCTCCATTTCCCTGAGCAATTCTGGCCCAAGAAAAACCCTATTCACTGGGTAATCCCAAGTCACAGGTGTCCTACACCTTCTTCCATACAAAGATTCATACGAACTCATCCCCAAGGATGCCTGCTGTCCATTGTTATAAGCAAACTCTACCAAGTGCAAGTAATCTTCCCACTTGGTTGGTTTGTCCATCACGTACATGCGAAGCATATCTTCAAGCACCTGATTAACTCTCTCTGTCTTCCCATCTGTCTGAGGATGGTATGCAGTGCTGAAGTTTAGCATTGTACCCAAATTTACAAACAACCCCTTCCAAAAGTTGGAAGTGAACTTGACATCTCTATCAGAGACTATTGCCTTAGGCAACCCATGCAATTTGAAAATTTCCTTCATGAATATCTTTGCAATGTCATCTATTTTATGCGTAGACTTGATCAATATAAAATGCGCTACCTTTGTCAACTTGTCCACCACAACCATGATGGAATCGTGTTGTCTCCAAGTCATCGGCAATCATGTAATAAAATCCATGGAGATAAATTCCCATTTCCATTTCGGAACTGGAAAAGGATGCAACAAACCTGCAGGGTGTTGATGCTCAACCTTTACCTGTTGACATTTCATACACCTTGAAATGTACTCAGCCATATCCCTTTTCATTCCTGGCCAAAAGTACTGCTTCCTAGCTGTGGCAATTGTCTTTTGATATCCTGGGTGACCAGAATACGGAGCTTGATGGATTTCATCCATAACAACTCTCCTCAAATCTGCTACATTTGGAACATAAATTATACCTTTATAAGTGAGAATTCCATCTTCTTCCAAGATGGCATAAATTGGAACATAAATTATACCTTTATAAGTGAGAATTCCATCTTCTTCCAAGATGGCATAATTTGGAACATAAATTATACCTTTATAAGTGAGAATTCCATTTGGAACAATATGCTACCTCAAATCCGATTGGTAACTACTAATAGATGCCACATGCATTTCCTACACCATACTGTTGAGTGCATTAGCTACCTTGTTTTCTTTCCCTTTTATGTGCTTGATTTCGAAACCAAATTCACATAAAAATTCCAGCCATCTCGCTTGTCTAGCATTTAGAGTAGGATGATCAAACAAATACTTCAGATCACAATGGTTTGTTCTGAGCTCAAATATTCTATCCATCAAGTAATGCCTCCACATCTTGAGGCCATGTACTATGGCTACAAGCTCTAGATCATGAGTGGCATAATTCTTCTCATGCTCCTTCAGCTTCCTTGACTCATAACATATCACATGGTTGTCCTGCAGAAGGAATCCTCCAAGCCCTTGTACGCATGCATTAGTACACACCACAAAGTCTTTCTCTGGATCTGCAACCTTCAATACGGGTGCACTGGTGAGAAGATTCTTCAACCACTGGAAACTTTCTTCACACCTCGATGTCCATTTGAACTTCATCCCCTTCTTTTGCAAAGAAGTGATGGCATGTGCAACTCTGGAGAACCCATCAATGAATCTCCTGTAGTATCCTGCAAGTCCCATAAAAGATCTTACATATGTCACATTTCTTGGAGTAGGACAATTCATAATGGCTTCAATATTTTCAGGGTCCACAGATATACCCTCTTCTGAGATAATGTGACCCAAATACTGAATTCTATCTCTATAAAAGTCACACTTGCTTAGTTTTGCATAAAACTGGTGCTTCCTAAGCAATTGCAATGTCAAACTCAAATGCTCGTCATGCTCTTTCTCATTCTTAGAATAAACAAGAATGTCATCAAGAAAAACAAGAACAAACTTGTCCAAATATCTGTTGAAGACACTATTCATAAGGCACATAAATGTAGTCGGTGCATTTGTGAGACCAAATGGTACCACTACAAACTCATAATGTCCATACCTTGTCCTGAAGGCTGTCTTATGAATGTCTTCATCCTTGATTCTCACCTGATGGTAACCAGACCTCAAGTCAATCTTGGAAAATACCTTTGCTCCTCTCATTTGATCAAAGAGGTCATCAATCCTAGGCAAAGGATATTTATCCTTCACAGTAACCTTGTTCAATTGTCTGTAATCAATACACAACCTGAGTGTACCATCTTTCTTCTTTACAAATAGAACCGATGCTCCCCAAGGAGACACACTCGGTTGGATATACTTCTTTTCCAACAACTCTTGTAGTTGCATATTCAACTCTACCATCTTTGGTGTACTCATCTTGTAGGGTGCCTTGGACACTGGTGCTACTCCTGGCACAAGTTCAATTGTGAAATCAATGTCCTGCTTTGGAGGAAGCCCTGGAATCTCATCAGGAAACACAGCCCTGAATTCTTGTAACACTTGATAGTCCTCCAACCTAGGAGTTTTATCTCCTGGTGTCTCCAAAATGTGAGCTGCATACAACTGGAAACCCTTCCTACAGAACTTCTTTAACTACATTGCTGAAACCTGTTGTACTGAAATAACCTTTGGAATACCTTTCACAACTACTAGGTTCCCTTCTTCATTCATGCATTCGAATGTCTTATTGTAGCAGTCAAGATTTACCTTGTGAGCTTCTAACCAATCCATTCCAATGAGAACATCATAGGAACCAAGTGGTAGAACATTCATATCTACACACATGACCAATCCATCCATGACCAATGGACATTTCTCCACCACTTCACTAACCTTTCTCTTAGTTCCAGTGGCTAGTTGAACTAACCAATACTTCTTATGCTTTACTTTCTTAAAAGCACAAATCTCCACTATTCTAGGAGTAATGTAACTATGAGTAGAACCAGGGCCAATCAAAATAGAAATAGGTTGTTCAACAATCTTACCTGCTACTTCAACCACAGTTGACTGGTGATTTTCCTGGCGGTCCTCCAGTGCTGCATAAATCCTAGGGACTGCCCTTGCTACTTGACCCAATGTTTCTACTTCTTGAATGTTATAAGCTGGTCTTGCACTCTCATTCTTGAGTGGACAATTCCTGCGCATGTGGGGTCCTCCACATTTCCAACATTGAAGTGGGCCTCTATTCTGTTGTGGATTCTTAGGCTTTTCTCCTGTCACTCCAACTAGTTTACTCGTAGCTTGGGATGGATGCTTATGATGATTCCTAAAGTTAGAAGGTTTGAAACCTTTCTTTATTTGGTCATACTTCTCATTCTTCTTGTCCTTCCATGCCTTATGGTAATCCGGCTTACCTTTTCTTTGCTCATAGCAATACTTAGCCTTCCTTATTGCTTCTTCAAGAGTTCTAGGTTCATAAAACTCAATTCTATCTTTGTAAGACTGAGGCAATCCACTAAGAAAACGCTGGACCTTCACTTTTTCATATCTGATGTATTGGACATACCTCAATAGCTCCAAAAACTTATTTGCATATTCTTCCATTGTCTGTTGTCCCAATCTCAGCTCATGGAACTCCTTAATCTTGTCATCATAATACTTGTCAGAGAGGTATTTCTGGTTGAAATACTTCTTGAACTATTTCCACCTAAGTCTCCTTTCACTGATCCTCTTTACTTGCTTGAAGTGTTTCCACCAAATGGATGCTCTTCATTCAGATTGAATATTGCAACTCTTTCCTTCATGTTTCCTGAATAGTCATGCACTTGAAAGTACTTCTTTATCCCAAAAAGCCAAGCTTCAGCCTCTTGTCCAGTCTTTACCTCACCATCAAATGTAGGAGGTTTAGCTTTCTTAAATTCATCTTGAGAGTGATCCCTATGGTGTCTCTTTCTTTCCCTTTTATGAGAATAAGAACTTGAATCCCCGCTGGATTCTTCAGAATTTGATGATCCATTAGAAGACCTTCTCCTTCTCCTAGTGCTTCTCTTACTGCCTTCTGACCTTGATGTACCCTGTCCAGAATCTATCTTTCTTTGCAAGTCTATCAAACTCTGCAATATGGCAGCATTCAACTAATGCTACTCTTTCTGGGCTTTAACCAAGCTTCTCATGGTGGTTGCAACCTCGGATGGTGTCCCCTGGAATATCCTTCCATTAGACTCTATGTCATCATTTCCATTATGGACATTTTCTCCCATGGCATCTTCTGCTCGCACGTAAGAATCCTGAGCATCATACCCATCATGGGTTCTCATGAATAAACCACCTTTGGCTTTACCACGCTGTTCTCTCTAGAGTACTGCTCTTGAAAGTTATCTAAAGTTCTGCAAATGTGTTTGTAGCAAACTGTTAGATGCATAATATTAGTATAAATCAAAATTACTTACCTTTTCTTCTAGAAATTCATAAAACAACAATTATGCTAAAAACATAAAATTTTCCTCTTCCCCATGTTCAATCCTGTAATCCACTGATAGTCTGCTGAAATATGCTAAAAAAATTAGAATTTGTTGAGAAAATTTCCACTTCGAAAAACCCAAAGTTTCCTTCTCTTCATCGGGTCTCTTCCGCACAAATTTTTTCGACGTTTCAGTGGGCAAATCGCCAAAATTACGATATGCATTGGCGACATGGAGGAATTTTCACCTATTTCCTTCCACTATATCGGATCTGCATCCAACTCTCTGAACCTAATCGGTGATGAAACCATCCTATGCACTACATCGACGATCAAATTGACTGTGCGTCAGGTGCATAGTCCTTTGGGCAGCCGCAACGACAGAAAGTGTTCTTACTTTAGTTTCCATGGGCAAACGTCTAGACTTCCGATCAGCAATGTCAATGACTATTCTCCTTAATTATTCCGCAGCCATAAGTCTATCGGCGGTTAGAAGCACTAGTTGCTGCGGCGTTGGAGGGCTAGTTGACTAAGCAGCCACAACGACGAGTCACCTTCATTGAAATTTTTCTGATCGGCGATTCGATCCACTAACATTTCCCAATTCCCGATGATCTCGTGCCTTAGAGAAAATTTGAATTTTCTTCTTTCCTTGTCTTCTGCGGCATCGTCTCTTCCATCTTCTATTCATCGACAATCCAAGTCACTATACTTCCTGTCATTGTAGCAATCTGAATTGCAAATTAACTCCTCTGTGTCAGCAATCGGCTATGTTATTGTGTCGGACGATTAGTCTTCTAGGCAACTGCAACGGCGGAAAGCGATCTCACTGTGGGTTCCGTGGACATTATCAGCTGTCGGACCTACTAAACATCAGGTGGATAGTGTCCTAGACTGCTACAACGACAGATTCTCAAACCTTTAACGTACCTAATCAGTGACCCAATCCTCAATAAATTTTTGATGACCTTATGCTTAAACAAAATTTTCAAATTTTCTTCTCGTCGGTTGTCAGAAGTACTAATCATTGCAGCATCGGCGGTTCAAAGCCTCTATCCATCGGAAGGATAGTTGGCTAGCTAGCCGCAACGCCAAACATTCAATCCACTAACTTCTTTCAATGGCCGACGATGCCAGGACTTAGAGAA
The DNA here is from genome assembly GCA_001517045.1 of Pseudotsuga menziesii. NCBI lineage: Eukaryota > Viridiplantae > Streptophyta > Pinopsida > Pinales > Pinaceae > Pseudotsuga > Pseudotsuga menziesii. Next base: position 55,616 of record LPNX010660856.1, read on the forward strand.
ATTTTCAAAATTTTCCCTTTTGTCTTCCTTTTCGTCGCTTGATCGGCTCAATTTGCTTATTTTCTTTGGTGAAATAGTTCCATCAGCAGCCGCAATAGTGGAACACTATATTCGATCTTCTTTCGATCGGTGGCCCAATCTACTAATGCTTTTCGATCGGTGAATTGATTTTGACCGGCATCGGTAGTCAAAGCTTCTCCCCATCAGAATACTAGTGCTCTAGGCTTCTGCAACGATGGATGCACGAAACACTATCTTCTTCTGATAGCCGACGATTTCGGGCCTTAGAGAAAAAAATTTAAAATTTTTAAACTTTCTTTATTTACAGCGTCAGCGGTCGGAGGCCTTACCCATCGGACATGTAGTTGTCTAGCCATTTGCAATGGCAGGCGCTCGATCAACTATTTTTTGCCGACGTCCATCGACGGTCTGAACAACAAACTTTTGTTGGCACCAAAGGTCAATATCGGGCGTTTCTTCCACTACATCGAGCTAGTGTTTCGGTAGTCTTTGACTGATCTTTGCTGAAACTGCGGCTCCCACATCCACTAAGTTCCACTGATGGCCGATGAAAACTTAGAAAATTTTCTGCAATTTTCTTGCGACTATCCTCCATTGGGTGTGCTTCCGCCTAGCTTTCTGCTGCATCGAAAGTCTGTCCCACTAAGTGTTCCGATGAACCGGTAGTTCAAACACTTAGACAAATTTTTGTGGAATTTTTCTGTCATAAACTTCTGATCTCTGCTGGGAAAAAAGAAATCCTGCCTCTGTCACTACATCTTTCATGGCCCCATTCAAGCCCATGCTGTAACATGGGCTCTGATACCACACTGTGGCGTCCTCGACCCTCCAACCGGTGAAGAGGACGCTACCATGGCCTTAACCATCCGGGAAACCATCCCCATGAACATGTGAACTCATAAAATGATGAAACAAAATACAATGAAGTAGAACATACACAGATACATAATTATTTATCATACACAACGGAAGCAACATACATTCATACAAGCATTCAACATGTTCATCATATTCATTAACAGTAATGTGATTACAGAAGTAAAATAGACAAGACTACTTATCTCATAAAGAACTCGTTCTGCAACCAGCTACATCCCTGCAACGTTCCACCCAACCATAGGCCAGCGTGCTCCTTAATATCTCCGCAACGCTACCACCCCCAAGATGGGCATGATTCCCCAAGGAATAAGGAACAAGCAGGCTTACACATAGCCAAGGGTACACCAAAACACAGCCAAGCCAACATAGTTGGGTTTATCAAGCCATCTAGGAGCTAGGAAAGGCTAAATGCTAAGCTGGTGAGATCATTACAGAGCTAGGGACACCTACACCAGAACTAGCCTGACTTCTAAGACACCCACACACACCCAACACAAGGAATCAGTCCCTCCTCTGCTACACAGTCCCTCAGGCCCTAACTTCCCTTCCAGTGCTATTCAGGGGTTGTGGAGAAGAAAGCCAGCCCTCTAGCTCTATCTGTGTGGTTTCCAAACACACTAGGTTTATCAAGCAAACCAAGCCCCCATCCCTACTCCCAACATATTCCAAATAACAACCACTACATGCACGCACTCACACAAGCAATTCACAGCTTGGTTAAGGAAAACAACTCTTGAGTCATTCTTCGCCCTATCGTGGCCAAAATGACTCCAAAGCAACCTACAACAGTCCCAAAATGTATCAGCAAACACAGTTCACAATGTGGGGAAAACAACAGTCCGCCCTGCACAACGAAGCCACCTGGGAAAACTTACACAGACCACACTGGGAAGAAAAATACACACTCCCAACCTGTGCGTGAGGGAAATTTACATCAGACCTCTGGAATTCGGATGGAAAACATGCTAGATACCACTCTGTGGAAATGTGAGTGACATCCAAAATGGCTCCCTCCTCCTGGATGCATGAGACCGCCCCCGAAAAGAAGCTTGTGCATGGAAAATCATCAGACTACCATCCCTGCATGAGGATGAACAAATCAGGGAAAGAATGGCGTAGTAGTGGAGAGAGTGGAGAGTCCGCTAGAGTTATGGTGGTGGTCGTTTTTGCTTGCCATCATGAGGTCAACCTACTGGTGGAGTGTGTGTGTGGGAAAGCACTGACAGTCTTGCCACACTCCACTCCCAGCCATAACTGCCCCAACTAGTAGCAGCAGTTTTTAATGGTGGTAGTTGGGTAAGACAAGGGGAGGTGACACATGGATTTTTACCCATTGGTTCGTGATTTAACAATTCCCCACCCTTATCCTTGGTAAAATCATGCCCTTTTCATTATGGTTACAATGAGCATACCTGATTGGGTTCATTTAATTAAAGATGTATATTTACATGATGACAAAACTTGATATGTATGCCGCATGCCCCGATATACCATCGGTGACAATTTCAACCCAAAACATAGCATAACCAATCGATGGTGGGGCCTTGGCCTTTAGCTCTGCACCATGATTATTTACAATATATACATAATATACATCTAATGTAACGGGGTCAAAACCAGGGTGTTATAGGAGCAAGTTATAGGAAAATCAGAATCTCATCAACAGAGGATAAAGGGCATGTTTGACAAAAGATCAAAGGCAGACAACTTCCAGGTCGGAGATTGGGTCCTCAAGTGGGATGCTGTTAGACAGGACAAGGGGAAGCATGGAAAATTCAACTCTTTGTGGATTGACCCTTTTGTGATATCCCAAGTACATAAGAATAACACCTTCAAATTGAAGAGTCTAGAAGGCGAAGAGGTATTTGATGGCCTAGTAAATGGGCGGTTCTTGCAGGTCTATTTTATTTGAGGCTCTGAGGCCTTATGATTGTAAATTAGTAGATAGTAGGTTGTTTTGCTTTTAGAATAAGACTCCATGCCCAATGGAACAATAAAGTCTAGTGTTAAGTTACTTAGTTTCTTTTAGGGAAAGGCATTTTGGTCTAGGGTTCTTGGGACCTCACTGGGAGATTCCCATCCCCAAGTAGGAGCCAAATGTTATCTCCCAAAATAATTTATTATGAAGAATTTAATTCATGTAATGAGGGATATGAATGTCACTAACAATTTGAAAGCCTCTATTTTTTATGAAAATTTCAGAAGTTGTAGCTTTCGGTGGCTTGGGAGAGGATCAGAACATCTCATTAGCCACTGAAAGATGGAAGATAAATAACAGGTGGAAAACCCCTTCGGCAGTTAGGCATATTACTAAACTTTTTACTGCCATCGAAACATTTTTAAATAGTGATCAGAGGTGTAGTCCTCTATTACGCTGACGTTTCGGTGTTTTAGTTTACTGTGGCACCGCCACTACGAAAAAGCATCGACGATCGGAAGAACTAAAGACTACGTGTCAAAAATTGAAAACACTAATCTCCAGCACAATAGTCCACTAGGGAGCCACAACGGTGGGAGGCGGACTGAATAAGGCTTCCGATCAATCTACAAAAAACCATTGGTGATCAGAAGAACTAAGGGCTACGGATTACTGAGTCAGTCCACTAAGGAGCCGAAACGATGAAAGATATACAGACTACGGCTTCTGATCAATCAACAGAAAATCATCGACGATCGGAAGAACTAAGGGCTACGGATCGGTGAGTTAGTCCACTAAGGAATCGAAATGGTGGAAGACAAATAGAGAAGGCCTTTGATCAATCTGTTAGCACCGGAATTGAACCAAAGGTTGCAGAAAGCTTGCTCCCAGGTAACAGCAGAACCACTTTCGAAGAGAGAACTAGCCTTCTACTCTTTCGAGAGGGATCTCTCACCAAATATTAACAATGCCAGATATATATACAAATGAAACTATAAACTGTTTGTAAAATTGGTTGAAACAAAACACAGCACCATTGGGCGATGGAGACAAGATACACATAAAAAATAATCGAGACTTAAATGAAAATGATTTCAACACAGGGGAAAGGTATCCATTTGATCACAGTCGATTTATAATTGTTTGGTGGAAAGGAGGAACATGAACAGACCATCAACATTGAGAATTGTAAGAAATGGATTATGTATTAACTTTAGAAGAAACTTTGGTGAATACCTGAAACAACAGACGGAGCATAGTAAGTATGAATTCCTAGCTGTTATGTCCTAAGTCTTAGATATGAAAGAAAACAAAATGGAAAGGAAAACTGGAATAACATTCACATAAGAAAGGAAATAACAAACTTGGAATAACATTCACAATAGAAAGGAAACAACACATGAATCCCTGTATGAAAACGTTGACCTCGGCTCTGCAATTATATTAGAATTCTCTTGAAAAGCACACATAACAAAATTACAATGGTTTCAACCCTTTTCTCCTTCTTCAGGAGGTATATTTATAGCTATTTGGATTCTCTAAACTGACATTTGGGAATCAAAATTTGTTACAATCAAAAGGCCATCCTCTAACAAATTCCGGACGTGGCCTGCACACCACGATTCATAGAAGACAAAAAATAAAATACTGACTACTAGAAAAACAGGCTTAAATCCCCTCCTACATATCCTAGATGGTGATAGATGTGAAAAAACTGAAAGAGGTTTTTGTATTTTCCCATGTTTCCAACAAAACCAATGTCTTCTTTTCCTTTGATTTAGGTCGAGCTCCTTAGGATCAGATTTTGAAACCGATGACTCAGACAGTAAAACTGTAAATTTCTGAAAAACTTCCCTGTGAAGATATTTTAAATTATCTCAACCTATGATACTTGTGTAAAATATGAAGGAGGGTTTTCTATATAGGCATGTTATGAAGAAAAACCTCTCTCAGTTTCCTGAAATTCAACTCCATTTGGCTAAAACATTTCTTTGCATGTGATGTATGAAACAGTCCTTTGGAAACCCTAAAACATAGCCTATAAAAATCAATTTGTTTATCCTAAACCATATGACCCAGGTAAAATAAGAGAGAGCTTATTGAACATGATGCCATTCTTAAGAGAAACCTCATTCAATTTTGTAAAATTCATTCTGGTTTTGCAGAAACAATTGATTGAAATAACTGACTAAAACAGTCCTTTCAAAATCTGGAAATTTGCTCTCTAAAGATGACTTCGGTTCTCTCAATCCACAGCACCTGGGTAAACAATGAGAGAGGTTATTGTATAGGTGTGTTATGAAGAAAAAAATCTCTCAATTTCTGAAAAATCATCTTTTTTTTGTGCGAAAATTTGATTTAAAATAATGACCAAAACAACCATTTTCGTTAAAAAAACAACCATGCTCTACTGCTTTAATTCAAATACTGTGTTTGTGTGGATGTTATTAATGCTAAATCCTTCATTTGTAGATTTTAATTTCTAGAATTTCTGCACCATTCTAAACTGTAGTGTAAGCTTCATTGGCTCAACAGCTTACAATATAAAATTCCTTTCCATCCATGCAATTTTAAACAAGCAATACTTCTCCCAAGCGAAAACATTTTTACACTATTGATTTGTTGGGCGAGTTGATGCTGCAACAACAAGTGTTTTAACTTGATCCCAATACAAAATTTCATTGACTGAAAAGTTCACTTACCTCATGCAAGTTCACAATGTGAAATGATCGTACACCGTGGATTTTCCTCACCTTCCAATCTTACCGTCAAAACCTATCTACCATTTAACATCATTTCGCAAATTGGAAAATTTAATTTCTCCATGCAACTTCATAATGCGAAATTTATTTTAGTCAGCGGATGAAATGTGCTTTTAATATGGATCGTTGATCAATGTTTAGTTTTGCTGCGAAAGTGATGGGTTGGTGTGCAAGCCCAATTTGACTTTATAAAAATAAACACTTGCCTCCTTAATAAAATAATATAAATCATGGTTCATGGAGATGGGATTTTAGGCCAACACTTTTTGTTTTATAAAGAATTTTGTTTAATATTCTTAAAAAACAAATTTTCTTTTTATAAAAAGATAAAATATTTCTTTTATAACTTAAACTTGTAAGCCACCTTTATAAAACTTTGATTTATTTATAATTCTCTTCCTTTCTTATCACGATTTGAAGTCGTGGCTTCACCCACACAAGTATGGCATGCGAAATTGATCGAGGCCATAGATATGACTCAAATCTCATCTCGACCGTAGAATATTTCTGACCTTTAACACATTTTGCAATATGGAAAGGAGGATTTGGTCGAGCATGTCCGCTCGTGTGAAATGGTTTGGAGCCATTGATCCACCTTCGATCAATCTCAGCCTTCGGTTTTGAGTCCCGCTCAATGCATTCAGAACACCTACCATTTTCTTCTTTGAATGGGTGTTCACATGAAGTTCGAGGGAATGGGACCCTCATCGAACTCCTGTCATGCCCTTAGATCAACTGTTAAAAACTAAAGTGTTAAAAATTGGATCCACGAGGGATGCTATCCGCCCAGTGAGGTAGCAAAGAACCCCCGTAGACCAAGTGCCGAAACCATTGGGCTGCTCCCAATTTTCTATGAAATCCTCAACTTGTTCTAAATTGAACCACCAACTGAAACCATTTTGCAAACAAAATTCCACTCTTTCAACCTGTAACCTGTCACCTGTCCACATTCTGAAAATTGAAGACAATTGTAACTACAAACCTGAACTTAAAAATTGAAACTGAAACCGAAAACAAATTGAAAGCTGCTGAATGGAATGCTCGCCATGTCGAGCTTATTCATCTTTACTTACCTACCCTACTTACTAAGAATCAACCTTCACTCAAGCAACTTCTAACTTCCAATGAAACCACTCAAGCAAATGATCCCATAAACCAACTTTTTCTTCATGCTTGATAAAAAAATAGAACTAAAGGACATAATGGCATAAAGTTATAACAAAGAAATTGATCTTTAAAATAGAGATATAACCAACCATTACCACTGACAAGATTCTCCATGCACTCTACCACTGGATCATAAAAAACATGACAACCTTCAAAAAATTCTATCATTTGCTTACCATGAGAAGGCTGTACCAACTGTAAATTCCCTTGCACGCTGTCAAACTGATCTTAACAAGAACTATGCAAGGAAAACACGTGATAATTTCTAGGCGAGACATCCACAACTTCATCTAAAGTTTCTGATTTTAAAACTTCATATTCTTTATATGCTTTAGCATAAACATCATTCATTTCTTCAATAGGATTGAGCAAATAGATCTCTTCTTGACAAAAAATTCCTGAATTTGAAAAACAAAAATAAACATTCATTTGAGAACCCCCATCTTCTTCTTTTTTATTCAATTCTTCATGGCATACTGCTGGTTTTCCTAAAGGCTGGGATTGAATGCATAACTGCCCTTCTTGCTCATCATCCATTCCAAGGAAATTTATACATTCATCGACAATATCAAATTTATGTTGGTGATCAGAAACTTTAAGTCTCTTTTTTAACCACTCAAATGAGGGAAAACACAACGACAAACAATCATATTCAACATGTTCAGTTTCCACTTTGTTTTCATACTTTTGATCTTGGATTGCAATGAAATTTTATTCACTACCAAAAATCAGTACACCCATCTCCTTTCAAATCACTAGGCTGATCATCTTCTTTAATCAAAGAGAGTTTTATATATTCATGTAAATCTTTAGGTGTAATATGAATTTGATCAGTATGGAGAGGTCTTCCTTCAACCACTATTTCGAAATCTGATTTCTCTTTACTTGCATTTTCAGAAAATGAACATGTGGAGGGATCACAAGACTGAGATTTTTCAGAATTATCATCTTCTATGTAATCAATCACACAAGCATTGTAACTTTCAAGAGATTGCTGTTGTGAAAAGGAATTTTCTGATTGGGAAGGGGAGGCCTCTTCTTGTAACAAAAATTCATAAGTTGAATAATATGAGGAAGTATTTGATTGACAGTCAATACCTCTCTCTTGGTCACATAGAGAATTGCAGGAATGCTGCAAATCATCATTAGTTTTAGGAAGAGAGACATAACTAGTTGAATCTGAGCTTTGGTCTATGTCAACTTTAGCCAAGGAAGACAATACTAACTCTTGGGAGTTTTCTTGAATATCATGGTAATTGGATTGTCTTTCTTTTTGAGCTGAATATTCATGTAAGATCTCTAAAACCTCTTCATCCAAATACTGATCATCACCACACTCATCTTTCACATTTTCAATGAACTCTCTATCTTGTGTGCAACAGTATTGAAGTAACAACAAAGAAGGATAATGCCTTTTGAAATGTTCATGAAATATGGTGTGAAAGTCTTTAGGGGAGGATAAAATCCCTGCTGGAAATCCCTCATACCAAGACCTTGCATATTCTTCTAAACTAAACATGAATAGTTTCATTAAAGCATCTTCATGCCATCCCACTCCCAGCTTATGTATATGCTTATGAAATCTAAATAAATAGATGGCAGCATCATCACCCTTTTCATCATTGAATATTAGAAGATCTATTTGCTAATTTACTAGAGGCATTTTATTGGGATAACTAGGAATGGAAGCAAGATTCATAGGAGCATACCTTGCAGCTCGAGAAGTCATCTTGATGGTGGAGAAACTGAATCAGCTCCTCAAACTTTGCGACCCCCTTTGATAGTAGAGCTTCCATAGAACATTATGAAGAATGGATCCTTTGTAGATGGAGTCACCAGGTGAAAAGAGACATGAACTTCTTGATGTCTGACCATTGTTCACCATCAACAATCAGATATAAACCATTTATTAAAATCCATGGAATATTTGAGACATCTCCCCATATTTGTCTTTCTGACCACGGGTCTCCCCAGTGGAGTCACCTTCCAAAATCTTTCAGTGGAGTCGCCAGGGAAAATGATACAACCTTTTTCACATGTAAGAATCTTTGTTTGCCCACAAAAATCCTTTATACTTTGAATCTTTGTCGTTCTTCCCAGGGATGATCTTCAACTCATCCCCGGCAATGGCGCCATTTTGTTAGCACCGAAATTGAACCAAAAGTTGTGAAAGGCTCGCTCCCGGGTAACAACAGAACCACTTTCGAAGAGAGAAGTGGAATTCTACTCTTCCAAGGGGGATCTGTCACCAAATATTAACAATGCCAGATATATATACAAATGAAACTATAAATTGTTTGTAAAATTGGTTGAAACAAAACACAGCACCATTGGGCAATGGAGTCAAGATACACAAAAAAAATAATCAGAACTTAAATGCAAACGATTTCAACATAGGGGCAAGGTAGCCATTCGATCACATTCGATTTATAATTGTCTGGTGGAAAGGAGGAACATGAACAGACCATCAACACAGAGCATTGTAAGAAATGAATTATGTATTAACTTTAGAAGAAACTTTGGTGAATACCTTGTTATCCACTAATTTTGCACTTAGTTGGGTTACCTGAGGAGCCGTCGGTTGACAGACTTGTTCAAAGTCTGATTCCAGTGTATCATTTGATCCGTCTGCATGTCTAGCCAATATTGGATAGCTAGTTTTTTATTTTAATAATTTTGACCATGGCCCCATGGGGTTTGTAATAAATGTGCTAGTACGATATTTTTTGAGTGGTTCGGTCTCCTGAGACATAGAAGCTCAAATAAGGTATTCCAGAGAGTTTCTTTCCCCTGACAATTATGCTTTGCCTTCAGCCGAGTATAATTGACGAGGTTTTCTCATGCTTCCTCCAAAGATGGAATGCCCGATGTTGAATTATGGGCCTTGGGGGTTTATTAGAGCCCAACTGAGTGTTATAAACCTACTAGACATTATTTAGGTAGATCATGGTCATGTTCTAAGTCATCTGGACACATAAAAAAATTTCAAAAAAATCTTTTTCAAATTGGGAAAAAATTATTTTTTAATTTTTAATTACTTTTCCTAAAAAAATTTGGTTAATTGTTCCATAAATTAAATGGAAAAAACCCGTTCATGGTAAGTCGTTCATCCGGAATCCGAATTCAGTGATTGAAGGCTCTAACCTTAAGCCAAAAATCATTCTTGATCAGCCATCCAGTTAGAACCAACTTTCAAATCAACAATCGGACACATAATGCCTTTTTTCTCAAAAAAGTCAGTTTTGAGTAAAGAAATGAAATTTTATTAAAAAAATGATAATTTTGGAGAAAAATAAAACTCTCCAAATTAATCCAAATTCAGTAAAATAAAAAGCTAAATGACATCTCATGGAGCACTTATGATGATTGGAGTTATCATAACTCAGCTTCAGTCATCATTAAGAGAGCAATTAATTTATTATCAGTTATCAGACATGTCATCTCCAGCTAAAGATGAGATGGAGAGCTCTCATTGGTCCAGTGATTTGATCGAGGTGAAGATTGAAGCTTACACCATCAATATGCTTCCCAAACCTAACAAAGTAGGTTTCCAGACCTAGCAGGAAGCTTTCCTATGTAGCAGGGTGCTCCTTCAGTAGTTCACGCCCCTCTCTCTCCTGAGGGTGCCTTCCACATGTGTGGGATCATCTATGGATGGATTTTAGTGTTTAGGGTTGGAGTGGGGGCGCCTTTCCTGGGTGGAGGCCTCCCCTCACTCTCGGTTCTCCGATTTAGGTTTGGAAATCTGTTTGGTGGCCAGGGTGGTTAGGGTTTGAGGTTTGGTTTTAGGGTTTTAGCACACTCTCATTGTATAAATAGAGGCTCTTTCAGCTCTATCAGGGTGGATGATTGATGTAAAGAACCTCTGGTAAAATATTGTAATGCTTGTTGCTCTTATGCAACCTATTTTGTAATAAAGAAAGGCTTTGGAGGCTAATGCTGTGTGGATCCTGGGTGCATATGTTTCTGCTAATGAGATAAAATTCTTCTAGTTTATTTGCTTTGATAATGTGTGGGTATTAATACATGCTTTATAGGGATTCTATAAGCACATAGGAATAGGTATTTGTAGCTTTCAAGTTACCTATTTATTTCATTTACTTTCAAAATCCTCAAAGAGAATTGTTTTATTCAGTTGTATTTCATGCTTTTGAGATTTGATTAGTAAATAATACATGTTTTAACCCCCATGTTTCCAAGTGTATAAGATTGTTTTTGCAGATCACTTCATTGTACCAAGTAAGAGGTTGAGCTAAGTTGCATCTACTCTTCTTGGAGCAAAGCATATGTAACTAGCAGCTGGATGCCATTGAGATCCAAAGTGATTTCAAGGATTCAAGATCCAAGTGGTTCATCTTCTCCATTCACCCTAAAGTCAAATTTTCTCATTATTTTACTTTATGTTTGCAAGTAGAGTTTTGATTTATAAATCTAGTCTTTCGCATCTACTTGCTTCCATTTTTAGATCTAGAAAGTGTCAAATGTTATGTATTCTTTCTCAGATCTAGCTAGTACTTGAAGTAGCGCAAAGTTCATATGTTTTGTTCAAGTATTAGTTGTATGTTCATAGTGTATTCCATTATTTAATCCACCATTTTTGCAGTAGATAAGCTTGCTAGTTTCTTACTTTTAATTAATTAACTTAATAAAAATTTGCAACTCACACCCCTTTACTTAATTAACCCCATTTCCTCCTTGCCGGAGTATGCTCTGACCGATCTTAGATCGAAATACCCAGAAATGGTATTGGATCTCTAAACCCCACAAGAGGAACTTAACTAAAACTTTTCCCTGTAACCAACGCACCATCGTTGTTTGATAAATACCGAAGCATGTGGGAAAATTCCAAGTGTGGGCGTCGGGCTACCCAATCTGGGCACTGGTAGTTAAGTTATTGAACACTTACCTTTGACCCTATATAGGTCCTTCATGTCTTCGAATGAATCCATTGAAGGTATTACCGGTTAGGACATCCAGCTACCATAAGTGAAGATCACAAGTAAAAACTCTTAAAACTTACCAAGAGCACTTGCAAAACCTAATATTCGCTGGCATATTTTGGGATTCACATCATATTTACACTATAAGCATCTTTGATAAGTTGACTCCATAGGAACTAGTCCTATATTTTACGCATTGTTGATAATCTAGGCCATTTGTCCATCGAATGTTTGATTATAAATCATATCTGTGAATGCTTTATCTATTTCGTGAAGTTCTCAAATATTTGTCTATCTTTCAATTCCAGTGATAGCGACATGGATTGCTTTGTCTTGTATTCAATTCATCACATTAATCATCTTAAATCACAAATAACTCCTAAACAACACCCATCCGCATCCGAAACATCTAAAAATTAAATTAAACATTGAGCCATAGAAAACTCTTTGTTGGGGACTAGCCCCCTTAGCTTCGTTAGGAGTTAGCCTAAATGAAGGAGCTAGGAGTAGGTGACAATACCTAGCTCTATGCTTTCCCCCAAGGTCACACCTCTCCCACTTTCCCAAGTGATGAGACAGCTTTCAAAATATTTCTGCTGCTAGTGTGCAATCGGCGGACAACATACCTGAAACAACAGATGGAGCATAACAAGTATGAATTCTGAGTTGTTATGCCCTAAGTCTCAGATATGAAAGAAAACAAAATGGAAAGGAAAACTAGAATAACATTCACATAAGAAAGGAAATAAAAGGCTGTAAGTGCGAACAACACATGAATCCCTGTATGAAAACGCTGACCTCGGCTCTGCAATTATATTAAAATTATCTTGAAAAGCACACACAACAAAATTACAATGGTTTCAACCCTTTTATCCTTCTTCAGGAGGTATATTTATAGCTATTTGGATTCTCTAAACTGACATTCAAGAATCAAAATTAGTTATAATTAGAAGGACATCCTCTAACAAACTCTGGATGTGGCCTACACACCACGATTCACATAAGACACAAAATAAAATGCAGACTACTAGAAAAATAAGCTTAAATCCCCTCCTGCATATCCCAGATGGTGATAGCTCTGCAAAAAATGAAAGAGTTTTTTGTAGTTGGCCATGTTCCCAACAAAACCCTTGTCTTCTTTTCCTATGATTTAGGTCAAGCTCCTCAGGATCAGATTTTGAAACTGATGACTCAGACAGTAAAATTGTAAGTTTCTGGAAAAATATCCTGTGAAAATATTTTAAATTCTCTCAACCTTTGATACCTGTGTAAAATATTAAGGAGTTTTTTGTATATAGGAATGATATGAAGAAAAACCTCTCTCAGTTTCCTGAAATTCAACTCCATTTGGCTTAAACAATTCTTTGAATGTGAATTCTGAAACAGTCCTTTGGAAACCCTAAAACATAGCCTGTAAAAATCACTTTGTTTCTCCTAAACCATATGACCTGGGTAAAAAATGAGAGAGATTATTGAACATGATCCTGTTCTTAAGAGAAACCTCATTAAATTTTGGAAAATTCTTTCTGTTTTTTCGGAAACAATTGATTGAAATAACTGACTAAAACAGCCCTTTCAAAATATGGAAATTCGCTCTCTAAGAGATGCCACCAATATGGAAATTCTTCTACACAAACCGCTATGAGTACATGTCCTACTATGTGAATAGAGGTGTCGAGGTCGAACATAGTAGTCCATCATCTGATTACTGGTCATTAATGTATACCGTTAACAGACGCGAGATTACCCACCGATAATGAAAATGGGAATCAAGGTACTAGAGTGCAAACTAACAAGTGTGAATAAATGTGTTGAGGTCGAACACTTGAAAGACTCCATCGATCAGGGGACATTGATGTATTCCCAAGAAACTGTCGATGGTGATAGAGCCTGCCACTGAAGACTGCAAGTCTCAAGGCACTCAAAATGACTCTAGACTCCAATCCCAGAATAAATGATCTGAAGTCGATGGGATGAAATCCACTGGAAGGAGGGCATTAAGGCATTCCCCCATCATCCAACATGAGGTACTCAGCAAAGTTTTGTAATGTGGAAGGACTCGATCATAAAATGCATGAACCAGTAACTGTACCGGGAATGGTCGACATGCAAAGTCAAGATAACTAAGGAATGGCCAACTTAGGTTTCAACTTCCTTCGAACAAGAGCATAACAACATATGGTGACTGAAAGAGGGTAGCATAGACTCGATATACAAACTAGGACATCTCTGTGACACAGGAGGCATCAACAAAGGCTCCATAGGGACTGGAAGCTTAACCAGTCTGTGGAGATAAACTCAGATAAATGAGTACAGCTCCTAAATTCAAACTATAACCCAACCAATGGATGTGATATACAATGCTTTGTTCGAAGGTGACACGACTCGACAGCTGCCAAAGATAACACCTTTCCTTGTCCAGCTTTTTGGTTTTTTTATTTTTTTGGACTTTTTTAGTTATTTGAAAAGCTTGAAAAAAAGAATAAACTAGCTTTATAGTTACAAACTAGGAGGAGACGAGTGTCATAAGGGCAAACAAACTAGTTCCAAGCAATGGAACATACCTATGCTCAATGCAAGGATACATGTGTGGGATATCGACACTCAAGGGAAAATCCCCTCCTAGTAAAAAGGGAATCAAGCTGTGAAGGATATAAAAAATGGCTCTGCATGGCTAGACATGATATAAGCTCGGGCTATATGGCTGAAACGCAATGTCAGGGGAGCCGGCATAAAGCTCAATAAGGCAGGCAAAGCACATGATAATGCATTCACAACTTGACATGAGGGAGTCCTGAGGGAAATAGGCAAGCATAAGATCAAGAGGAGTATGAGGCTCTTGTGAAATGTCATGGAAATACTATACAATGGACTCCCGGACCTAAGAGAGGACTCATAGCATGGGTAGGAAATGCAAAGGGGAGTTAACTAGGACACCCATGTATAGGAAAGCTCTACCATTCACATAGTACCACTTCTAACAGCAGCATGAAGGTTCCGTGATACCATGGAATGGGTTCGTACCTAAGGTTAAGATGGAACGATCATAAGGCAATGCATAAGTGCAAGCGGATGTGAAATCCTAACCTATATGCCAGTTCAAACATAATACATGTGATAGGCATGAACGGGTCGAAACCTCGGAGAGAGTGTACAAAAACTAGATCCTACATGACAACCATATTAGTCCCAAAATAATCAATAAAGAATCCAAACTATAGGAAACAGGGAGGAATGATCATGACAACAGCACCCAAAGGAAATAATGCGGTGAACGATGAGACATAAAAAGGAAACTAAGGTGTAGACCCAATGTTCACACATACACTACCACCCCAGTGAGGGTGACCACTAGTGTAAAGACCGAGCGAAGGGAAAAAATCCTCCACAAATGGAGTAGAGGATGGAAGATGACCATTCCCAAATCTATGAGCACGGTAAGGGGCTGTGATGCCCCCAAGTCTGACACCAGGGTCTGTACTAGGACCAAGACGGGTGATAGGATACCAGGCATGCCGAAAATAAAAGGACCTAAACTCAAGAGAGCATAAATATACTCAAGTAACCATGATCCCAAAGGCCAACTAGTGCACAAAGAGCACACTCCTAAGAAAATCTACAGCCAAAATACAAGCAAACCAAGGGGAGGATATGTGAGTTCCCGAATGTAGCAGGTATGTCTCGCCTAGGAGAGGCTTGAAACTCCCATACACTACAAGCGGAGGTACATAACCAATTATAGTGGCCCTCAACTTCAACGCATAAAGCGACTGTGTTGTTCGACCTCTACCTGGCTGGGACATTTGCAGAATAACCCCTGCAGAGTACCCCCTCGATAACCTAGGTAAGGAAACTAAGGTCACCTCAATATACTCAATGCTCAGGCGGATAGTCGCAGGTGGGATTGACCATATGGGCAAGGTAGCAAAGCCCGAAACTCTTGAAAGAGCCCCCAGATACGAATACAATCCTGGAAATATCTCCGGTGCTACTCAGTTATGACTAGGGGTCATCCCAATCAATAACCGCTCACACTGCCTCATGCTTAACTCCCTTTTGAGAGGAGGATCCTGAGAACACTGGTTATACCAAGGATTTCACACACTCACCTGGACAGATTCCTAGATGTTGTTGTTTAGTGATCTTGGAGAATTAACTTACAATTAACTATTCCAAGATCCTAAAACCTAAGCTTGTTGGTGCACCCTAGAAAAGAAAAGAGTGTAATTCATTTTATTAAGCATTGATTTTAATTGGCTGTAATTAATCAAAGGGAAATGGCCGTGCAACTAATGACATTATGACTCAGCAGTGAAATAAATATGCACACCATAACAAACAATGCTAAGTGTAATCTTTGTCAAATGAAAAATAGGATATGCCACTACATGAGATGCATAAATATATATTCGTTTCCGAATGTCAATGCAATCCTTCCTATATGAAATCCTAAAAAAAACTCTCATCCAAGCAATCCAATGCAAGTACCTCCTCAAATCCATATCTAAGATGCAACTAAGAGTGCAACTACTTTGTATTTTTCAATATAAAAGAATGAAAAATGCAATAAAATTCATCTAAAACTCTCAGTCTCTACAGCAAGTATAAAAGACAAGCCCAGCAAGACACCAAGACAAAAAAGAGTAATGCACTAATGGAAAAAAAAGGATAAATGACTAAAACTACTTTCAAAGAAAAATCAATGAAAAAGCGGTCTCTAGTCACAAAAGAAGCATCCAACAGACAACATCAGACCCAAGGAAGACCCAACCACACTCACAACCCACCCAGCAACTTCCCACAACATCAAACTCAACCAAAAGGGAGGATGTACACGACTGTTTAAAGAACAGCTGCATATGTACGTGACTTTTGGCCAAAAACCTGCGTATATAGGCATATGTACGCTACTTTTGGCTAAAAACCTGTGTATACAGAGAAGGCAGTGGTAAAAATCAGGCTAAGGGTCAAACAAATAAAGGGGAGTGTCAATGGATGAACATACTATAAAATGCAACCCAGAAACAAGGAGAAACAAAGAGCAATTCAATAATATCTAGCCCATTGTACCGATAAAAACCCCCAAAGGCAAAATGACTAGGAACTCCCCAGTAGAGTCACCAATTCTATTACGGAGAGAAATTCCTATGGCTTGGGGTACCACAACAGACAGCTTGACTCCAGAAATCAATATTTCCCAATATGCAATAGAAATAAAATGTCTAACACTAAAGGATCAGACCTCGTACCTTATTCCAGACGGTTGAAGTAGATCCTGTTGAGCTTTCCAATCTTCAGCTTGAATTGCTATATTACTTCCTCAACAACAAGTAAACAATACAAGCATTCTATATATCATGGTGTTAGACCTATTCTAGCATATATAATCAAGAATGTAAAAGCATTTGACATAATCCCATGGATAAAATATTCATTCAAATACACATCATTGGACAGGAAAAGATATTTCTATTAATATAAATTAGAGATTACAATATACAACCTCTGACGGCACGTCTGTGAACCGGAGAAACTGAATCCCCCACTTGGGCCTCCACTACTTCAATCCTCCATCTCTCAATAGCAAGCTCACAAGCAAAAGGAAAGCTTGGGAAGAACACAAAAGTGCTCCAAGGGACAAAGGGATGTAGACTCATGCATAAGTTCCGGCAACAATGGACTATAGTTTCGTTTCTCTCAATTCTCTCTTATGCCTTTAATGTACCAAGGGGTTCCTTATATATCTTTTCAAAGGGGTGATGAAAGGTCGAATTTGAGCGATCTCAAGGCATAGGGAAGGCCAGGAGTCAAATGAGTCAGATCCATGTCAAGGAAAACTCCAAAAGGATTTGGATTATGCACACATCCTAATGTACATGATTTTAGTGCTCAAACCTGCGTATGTACGCGCTTATAAGGTTAAAAGTCGCATATATCATTTTTCATGTGTTTTTAGGGATGATCAAGGAAACATCAAAGGACAAAAAATGGTCCATAGGGTCTAAGGAGTCTGTAGTGGGACATGGGAAGGCCATACAAAGTGTGATTCACCTAGAGTGGTGAAATCCGCTATAACACCCTACCCTTCCATCCTATAGATGGAAGGGAGTTGTTCTTGCCTGTAGCAAGGGAAAAAGCCCTACTATAGTATGTACTGTGATACCTTGGGAATCATTGACATCAATGGTGATTTCCCTCGCACTTGTTAACAGTTTACATTAAGGATTGGTAATCAAGTGGTTTCTTCCATGTTCGACGTCAAGACATTGTAATCACATGGTTAGATTCATATCATTGCGGGTTCGGCTTAAAGACCCTAGGTTGTCATATATATTTTCCCAGTTTGCGATGGAGTTTGTTTTGAGTCATATTACATGTATCCACTTTTGCATTGGTCATGGTTGTGTTATCATCTCATCATGGATCTACATTTGTGTCTAGTATCTATGATTGTGTTCAATCGATCTCTACTTCCATAGATCTGCGTCGTATTGGTTGGAAGCCATGTTATGAGTCATATGATATTTGAGTTAGTTGTACTACAACAACTTCCAACCAACATAGTTTCCTTATATTTCTTCACTTTACACTACATTCACCTGTCACATTCCTTTACCTTCATGCTTTGGGGGTCATTTTGTTACACCGAAATATTTTCCTCTTGATCCATGTGTTAACCCTTTGCCTAATACCCAAGTTTCTCTCTGCTAACTTGATTGATATTGAGGTTGTTTCTTCCTTTTATCCCTCTTTAGGAAGGCCGACGCTTTTCCCCTTTATGGTAGGTGCATCAAAGGTGATTTTTCAATTCATGCTAGGTGTGTTGGTGCTGGTGCTTTGTCTCCCACTTTTAGGTGCGCTGACGATGCTCTTACCCTTCATGGAAGGTGCACCAGTGGTGTTTTGAGGGAAAAAAATGAAGCTTTGAGACCATTCTCAAAGGTGTATGAGGTGGATGTCTATCCCTATCATTTAGGTGAGGTGGAATTTGGTTCCTAACCTATAGGGAAGATCCCTTAGATCCCTCCTCCTAATCCTCAACCTATTGTATCCCTTTAGCCTTATAAATTAAACCCTCTCTCCGTTTGGAAGGGGGGAAGGACTATGGTACTATTATGCTGGTGAAATTTCTAGGTGGCTTATTAGGTTGCTTTGGAGGCTTTGGCTTGGATTGTTGGATGGAAATTTGCAGCATTAAAGCTTGGTTATGATATTCCTACCTTTTGTAATTCTATGTATCTCCTTGATTACATTAATACAAAACTATTTCCATAAATGTTATTGTGTTAATAATGTTTAGATATTTCTTCCTTAACCATTAGCTTAGATAAATTATATGTTTGGAAATGCATATGATGTTTTATTGTTTCCACTTGCTTGACATGTTATTGCAGCTGAAGATCTGAAGATTCTGGAACAAATCAAATACAGAATCCAACCTACTTTCCTAGATCAAATGGAAATTCAAAGTAACGAATAGATCACCTACTTGACATATGCATATCCTCTTCTCTCTTTGTTAATCCAAGCTCCAAAATATTCATATATTCAATTACAAAACCATGTCAAGAAAGTGGAAACAAGCAAACAACATATGTGTATCCAAAAATATAATTGATCTAAGCTAATGGTTAAGGAAGAAATCTCTAAACATTATTAACACAATAACATTTATGGAAAGAGTTTTGCATTAATGTAATGAGGGAGATACATAGAATTACAAAAGGTAGGAATGTCACAACCAAGCCTTAATGCTGCAACTTTCCATCCAAAAATCCAATCCAAATCCTCCAAAGCAACCTAGTAAGCCACCCAGAAATTCCACCAGCATAATAGTACCATAGTCCTTCCTCCCTTCCAAATGGAGAGAGGGTTTAATTTATAAGGCTAAAGGGATACAATAGGTTGAGAGTTAGAAGGGATCTAAGGGATTTTTCCTATAGGTTAGGAAACGAATGCTACCTCACCTAGATGATAGGGATAGACCTCCACCTCATCCACCTTTGAGAAGGGTATCAAAGCTCCATTTTTTTCCCTCAAAACGCCACCAGCACACCTTCCATGAAGGGAAAGAGCACCGTCAGTGCACCTAACAGTGGGAGACAGAGCGTCGGCACCAATGCACCTAGCATGAATGGAAAAATCACCTTCGAGGCACCTATAATAAAGGGAAAAAGCATCGGCCTTCTTAAAGAGGGAAAAAAGGCAGAAACAACCTCAATATCAATCGAGTTTAGCAGAAAGAAACTTGGGGATTAGGAAAAGGGTTAACACATGGATCAAGAGGACAAGATTTCGGTGTAACAGGTAGAATCACAAATAAACATTGAATTTATTATCATTACCAACATAATTTTGAACTTATTATATTCCATATTTATCAAAGTTGAAGAGTAAAGTAATTAATGCATTCCATGTGAAAGTAATAGACTTTACCAATATATGTTATCTTTTGGATTTCTTTGAAAGTGTTTACATTATGATAGTGGAGGATGTGCATGGTGAAACCTTATCTACTTATTTATATCTTAGAAATTTTATGTTTATGTAGTGTCCCTGACTCTTAAACAAGGCCAAAGGTGCTAAAATTAAGACTAAGTAAATGTTAAGCACAACAGATACAAATAAGTTACATTTAGGATAACTAACCATTCACTCAAATAATTAAAACTTTTAACTTTAGATATTGAATTATAGCTAAAGTTGCAACACTTAATTAATTATATAATTCTCAAAATTGTAACAAATGTGATTAAGGAATATTATTCAACATCCCTATTGAGAATAAGGTCCTAAAACTCCTTCATGCATTAAAATTTGTATTAATGACGAAACCGCAATTTTTAGAAAAAAAAGAGTATTGTTCTTATAAGCTTTTTCTACAAACTAAGTTAAATTTTGGTGTTGTTACGTGTGTGCTATTGGTGAGGATAAACATTAATAAATTCACACATTGAGACATATATGTAGTTTTTCACCTAAAGCTACACCACAACCATAGAAAAACAAAAGGCATCGTTTGCAATCACATCCCACAAAATCACCTCCCAATGGTTGTCTCCTACAACCATTTTTAACTAGTATATTTTAGATTGTATGGATTCCTCCCTCCATCCATCAACCAATATTACATTAATATTATATTCTTCAAACTCATATATTAAAATAGGATCAGATCCATGCATATCAAATTTCCAATCTAATAACTACTGAGCTCAACTTCGCACCAAGAAAACTGTTTGACCGAGATGGATATATCTTGGTCATCCGAAATATTTTTCGACAAAAAAAAAGCTGATACTTAATGGAATTGTTGTCTTAGACACAATGGCATAGGTCTCATAACAAAATAATTATCATATATTGGCAAACCGGAGCATATGGTTGTGCCCCTCCCAATACCGTAGAGTCGGGAATACATTTTTTGAAGAAGAGAAAGAAGTTTAGAATGAAGAGCATCGTGGGTTCTATTGATTCCTGAAAAATCCTAGGTACCGACACTAGGGATTCTCCCCAATAATTGTTACACTTAAAATCTATCCCCAGCATGAGATAGGATCCCTAACACGAGACATTTTCCCTCAAATCCCAAACTTGAAGAGAATCCTACTCCATATGTTGATTCCAACATATAAATTTGAGCACCACTTCTACCCTCAAGCAGATAAGTGGTACCCTGTTCAGCACCGCACTAGTTGTGGGAAAACCAGGTAGTGGGACTGCCTTTAACCTATGTTGTTGGCATGGTTCCTACCCATCACCACTCTATCATAAAGGGGTATAAGCAGTGCCCTTGGTAAAAGGTAAAAAAAAGGAGTTTTCTCGAGGCTTCTAGAACAAGAGCCTCGTGTCTAACCTTATCCCTACTCACCTGGGATTATTTAGGGTCGAGATCCCTCTTTGTAGGATCTTATAGCCACCTCACCCACCAATATCTCAACCATACTATCCATTTGAGCCCTATAAATACAAGCTCATACTCCATGGTTGAGGGAGAGAGAAGAATAGTAGAGTTATGCTATTGAATTGATACCCTGGACTAATCCATCAGAAAGCAATTGTGGAGCAAGTTGGAGCTATCGGGGACAAGGTGCTAGTCTTGTGAAGGAATGTCTCGGCACTAAGGCACATGGTTGTAAGCTCTTTCATTTATTTTCTAATGCAAAGTTGATTTCCTTCCCACATGTTTGTTGCGTAAATCTCACATATATGTTATTGGATTCCTTAGTCACTAATATGGATGTGTAGATGATTTTTTGGTAGCTTTCATGTCTTTGTATGTTTGATATGTCTTACAAGTATACAGGTCTTTCATAGGAGTTACATTCCAGGTGTCTATAACATTCAAGGAAGGTCTTCCACTAAGTTATTCACTCATTTGTTCTGGATCTGAACCATTCAGAAGAGAGGAACAAATTCTATCCATAGAAGGTGATATATTCCGGATAACAAATTTGGCGACTCTGCTGGGCAGTAGATCCATATTGTTCTTACTCAGTTTCTAAAATAGTCTTGTCTGAATCCAAGCTCCAGCCTCCTATCTTTCCAGTCAGATATACATCTGATCTACTGAAATGTTTTGTTTGAAATATTTAGATCTCTTCATATCTGAGCCACCTTAACTTCCCGTGCTCTGTTTTGTGGTTGATTCATCAGTTTTTATGAGATTTTTGACATTTCTAACTTGATTTTTTGCCTCTCCTACTATTTTGGTTGATTACAAAGAACCGTGCATGTGTATTTGGCAAAAAGTGGTGCCACCACTTGAGTCCAGTTATAAATAGGTGGTGCCATCACCTGAGTCTAGTTAGCAATAGGTGGTGCCACTGCCTGAATCCAGTGAGCACGGAGCAGTTCTGCCTCAAAACTTCCTGTCAGCAACTTCATCTGCGTGGTGCCAGGTAGGCCTATCTGAGGCTTTGATTTTTTCTAGTTTTTGAAAAAAAAATTGTGATTTTTTGGATTTGGTATGTTTAATTGGTCTTACCCATACCTGTTTGAACTTGCTTGAGTGATTGAAATCTGGAATTTTTATGTGGAAATTGCTTGTTTGTTCAAATCACAAAGCTAGGTTAGATTCATCATTCATTACTACTTGTAAGTTTTTTTTTCTTGAAAGGATTTAGTTGGAAACTATAGGTCAAATTAGATCTCTGCTTGTTATGGAATAGCACTGAAAAGAAAGACTCCCTTAGATCAGCTTGTTTGTTTCAATTTCTCGTTAACTATGAGAAATACTTCTTTTCACTTTAAAAAGAAAATTTGTTGAGATTGGGTCATTGTTTCGTTGAGCCTAATCCATTGGATCTCTGATTAGCCTTGCAAGCTTTTAGGACTCCTCTGTTCTTTTGTCTCTTTTACATCATTATCTCATCAGAAAGGAAAAAGTATCAATAGTTTAAGTTAGATCTTTCCATGCTTCAAAGAAAATTGAAAGAATAGCTTGTATATGCATATTTGAGTGTTGTTTGTCTTTCTTTTTCATTTCAAAAGAGATCGTACCCTACCTGTGTGTTTTCAAAAGAGTTGATTTGCAGAAAGTGTTGTTTGATTGTATGCTCGAAAAAAGGAATTTTTATAGTTGTTTGGGGAATTTTTGGTTTTAAATCAAAACTAAAACGAAAAAAAACCTCTCTCCTTCCCGTAATTAGGCATACTAAATGGTAAATTAAATGAACTTGCACCTCATATCTGCATGGTTTTTCTTTTCTGTCAAAATCTCATGCATTCACCTAACCATCCACTTTAAAATTACCGGTAGTTATAGGATTAAAATTTGTATAGAAATTTGAGTGCTAGGTTAGAGACATATTCGGGCGTCGTTAAGTGTAGGAGCTATCGTTACTTATCTGCACTACATCCCGGGACTCATGCAGTTCTTCCACGTACCCTCAATATCTCAAACTTCCTTTCATGTACACTTGAGGTATATAGAAAGGTACTTAACATACTCTATTGTATATTGGAAGGCCCCTTGTGAACGGTTGTGCATTAGACAGCGCTACTACCGATTTGAGCTCCCACGTACCTTACGTAGATCGAGAGACCCCATTAGGCTACCCTATCTATCTGAGAAAATACCTTTGGCCATCTTGTGTGGAGAAATACAATGAAAACAACATTCGAGGATATTACTACACACGTACCCTTGTGGTATATCACGAGTTGCACCTACTTGACAATTCTGGTGAGAGACCGACCATTTGAGCTCATCCTATCATTTGAATTTGCTTGTTTCCTTGTACTTGAGAAATTTTTGGTGTGTTTTTTATTATCTTTGAAACCCTAGGTTAGATTAGGAACTGTGCAATCTGGATGAGTTTCGTTTGAGATGGTCCAGAAGAACACACAGCTTACCACCCGACTTTCCTCCCATTACAGGAGAAGGTCCAATGGAAGCTATTGTCCAAAAAGATGCAACTACTTCCCAGGTGGAGGAGAATATAGTTGTAGAAAGTGGAGACCAATTCACTTCTTATACAAATCCCTTGGCTCAACAACCTCCTATTGGTGACACTTCTTTCCATGGTCCTCTAGAAGGTCGTGTTGATAGTCCTATTCATCTGGATTATGGTCTAGATGCTCCATTTTGGGGAACCTCTATGGGACAGGCCATTGCTTCATTTGGAGTATGTCAGCCTCCTCCTAAACATTCTTCACCAAGTGAAGAGGAATAAATACAAATTCAATCGGCTATTCAACGTGCACAATATTTTCAGTAGAGAATGCAAAGACTAGATATTATCTTAGCAACCTTGATCCCTCATAAAGAACCTATGTTGGCTCTTCTTCCCCTTAATACGAACCCTTGGCCAGATGAATATCATTCACTGGATGATTCTATGAAATCTATCGATCATGTTGAGACTTCAAAACACCCAGGTCAAACTTTTGACCCTACAGTTGCAAATGTTAGGTCAGTTTCTAGTCCTCCTAGGTCTTCTAGGGCTAGGGGGAAACCTTCAACTCTAGTTGTATCAGTACCTTATAGTGCTAGGGGGAAACCCCTAGCACGATCTAAGTTACCTTCTAGTGGAGTTTTTACTCATAATAGACATGCCTCTAATGCAGGAACATTCACAGTTTATGTTCCCCCTATGA
This sequence comes from Pseudotsuga menziesii, assembly GCA_001517045.1. NCBI lineage: Eukaryota > Viridiplantae > Streptophyta > Pinopsida > Pinales > Pinaceae > Pseudotsuga > Pseudotsuga menziesii. The sequence continues at coordinate 80,404 of LPNX010660856.1, forward strand.
ATATAGTTAACCCTCCATTGAGTTCAGGTCAACCCTTAGGGACACAACCTATCATTAGTCAACTTCTTGGGGGTATGGTTACCTAGAAAATCTAGTACCTGTAGGAAAAATGAATCACCAACCTACTCCTGTAGGCATTTCATACCCTGGAATTCCATATCTTGGAAATACTTTTACTCCATGGGGGCAACCCAACTGATCCTACATCCTAGCTATGGGGGGGATACCTGTTCATACTACTGGAGGTATCGGAGGGCTACCTTATGGTGTTCCTCCTCCTATAGGTCCCAGGGGTCTTGGTGGTACCGGGGGTCCTGGTGGTCCCAGTGGTCCTAGTGGTCCCGATGGTCCCGAAGATCCTGGTGGTCCTAAAGGTCTTGGAGGTCCTCCTCCTAATCCTCCTAATGGCCCTGGTGGCCCTGATGACCCTAACCCTAGAGGTTCATAATCTCATCAGCATTTTCAACATCCTATGTATCAATCCACTTACGATCCTACTAGTGGTTACATTCCTTATCAATATTACCAGTATTTTGAACCGAATTGTCAGTAACCTTTCCTAGAAACTTTGGAATTTCTTGATTTGTCCAAATTGATCAATGACCCCATCCAACACAATGCTTCATGGCCTCCCATTCAAGTCAAGTTACCATCGGATATTCCGAAATTCGATGGTAAGCAGGGAGATTATCCTAAAAATCATGCTATGACTTTCCATCTATGGTGTTCATCCAATTCCTTGATGGATTATTCTATTTGATTAAGAATCTTCCAGTACACTTTGATTGCCATGGATGCAAAGTGGTATATCAAACTTACACGACACTCGTTTGTGGATTTTAGTGCCTTGGAAACTGTTTTCCTCACACATTTTCAGCTACCCATTCGATACAAAACGGGTACAGGCCTTTTAACCTCTCTGTGTCAAAACACCTCTACACACATTTCAGATCATATTCATGAATGGAGAAGTTAGAGAAGGCTCTTTAAAGCTCCTATCCCTGGCCAAATTTTGGCTGATTGGTTCACAAAATCTTTGTTGCCACCCATTGCCCGAGATGTGGCTATGGGTGGTGTTGTTACTGAAGAGCAAGCCATTAGTCACGCGCAATATATAGAATTGGTCTATTCCCAGTATGGGACTTTATACAACCTCATTCCTCAATCTCCTTCACCCAGCACTGACCCAGCTAAGCCACCTGCAGAAACTCCCGTTGATGGAGTTATTGGTTCAATCCATCCCCCTTCACCAGTTAAATCTCCCAAAAAATCCAATCCTTCCACTCGTGCTTCTTCCAACACTATGGTTTCCATCTAGGTGAATGTATTCAAAGTACACAATCATCTGGTAATAATAAGAAAGGAAAAAGTAAAAACAAGAAACCCAGAAACCAATAGGAAAACCCCAAACCCATGGCCTTGGAGAATGATAATAAAGGAAAAAGGAAAGCTAAGTATCCCTACCTATTTTGTTGTGGCGATCATTTCATGAAAGAGTGTCCTTGATGTGATGAAATTAATAAATTTTTAAAGAGTAACCCCGCACCGACATTTATCACTGATCCTTTTCCTTCTCAGCAACAACTGGTAGACCATATGTCTAACCAGGGAAATTCTAGTTCCACAGAGGAAATTCAGATGATGTCGTTGAATACTATTAATCTAACAACTTGAAGCCAGTCATCTGACAAATAAAAGGAGAACAAAATTGAGAAACCTTCTCCTGATAAAGCTCCTTCTATTGGTTCTCCCGCATCCTCGTCTAATGGTCCCTTAACAATCGAGAAGCCTAATCTCGACGTGATTTTTTGTCCACCCAAGAGTACTCTGAGGAAGGATGTTTTTAACCCTAATGCCCAAGATGCACAGTTTTATAATTTCATAGAATACCTAGCTCAGGCACAATGTGCAATGTCTACCTTAGAAGTGCTCTAAAGCTATCCTACAGAACGCAAAAACTTGTTAATCGCTTTGGGAGCTACAGACCCGAGTGACATGAATCTAATTCATGTCAATCCAGAGAACCTTAAACCTAGACTACCCCACCAACTAGCTTTTCAATTCATAACTAAAGTAGTTGGGAAAAATGTCTTTAGGATTGTTCTAAATGAAGGTGCTTCAACCTCTATTTTGTCTTTGTCCTGTTGGAAAGCCATTGGCTCTCCTAAGCTTGTAAAATCTCCAACAACACTAAAATCCTTTGACGGAAGACGTTTCCATCCCTATGGTCTCATGCCAACCCTTTTAGTTGAGCTAGGGGGAAAAATTGTTTCCATTCAAATGGAAGTAGTGGATGCCCCGTTAGACTACAATCTTCTCCTAGGAAGAAACTGGTTTTATGCTATGACCGTTGTCGCTTCGATGGTATTTAGAACCCTCTAGTTTTCGCATTTGGGGAAAAATGTAACAATTGATCAGCTTGATTTCTGTACACCAGATGTTACCACTCCTATGATGAAAAATATCCCTTTGCTAGGTTAGTCCCCTCCTCCTTACCAGTCAATTGGGGTAAGGCTGTTGCAAGACTTCACCCTCATGGGTGTGTTTCTGTCAACCTCGTCTGGCATAGAAACGACAATAGTCAATATGATCTCTTCATTTAATTATGATCCTAGGGGTAAACAAGTTGTTGATACATCCTCCCTCAGCCCGCATGATGCGTTTTATGATGCCATCCAATCTATTTTCGATGTTCCTACGGATGATCTTCATCTAGTGGCCTCGAATCCCTACCACCCACCCTACTTGTTATAACCTTCACTTCCTATTCTAGATTATCTCTCACAAACTTTTCCATCAGATGAGTCTATTATAGAGATTATGAATACAAGTACATTCATATGGGAGGATCACCATCATAGATCTTCATTCCTCCCCAATACCATTTTGGCAGATAATGATTTTGTATCTCTGTTGGGCACTGATATTGTCGATGATCTGCAAACACCTGTCTTGTTGCAATATTCTGAGTCTGAAGGAAATTTATGCAACATTACCAAAACAGTTCCAATCGACATATTAGTCAAGTCTAGAACTATTGAACATGTTCACATAGGGCAGAACTATTCAATAGCTAAACTGAAGAGTATAAATCACTTTTTAAATAATTTTGAGATCTTTTCCCCGGTCCTATGAAGAAATGCATGGGATATATTCATCCATTGTAGTCCACGAGATCAAAACCTATCCTATAGCTAGACAGGTTAGGCAGAAATTGAGACAAGTGCATCCACGAAAGGTTGTGGCTATCAAAGCCGAAGTTGAAAAACTTCTAACAACAGGATTTATCTATCCTGTACCCTTGACGAAATGGGTATCGAATATTGTTCCTGTGAAAAAAAGAAGGGAACTATTCGAGTCTGTATTGATTTCCAAGATTTGAATAAATCTTGTCCCAAGGACAACTTTCCAACTCCACACATCGATCAGATTATCAATAACTGTGCTGGGAGTGTCATCTTCTCATTTATGGATGGCTTTTTCAACTACAATTAGATTGAGATATTTCCCATCAATCAGCATAAGACAATATTTATATTCCCATGGGGAACCTTTGCCTACAAGAAGTTACCTTTTGGTCTTAAGAACATTGGGGCCACATTCTAGCATGCCATGTCCTATGCGTTTCATGACATTAAAAATATTGTGGAGCCTTACCTTGATGATCTCCCTGCACACTCATAGCTATAGGAAGACCATCCTTGGCATCTTAGAGACATTTTCCTAAGGTGTCACCATTACAAGATACGGCTGAACCCACACAAATGTGTTTTTTGTGTTGAGATAGGACGTCTCTTAGGATTCGTAGTTTCCAAGGATGGTATTCAGATTGATCCCTTAAAGACTGCTGTAATACTCACTTTACCTACCCCAACTAACTTGTTTGAACTCCAAAGGAAGGAAAAATTTCTTCGACATTTTTCTTGTAACTTTGCTGAGAAAATGCATGGCTATATGCGTCTCCTTAAGAAGGACACTCCATTCTTCTGGGGTGACCAAGCCTAGCGCACCTTCAATAATCTAAAACATGCTCTGACTCATTCACCTATCATACACCCTCTAATTATTCAAAGGATTTTCTCTTGTATGTTGCTACCTCTACTACTACTATCGGAATGGTTTTAGCTCAGGAGGACCAGAACGACCTAGAGCACATGATTTACCGTGGCAGTAAGAATCTTCTATATTTTGAAACTCAATACTCATGTGTGGAGAAGCTAGCATTGGCTACGGTCATTGCTATCCAAAACTTTTATCTCTATACTTGCAAACCAAAATGCTATGTACTACATTTTGACACATCAGGTGCTAGGGGGAAAATACTCCCAATGGATTGTTATCCTACAGGAGTTCGATCTTGAGTTTTCCAAAGCTACTTCAAAGAAGTCATTAGTTTTTGTCGAGTTGATGTGTGATCTTCCCTGTGCTTTAATGGATTATGAGCCCAGTGATTCATTCCTAGATGAATTTCTATTCCTAATAAGCACAACTGACCCATGGTATGGAGATTTAATCATTTATCTCTAGACACAACATTTTCAACCTACTATATCTCAACAGGATCGTCGCCGTATTCGTCACCATGAAAAGTACTATCTTATCCTCAATGATACCTTGTATAGACATGGTATAGATACCATTCTCCGACAATGCCTCACCCATGATGAGGTTGAACAAGTTCTTAATCACTGCCATTTAGTAGCATGTGGTGATCATCTTTCTTGGATGGCTACAGCTCAGAAAATCCTACGCGCTGGCTATTTCTGACCTTCTATATTTAAAGATTGTCATGAGGCTATTAAGAAATGCCCAACCTGTCAACACTTTTACCTGAAAAAGCACACCCACCCTGCTCCGTTACACCCCGTCTTTGCCATTGGTCCTTTCACCAAATGGGAGATATATTTCATGCATTGTAATCCTACCTCAATCGGGGGGCATGGTTACATCATAGTAGCCATGGATTATTTCACTAAGTGGATTGAGGCTATGCCTACATATGCACAGGATGGTAAGACTGCCACCCTCCTTCTTTTTAACCATGTAATAGCTAGGTTTGGAGTTCCTCAGTCTATTGTCACTGATCGCAGATCATATTTGTGGAATCAGATGATGGTAGATTTAAGTGCTAAGTTGGGTTTTAACCATGAGAACTCAACCCCCTATTATCCTCAAGCTAATGGTCAAGTTAATGCCATTAACAAAGTTTTAAAAACTATGCTACATCATATGGTTGGAGATCACAAATCGAATTGCCACCAGACTCTCTTCTCGGCTCTTTGGGCTTACAGAAATTCAATGAAAACAACAACTGGTTTTACACCTTTTCAATTAGTATACAAACTAGAAGCTATCCTACCTATTCAGTGTCAAATTTCGTCTTTGAAACTTGTTGTTGAACTTCTCCCTAATACTTCTACCAAGGAAGAAATGTTTTTATATTTAACCAACCTTGATGAAACTAGATGAGATGATGCCTTAGTTAATGAGGCACACAAGAAACGCGTCAAGGTGCAATACGACAAATCTGTCGAACTTCGCATGTTTAATGAAGGTGACCTAGTCCTAACTTATGATTAGAGACATGATAAGCTAGGAAAAGGGAAGTTTGAATTGATGTGGTATGGTCCTCTTATCGTTTCCAAGGTTTTAGAAAAAGGGGCCTACGAGCTCGTGGATTATGATGAAATCCCCTTCGGGCAACCTTGCAATGGGTTGTACCTGAAGAGGTACTATGCCTAGATCATTCATGTATGGTACCTTGTATATATGTACATTATTTGAATTTTTAGTGTGTTTTGGTACTTTCAATATGGTTTTGAGTTTAATGTCTAGACTATTTATACCATGTTTTGGTTATGCAGATCAGATGCCTTTTTATGGCTTTGCAATGGTGCTTGACGCCATACCCTGAAACTTGCCTCAGCTGCTTGGGTTCTATATTCCCCTGCACACAATCTAGTGAGTTCAGGAGTAGTTTGTATTGGTCCTGCTACCAATAATATCACCGAGTATGAAGCAATCATAGGTCTCTTGACTGAGGTTTCATCCCGAGACATTCATGACTTTATAGTGTTCATGGACTCACAATTGGTGGTTTGTCATTTAAACCAGGTTTACACCATTCGAAACCCTATACTACTCTGTCTCTATCAGAGGGTATGTTTAAAAGAAAGGTCATTTCAAGTCATTACTTATAGGAATATCCCTAGGGCAGACAATGTAGTTGTTGATGCAGTTGCAAATTATATCCTAGACTAGTATATTGCTCATTCATAGCATGAAAGTTAAACGTGGTTCATAACATTGTAAATAAACAGTTGGGACATATAAAACTCATGTAAATAGATTTCCCATTTGAATCATAAACATCAGAAGAAAATTTCTGTATATATATATATAGATATAGATATAGATATATAAGTATTTTTACAAAAATAGGTCACTAGACCTCATCTAAAGCACTATGGCTTTCAGCAACACAAAATCATACAAAAATATGAAGCTATGCTGGATTTCAGTGATATATCATGTAGAAGCTAGTGATGCTCATGGTAACACATAACAGACTGCACTACTCTGTGTAGCAGACAGCTCAAGTGGCCTGGCACCTCTGCTATGTGCCTCTGATAGCGCATCGGGATATCATCAATGGATGCATAGAGTATGTCCAATTTTATCCTCTCTAGTTTCTCCTCCAACTCTCCCATAGGTTCATCACCTCATTGAAAAAATTGAACTCCCGCTTGTCTGTCCAGTTGGGATGATCCCCTAGGTCGTGAAACTCCTACATCTACATGAAAATTTTCGGTTCTCGTTACTCTGCATAAAATAAAATAAATAAATAAAACATTAAAACACAAAAAACACAAATAGCTATATTAGAGTTTTGTTTCTTACCCATGTCTCCCCACTGTCTACCAGCTGTAAGTGATAGGTCAAGGTCTCCCCTGAAATTAGTTCCTGCATAAGCATAATCCTCAATCATGAGGATCTGGTCACTAAGCCATCAGAAGAATGGAGCCCTGAACTTCACCTTCCCTCTGCCTTCTCCTGTACAGGCCATGATCCTGACCCACCTCAACATACAAGGGTCTCTCACCCTCAGTTCAGTAAAAAACACTTGGGGTCTCAGCTAAGGGATCCATTAAAAAAAGAAATAGGATAAGATAGAACCATAGCCAAACTATTTTAGTTCTCCTTGCCGACACTTGGTTAGCTGATCTTTAAAGATCAGTAGCAATCCCTCCTCCCAGTTGAAAACTCTAGGTGCCATAGCCTCTATCGCATACAGCATATGTGCCCTAGAATCCTGATGAGCCCCTTGGCTCCCAAACAACCTCTGCATGGTAAAAGGAAGAGTGTAGAGAGGGAGATCCACTACTGCCTTGATGGGAATATTCTTCCCTGAAGTTCTAGTACCAAGAAGGCAATGGCGATCAATCAGCTCCTGAGTAGTCATGTCCCCTCCATGGGAACTAGACAATGAAATCAAGGTGCCCCTTCTCGACAATCCAATCAAGAAGTAGATATATTCTACCTCAATGGTCAACACATGTTCCCCCACCTCGAAGTATTGTTGGTCCGGATTCCACATATCGAGTATATACTCCAACAATATCTCATGAGACACCATACTAGGTATGTGGAAGAACCTGAGAAGGTCATAGTTCCTTAATGCGGCTATGCATCCCGCATCTCTTTCACCACAGGAATCATCATCATCATGCCGCCATTCCTTCCATATCACCATTTTCAACTGCTGAAAACCTGCCAAAAACCATTGATGGACTAGTTAAAAACATATCCAATCATCAAAATCAATCAAAAGCTTGTGTTTTTTCCTATCCATGCATTTTTCTAATCTCACGGCTAGCACCTCCTAAGCCCTATTTGCACAGAGCGGTGGCACCTCCTGAGCACAGTATTAGAAGCGTTGTTCCCAAGGTACACCACCTATCCTGTAAGGGGCAGGAGCGGTGCCTACATTTTAAGCTTAGGGCCTAACTAAAAAGGCCAAAACCCTCCTTAAACCAAAAATAAATACTCAAAAGTGAAAGAGTAGGGTTTTTTCTTTTACCTAGCTTTGACGACGCTCAAATCAGAAGGTCAGATCTCCTAGAATCAGGAGCTGAAGATCTAGTTCAAAGTTGCTCCAAAATGCTCTTGACTGGTGGTAAATAGTGAAATGTTTTGATTTTTACTGTTTGAAATGACTTTTACATGGTTCTTTTATGGTTTTTTAATGTCATTTTCATATTTTAAAATCATTATCATTATGAAATCCATGTGTATGACTCATTAAAAGTCATTTTTTGAGAAATTAACATTGCTATTGAGTTTTACAGGGGTAGAAATGAAAACACTAAAAGTCTATGGGGAGTTTTTTTTTACTTTTTTGTACTTCCTCCAAACAAAAAAAGTCCTCGAGCGTTTGTTTCAACAGTTTGGTCACGCTCTCAAAACTCAGTATCAAAGTTTTGAGTCTTTTTCTGATTCTTTTTAGGCTCATAAAACTGTTCATTGTTAAAAAAGAGACCTAATGGAGTCTCCTTTAAACTCTTTTCAGACTCCCTAAATATGAAAATATTGTCGAGTACTTGTCTTCGACATACTCATAAAAGTATTTGAAGAGTCGTTTCTCTGGCAGTAGGTTGTCTCTTTTTCGGTTCGGATAGACTATTTTACGAAAAAGGACCCTTTGGAGTTTTCTTTTGTCTTCATTCAGACTCTCTAAATATGAACGATGCCAAGTTTTCTTTCATTGGCCTCGTTAAAGTAAACACTGAGAGACCCTTTTTTGGGGATCAAACCCCTCCTTTCCTAGGTTCATGAAATGTATGGGAATGGACTTGTCTTTGGATAAGCTTAAATGAGTGTTTGTTACCCTCTTTGAACTCGTAAAAATGAAAAGAGGCACTCATCAATCATGATGGGGGAATGAAGGGAAGGGAATCATTTTTGCAAATCCAATGGCAGTCGTTTGTCACCTTTGAACATGGCACTTGTCTGTATATCATCCAGTCGATTGGGTATTCATCTGACCAACAAGTCAATCCACTTTCATGAGTCATGTCACTCCTTTGAGTCTTTCAAAAGAATGCATTGTTCACTATCACATTGTGTGTCTGTCTGGTCTAGTCATGCTGCCAAGTCTTTCGTCATGCCGCCCAATGTTCAAAGGAAGAATTAAGCTTACCTCTGCAGTTAAAACAACCTTTGTGTCAATACTTTGAGTCAGTCCTATGGTTACATTATCTAATATATTCCAAAAAATTTGTTCCAAGTTTCATGTGGTCAATGTGGGATTCATTATGGCCCTCATTCGACGAGACTATTCCTATCGATGTCAACTCATCATCCGGAAAATATTCTTAGAAACAAATTTAGTACCTTGAGATCTGTATGCCTCAATGAGAGATTCTCTCATTATCGACAAAGGGTCACATCATTGGCCTTTGATCGAAAGACTCTACTGGTTGTTTGACACCAATACATCTATTCACACTCAGTAGATTGTACTAAGGTACCTTGGGAATCATTGACATCAATGGTGATTTCCCTCGCACTTGTTAATGGTTCACATCATTGATCGGTAATCAAGTGGTTTCTACCATGTTCAACTTCAGATCATTGTAATCACATGGATAGAATTGTACTTTGTGGAAAAAGAGACAAAGACCCTGGGTATTTGTTAAGCGCTCATAGCTTGCTCCCTAGGTTGTGATGGAGTATACTGTATGAAGTATCAGCATGGATCCACATTTGTACGATCATGGCTATGCTCAAATTTGCGTATGTATGACATAGATCTACGTTGTATATCTGGTAGCTATGACCAAGTTTGAGTCTTCTATTATGTGGATATACACTGTATTCTAGTAGCCATGGTTGTTTATTCCTCTCATGGATCTATCTTGTATTGGTCTAAAACCATGGTGAGGTTACATCTATTCATGAGTCAAAGTATTAATGTATTGCAGATGCCTATTCGATGACACTCTCTGATCAAGCTGGCTCTTACCTTGAATTGATAACTTGCTCTGTCAAAGCTCTTACCTATCATATCCCTCTAGCCTCATGATTTGGGGGGCATTCTATTACACTTAAAATCTATCACTAGCATGTGATAGGATCCCTAACATGAGACATTTTCCCTCAAATTCCAAACTTGAAGAGAATCCTACTCCAGATGTTCATTCCAACATATAAATTTTCAGCATCGCTTCTACCCTCAAGCAAATAAGCGGTACCCTATTCAGCACCGCACTAGTTGTGTGAGACTAGGCAGTGCCACCGCCTTTAACCTATGTTTTTGGCATGGTTCCTACCCATTACTGCTCTATCATAAAGGGGTATAAGTAGTCCCCTTGGTAAAAGGTGTAAGTAGTCTTCTCGAGGCTTCTAGAACAAGAGCATCGTGTCTTACCTTATCCCTACTCACCTAGGATTGGTTGGGTTGAGATCCCTCTTTGTAGGATCTTGTAGCCACCTCACCCACCAATCTCTCAACCATCCTATCCATTTGAGCCCTATAAATACAAGCTCATAATCCATGGTTGAGGGAGAGAGAAGAATAGTAGATTTATGCTGTTGAATGTATACGCTGGCCTAATCCATCAGAGAGCAATTGTGGAGCAAGTTGGAGCTATCAGGGACAAGCTTCTAGTCTTTTGAAGGAGTGTCTCGACACTAAGGCACATGGTTGTAAGCTCTTTCATTTATTTTCTAATGCAAAGTTGATTTCCTTCCCACATGTTTGTTGCATAAATCTCACATATATGTTACTGGATTCCTTAGTCACTAATATGGATGTGTAGATGATTTTCTAGTAGCTTCGATGTCTTTGTATGTTTGATATGTCTTACAGGTATACAGGTCTTTCATAGGAGTTACATTCTAGGCATCTATAACATTCAGGGAAGGTCTTCAACTGAGTTATTCACTCATTTGTTCTGGATCTGAACCATTCAAACCAGAGGAACAGCTTCTTTCTGCAGAAGGTGATATATTCTTGATAACAATAATCATTCCCAAGTATATTGTTTACTATTTGGTATGGGGAATCCATCTAGTTAGTGGCCCAACTACTATAGAGTTAAAATAATGTTTTAAATCAGTTTTACCGATTTCGGACCGGTCCACTGTTTATGTATTTTATGTATTAAGGGATGAAATGAAAGTGAATATACTAAATACAGGTGATTTACAAAACAAGAACATCCCAAGTGAATCACAAGTGAGATGCGCAGGGTCTTACCTCTCGCCTTACATGAATCAATTTCTCCTCAATCACCCAAAACAAAAATAACTAAACTGAGAATTAAAATTAATTTAGTAATGTATTGTAATGCTGCCAGTGGAATCCTACAGGTAGTTGTTCAAATTCTACATACATAGTTATAGCAAAAAATATAAAAAAATACAGCTATGTTCTATTAACACATTCATTACTCATTTACATGCACAAGATTTCTAGCAGAGAGAAAAATCATTCATAAACTGCAGAAGTAATTCAACAAGTTAGAACGATCTCACAGTTGTGCAGCAGACTAAAACAGAAATAGTTCAATATCCAGCAATCCACACAATCCATTTGGAAACTCGTACAGTCCTTCCTCCAGCAAAATTTGGTTCTCTTTATTCATAAAATAATTAGTTCTCATACAAATAGCTTCAGCATGTATGAGCTAGAAAAATTCATTTCTAATATCTATTCTACCCCTATTTATACATTTTACAAATGACTTTTGATTTACCTTAGCCTTTTAGGATTCCTTGACTATTCGACTTAGAAAATTCATGTTCTAGTAACTCACACTAGGAAAATAGAAATAAAATAAAATAATCTACAAAAGTGCCACATGTAAACAAGACAACATTTAGGAGGGACCAAGTGATCCCCCAATGAATTCTTTCCATGCAGCAGCCTCTCCAGGGATGGTCTTGAAATCTGTCAGCTCCAGCAATATGACTATCACTTCATGTATGACCAGTTGTGACTTAATTTTTGTTGTTTTGGGTGGAGTTACCCTAAGTTGGTCTTCCAAAAGGCAATTACTAATCACAGTTTGTGCCACCAAACTCTTTACCACTTTCTTAGTGATACCTTAAACTTGTTGTATGCTAAGCTCATCCTCTTGCAATCTGTCTTGGAGGTATTTCAAATGTCCATCTTGGTCAGGAAACTCTTGGATTCTTTTTGCTGCAGAGGTTTGACATCTATTATGTGTTGTGAGAATCCTCTTATAAAAATCCATACATCTCTTCAAAGTTTTCCTACCCCCAATGGTCAATATTGCAACAGCCTTGATTCTGAAATCCATGAGTTAAAACTATATCTTCAAGTTCTCAGTAGCCTTATGTGGTAGCTGCTCTAGAAATGGTGCATTAGTTTTCATCCAAGTAAGTTGACCCTGAATAATTTCTAAAACTTCTAGTGCCCTTGTCCTGAAATCAGTAGATATTGCTGAAATCTCTTGCAATCTAGTTTCTTCATGTTTAATATTATAGACCTATTCTACAAGCTTTAGATGTACCTTGTATGTTTTCCACCTGATCAATAGGGCATGCCCTTGGAGAGGGGTAATATCATATTGTCATTCATTTTCTTCCTTGAGCTGAATTTCCAATGAATTGTTTCATGCTTCCAATTCTACTACTCGGGCATTTAATTCTTCTGCTTGTCTATCAGTTGCATCCTTTTGCATCTATGGATCTGAAATCTTATTTTCGAGGTATTTCTTTTCTCCCTCAGTGATGGAATTTGAAAGCACCAAGGCCTCCTTTTTTTATTCTAAATATCCATAGGCCTTCTAGATTCTTTCAAACTCTGAAAGAGTAGCCTCATGCTTCCTGTTCATCTCTCGGCCTTTCCCTCTTTCTTTCATCACAGTGTCTTTCACTCTTACCATCTTTTCCTTGTATTGATCTATAGTTTCTTTCAATCTGTCAACATTATAGGCATTTGCTTGGGAAGCTGTGACATCGATCGAGGCCATCAATTATGGATATTCATTGGTACCTTTCATGACAGATTGTCCAGTAACTATGATCACCTCAAGTTGGGTACCCACCTTTAACTTCTTCTTCGGAACTCCAAACAATGGATTTTCGCTTAGGATTGAAAACTACCTTATCCAGGCATGCAATTGGATGTTGCTTGGATGGAGTGAAGGGTAGTAACCCTAAATCTACAAAATGGAGGTGACCTACTGTTATTGTGTCTCCTGAGGTAGAAGGAGGATATTTTGGATTGTCCTGGGAAGTATTCTATTCTAAATTCTCCCTTTTTTGGTCTTCCTGCTCTTTCCTCTTCATTTCCTCAGCTTCCTTCTCTACCTCCTCTCTTGCTCTGTTAGTTGATTCTTTTTTCATCCTTTCTCCTTCTTCCTTTTGTCTTTGGACCTCTTCAGCTAATAGTTTCTCTGCTTCTTCAATTAACCTTCGGGCCTCTTCTTCCTTCTTTTGGGAAGCTTCTTCTTTCTTTTTTTCTTGTTCTATAGTGTTGTTGCTTCCCTTTCCTCCTACTATTATGGTTTTATGTCTGAACCACTTATTTAAAGAAGTCATATTGCATGCATTTATGAAAATATCTTCGTCCTTGTCCCAGTGGTTAGAGTATTCAAAATTTACCTTTACAACTGCACAATGTGCAGCAACCTTGCCCTAGGAATCGTTCCTATTAAAAATATTCTCACCGAAGTGGAAATTTTCTGGGTCCTTCACAAAATATGTTGCACTTTTTACTTTTGAAAACTTATAGCTACCAACATAGAAAGGCATTAGTGGGTAGACTGCCTTCTTCATGTCAAACAGAAAATTCCTGAATCCATCCAAAAAAAAGTTGTCTTACTGCTTCCTTATGAATGACGTAATCAATGGTATACTTAGTAAGTAGTGATTGGGATATGGTCCCTCCATACATCCTCAGATAGGTGCCTTCTTTGGAAAAAAAATAATATCCATATTCACTTATAACTTCTAGTGCACCCTCAGACATACACTTGCACTCTTCAAGAAAGATCAACTGGTAAAGTGGCATCAGAAGTTCCTCACATATAAGCTTATAAAATTTGTGATACTTATGAGCCCATAAAATATGATATGCAGTGTAAATGGGTGTCTTGGCTTCATTCCAGCTACAGTTTAGTTTCGGGAATGGGTACAGGCATAAGATACAATTAATTAAATATGAACCCCATGTAGAATTCTGATTTTATTTGGAGCAGTCCTCTTAGTGTAGCACCTATACAAAAAGATAAGTTGTTGGCTACAATGTCTTCCTAGTTCAAGATAGTGCCTTGCATGGTCACATGATACATTAGTGGGATCCAGTGTATCTTATAGAAGTTCCCATTGGCCCTGCCGAAAATTATGTTCAGCATCAAGGCTACAAGTCTGTAAGCAGTGTGCAAGCTATCTATTTCATTCTCACCAAAGGCTGTCTGTCGAAATGGATTTCCCATTATCATCATTAGCTTTTCTAGTCTAAAATCATCCAGTCATCCTTCATGCTGATTTATGAGGCTGTTAGATTGCAATATTTGGCTATGTACACAGGGGTGAAGGAGGAAAAATGTTTCCCTTCGATGTTATACATGATCATAGTATTTATGTTTGCTTTAGGTAAAATCCAGCTGATCAGCTCAGCACAAGGGAAAATTTCAGGTCGTGTCGATACCTTTGTGATCACGGATCTCAATATGTTTTAATACAGGGGTATATCTTCTAAGCTCGCATCCGGGATCTTCTGATCTGTGATCATGGAATATATCTATCCCCATTTGAAATTTGGTTCAGCTCCAGTGACCTCTTTGGTATCTTCACAAATTATCTCTATCCTAGGCATGACTTCCAAGTATGAGTCCTCCTTAGCATCCTTGGATTTCTTCTTTCCTTTATTTTCCATGGTGTTGTGTGAGGAATGAGGCTATGACACAATCACATCAAGAAATAACTTAGTGTCCTTGTGATTAAAAACCACATGCATTCATATAAACAGAAAACGAGAATCTATGTAAGATTGCAAGATATACAGGAAAACTTTAGCTAACAAATCATGTTTTTCCTTCAAAAATAAAATTGCATCCATGGAGAACATTAAATATATCATTACCGAGTCATATTTATCCATCTAAAAGTGATCATGTGATGTATATAAACTCTATATATCATCGAGACATTAAAATTGTGCCAAGGTCAAACCGGAATGAGAAAAACTATCTCAATAGCAGACTCTAATCAAAAGCAGAATAATCATCAAAATGATTTCTAAAAACTATGCATAAAACCCCTCCTATCAACCTTACTGTATGCCAGAAAATCATCAAAAGGAAATGCATTGCTCGCTTCATATCTTGTCATATCTTGAAACTAATGGCTACGCAAACTCTAGGTTTACCTGAAAATAGTGAAACCTCCTGAAACCATGGTGCCTAATACAAAGAAAGTCTATTCTATGATGAAGAAACTAGGCTGAAAATCAATAGAAAACAATGATCTTCCAGGCTCGAGACCACACTGATTCTCTATCGCCACAAACGAAAGAAAACCAGGCGATGAGAAGTTGATGAAAACCTTGACCTATCACTGCCTCATCAGTAAAATACTAGAGGTATGATATATCCTTCACCATGGCCTGAGTGACAGAGCTAAATGGTGTGAAGCAGGTAAAAAATCACTACAACAGGGTTAGAAAACTAGGTCAAAAGAAACCGGGATGCCCAGGATTTTTCTACTAAACTCGACTTGAGGAAAAACCTCCAGAGTTTAATGAGCTCAAGACAAAATAATCCCTATGAGGTTGGGAAAACTTTAAAACCACGACAGAGGTAAAAACCGTAACCCGATAAACGATGAAATCCCAAACTCTATTTTACCAAACCCTGTTTACCAAATAGTTAAAATACAAAGTTAGAGGCCTACCTGGAAAATGTTGAAAGGGCGTAGATCTTGATGAATCAAAACATAGGCCCTCAATCAAGCAATCGACAGCTGGATGCGCTTAAAACATAGTAATAGTCCATAAAACAAAACCTCGCATGTTATATATAGAAAAAAATCAAACACACATTAAATGCAGTCGTTGGGGTATTTAAATCGCACGGGTAAAAAAACGTCGTTTGGTGCCTAAGACTGGAAACTTCATCGGCACATTATCAAATCGACGAGGAAAGAAAAACCTCCTTCGACAATGTCGGATCCAAAAACCCAACTCTTCCACAACTATCAGCTCGCTTCATAAAAAACCAACCGCAAAACAGCGTCAGCACAGTTCATCCAAACGTTTTGGCAATGAAAGATCAGCTACAAGCCATAAATGTTTCCACTCTCTTCGGAAATATATTCATATTCTATAGACACTGTCGAAATACTTTGTTAGAAACACCCGAAGAAAAGGTCATCAAAAGACTCATGAAGATACTTACGGTCATCAGTGAAAGCTAGGTCCAAGCTGATCACGTCGACTATGAATGGAGATTCCAACTGCAACCATCAGCAGGATTCAGTGAAAAGAACCATGGGCTTCAAAAGATGAGTCCAGCCAGACATATTGGCTCCAACTCTTAAAAATATCCCCAACTATCAGAAGAAAACTCAAAAAAATTCCAATAAAGGCCTGAACCTAGGGAAAAAATACAAAGCACAATTAGCTGGGAGATGTCGGATAGAAAGTCCAAATTCCTCCGTCGTTTCGGCTAAATCAAAAACTTCTTCTGACACATCGAGAGAAAAAAGGGTTTTAACTTTGTGAAAAAACTTTTCAGGCTTTTTCCAAAATAATAAGCCAAGTCATGGAAAGCAATTTTTAAGGAGCAGAAATAGTCTTAGCAAGATCAAAAGCTAAAAATATAAGGAGGTGCCATAAAATCATAAAAAAAATTGGGTAGAGGTTGCAGCAACAACAATTGGGGACTAGATGGTGAACACAGATCTCTGAAAAACTATATTTTCAAAACACAAACAGCTCTATGGTACCTGAATAGAGCAACCTATCTCAGTCCTTTCCAAGATTATTTGAGAATCTAGAATTTTCCAAGAATATAAGATTCAGAACATATCATTGATTGTAGTCCCTTGGAGTATGGTAATGAGGCTTAAAAGTCTCGATAACTCTTTTGGGGCCAAAATGTGAGATTCATTTTACCTATGCATTTGGTTGCTGCTGGATGTGACACCAGAGGATCGTGGCAAAATTAGACACGTGCATTTGTTTGTTCCTCATTCCCATGCCTTTTGCATTCTTTTGATGTTTAATACTTGTGTCTTTTGAGTCTTCCTAGATGCATCTTTTATATTTGAGATTTGATTTAGGTTCTTCCATTCATAGTGTCCTTTTGTGTGAGTGATGACTTGTTTCAGCTCATAGAAGGAGAATAACCTTTTGAGCAATCCAATAGTTTTACTTATTTATGTCTTTAGTATATATTTTGATATATATTTTTTGTTCTGGAATTTTGACTCTTTATAATAATCCTTTTGGCTTTCATTTCGTGGCATGGGATTATTTTGAATACCATACACTTGTCTGTGTTGCTTCCTTTCCGTGTGTCTTTTGCGGAGATCTTCTTAGGATAGATATTATTTTGAGAGTGGATGGATCCCCATAATAGTATTCTAGACTTCTTGTACCTTAGTTATTTTATAGGATTTAAATAGGACTTCAATGTGTTCTTAAAATAACTTCCCTTCAACAGTCTATCAAATTAAAGAATCTTGTTTTGATCAAAATTTTGCATCGACAACTTCCAATGAGCAGTTCCTAGATTAAAAACAATTGGTTGTTTATTCATATTCCAATGTCCCTCAAGCACCAAAATATTGAGTTGACTTATTCAGGAGTAAAACAACTAAACTAAAGCAAATTATTGAAAGAAATCAAATGCTGAAAAAGAATGAAAAAGTAAATCAGCGGAAAAAGGACAAATACAACTAAAATAAATCAGAAAAAAAAAATGAAAAAGGTTTATTTATGTACAAAGAGATCCAAAGGTACTAGGTGAAATAAGGTTTGAGGAACAGGCCATTAACAGGCAGATTCTCCTCCCACCCCTGTAAATCATGTAACTTATAAGTCGAGGGGCCTAAGTTTTCAGCAATCTTAAATGGGATAACCCATAGGTGTTTAAACTTTGTATGCTTTCCCTTTTCATCATGTGGTGATCCCACTTAAGAACCAAGTCTCCAATCTCAAAACTTCCCTTCCCGGATTTATTTTTATCAAACCATATTTTGACAATCTCTTGTTGGTGCTTAATTCTCTCTTTGGACTTGAGCCTCTCTTCAAGTTTCAGCAAGGCATTATTTCGAGTTTCTAAAGCTTCACTTCCAGATCCTCGTGAAGGTTGGGCTGACTGAGAGGATGGGAGTAAAATTTTTGGGGGTAGGATATCCTCTTTACCATAGACCAGAGTATAAGGGGACACTCCTAAGGAATTCTTGGGGGTAACCATGTCTTCCCACGGCACATTGGGAAGAGTTATGTGCCAACTTCTTTAATTTTCGATAACAATCTTCTTTAAGATTTTGATAAGGTTTTTATTAGTTTATTCAACTAACCCATTACCCTATGGATAAGAATTCACAAAATAATGCAACTTAATTTCCTTTTCACTAGAAAATTTAGTTGGCTTAATTGATGAAAAATAAGACGCATTATCAAATACAAGTGAAATTGGAACCCCAAACCTGGTCATGATATTTTCTTGCAAGAAGTCGATGATTGCATCCTCGTTCACTTTGCGTAATGGAATTTATTCTACCCATATCGTGAAGTAATCAGTAGCCGTGAGGATATATTTGTGTTGTAATCAATAATTATGATTAATTTTTCCAATGATGTCAATACCCCATTTTTCGAATGGCTCTAAAATAATAACAGATTGCAAAGGTCCAACCTCTTTTTCTAGTCTTCCATCGCTTCTGTGGCATATGTCACACTTTCTTACATAGGCATGAGCATCCTTAAACAATGTGGGCCAGTAATATCCAACTCTTATAATCATGTGGGTAGTATTATCTCCTAAAAAATGTCCTCCAACAGGACCATCATTCAATTCTTTGACAACTTTAGAGGCATCCTATTGTTCGAGGAATCTCAAAAATACCCCATCATAGCTCTTCCTAAAAATAACTCCATCAATTATTTGGTAAGAGGCTGACTTTAAAAGCAACGCTCTTCTTTGTTTAGAATTCCAATGTTCTGTTAAATATCTTTGTTGGAGGTAATGTACCAGATATTTGTACCTAGATTCAGGAGATGTAAATATAGGACATATATCAATCATCTACAATTCTGCTTCATTTTCCCAATCATCATCTTCATTAGTATGAATTTTATCCATTAACTTACACAACCCTTGTCCTTTGATAATGGTGGCTAGTTTTAATTCCAAGTCATATTCCTGTAACACCATCACCCAATTCCCTCTTCGTTCACCCAATTATTTTTGTACAAAAACAATTCAAACAAACGGATGAGGGACAATTACCTTGGTTATGTTTTTCAGAATGTAAGGCCTAAATTGTTTCACTGCTTTAAATACTGCTTACACCTATTTTTCAATGACAGGGTATTTTAATTCAGCACCTTGTAACCCAGTTCTCATAAATGATATGGGGTACTCATCTCCCATTTCTTCTCTTTGTGTTAGCACTGTTGTGAGTGAGTTATCAAAGGAAAAGGTGTACATAATAAAATAAGTCTCAAAATTGGGACTTTTAAGATAAGGTGTGTGATCTATTGTTGCTTTGATGTTGTTAAAGGAACCCTTCTCTATATCGGTCCATTTAAATTGTACACTCTACTTTACCATTTGTTGCAAAGGTTTTACTATCTGTGCAAAGTCAGGGACAAACCTTTGAACAAAATTTATATTACCCATGAATGATTGCATACCCATGTTTTGTGGGGTAATCGAATATGAGATATGGCTTTTGTTATCTCCGGGTCTATGGAGATTCTCTTCTTAGAAATAATATGACCTAACAGTTTTCCTTCCAATACTGTGCAGATACTTTTCTTAGGATTTAAAGATATGCCATATTTTCTATAGCGATAAAAAATTTGTTTCAAATGAAATACATGATTTTCTCTCTTCTTAGAGAAAACTATTACATCATCTAGATAAACTACCACACTATAGCCAATTAAACCCGAGAAATCTATATCCATTTCCCTTTGAAAAGTGGCTCCAGCATTGATGAGACCAAAGGGAATTCTTTTGTAAGAAAATGTTCCCAGTTTGTTTGAAATGTGGTTTTCAACCTATCTTGGTTATAGTCGGAAAAACCCATCTAATAAGGAAAACAATTCAGAACCTGAGATCATTTGTAGGATTTGTTCCATTATTGGAACTAGGTAATTATCTTTATCTGAAGCTTGGTTTAGATTTCTGAAATATAAACATAATCTTATCTCCCCGGATTTATTTCTTACTGGCACCATATTTTCCACCCACTCTAAATGCCTGACTCTGAAAATGATATTTGCATCAAGTAACTTCTTTACCTCATTTTGTATTAGAGGTTCTAATTTGGGATGCATTTTTCTTAGTGGTTGCTGGAACGGCTTAACACTTGCTTTAATAGGAATGATATGTTGGATGATGTGGGTATCATAGGTCTTCAAGTATTCATATGTCCAAGCAAAAACATCCTTATATTGTTGAAATAAACTGATAAATCTTCTTCTTTCTCCTAGTGAACAACATTTTCCCAAGTTTACATACTTGGGTTCAGCCTCTGTCCCAAGATTAATTAGTTCATACTGCATAGATGAAATATTTGTTTTGACATTGGCAGGTTTTATGAACTTTCTATTTAGATCAAACATCCCTCCCAATGTTCTCACTCCTTTAGGCATTAACTTTCCACTTTGAAGATTAGCTTGATGCTCGTAATCATCAATCACCTCGAAAGTCTCATCATTCGTTAGAAAATATATGATTTTTTTATCATCATCAAACACTCTCAAGGTTGAAACATTGTCGGGTATTGATTCCCTGAAAATGAGTTCAATAGAGCCTTTGTTATTAGTGGGTACTAATATTGCAGCAGCAACAGCTAAAAAATCAGCTACAACATTTTATATCATAGGAATTCAATTTATATTGAAAGCATTGAACTTTGTTATCAGATCCCATACTTCAATTTGATAGCCTTTTAAGTGCGGTGACAAACAATGAATTGTATTTCTAGTTTGTCTGAAAACTACCTCATAATCACCAAATACTTTTAAATTCCTAACCTTAAGATCAATGGATTTTCTTAGGCCCTGGACTAGAGCTTCATATTCAGTTGTGTTATTTGTACACTCAAACTCTAGTCGACAAGAGAGAAAATGTTTGTTCTTTTCAGGATCAATCAGGACACAACATGCTCCTGATCCCTCTTGTGTTTTGGAATCGTCAAAATACAACAACCAAAATCTATCTTCTAAATATACTGAATTAGTGTTTCTTTCTATGTTAGAAACTAAACTAACTTTATTACAATCAATATCATTAGTCTGTGAGAAATGAAGGAGTTCAGACTATGCATCTGAATCATGACTGACTTCATCATCTTGATAATTTATAGGTTCAAGTTCTAAATAAAAGTCACCCAAGACCGAGGATGAGATATTTATAGGCTCATTTTCTTCTTCTATTTGAGTCACATTATGTTTCATGTGTTGTTCTCTCATTATTTTAACCTGATTTTGACTGTTATTAAATGGAAACCACATGTACAACCAATCGGTTGTGAAATACCCATTCAATTTTGAAAATCATTCCCTACTCAAAATCAAACCATAGGCCTTTGGCATATCTACCACCATAATGTCCATAAAATGGAAAATTCTATCATCTGCAGATAACCGAATCAACACATTTTTCATTTATCCTGTTACCCTGACTGCAGATCTGTCCAACTGAATGATCTTACATGAGGATGGAGTAATTTGACCATTAATATTTTTCTATATTGATACTGGCATGACATTAGATGAAGCCCTGGAATCCACCAAACAATTATGCACATTGTGGTTTGAAAATATTGAAAGACAATACGAAAGGAAAACTTTGAGATTTAGACTTTTTTCCGATGCTAGCTTCATTAATTTCTTTATCAAATTGACTGTCATCCTGAGAACTACTGGGTTGAGCGTCAAAATACTCCAAGAGATTCTTTCTTTGTTGGGTTAAATTACACAATTCAAACAAAGAGATATTTGATTTTGTTTTCTTGATTCCTTCCACTATTTTATACCCCATATCACAACTTACTGGACCTTTCTTACTGTTTTCTGTTTTATTTTCCACAATCTTTACATGTGTACTGACAACTGGAACCTTATCTGTTTTGTTGACCAGATCAGACTTAGATGTTGTTTGAGTATTACTGCTAATCTTCTTCATAATTTTGTGTATCTTCCTAATCTTAGGAATTCATCCATTCCTGGTCCTTTACTTCTAGTTGAAACATTTACTAATGAGAGTTGGATTTCTACATTAGGTTCCTCCTGACTTAGTCCTAGTGTAGGTGCACAATTCCATAAGACCATTGTGGTTTCGTTTGTTTCTTCTGGTTCATTCGTTTTTTCTTTTTCCACCTCAGTCTCTGTTATTTGAGCATCTAATATTTGATTCATAACCAGAGTCATTGAGTTAATCCATTGTGGGAAACTCTTTTTAGAATGAGGTTCTTGATGAAAAGTGCAAAAATGATCCATTCCCACTTCATTAAAATTCAAAACAAAAAAATTATACACCGGTGGTTGAGATGTTCCATTTTCTTCTCTTTTCTTGATATAAGGTTTAAATTGTTTTTTCGATGCACTAGCTTATTTTCCCTTTTCCATATCTACAATCTTATTTGATAACTTTTGTACCATCTTAACCACATTTTCCAATTCACTCGAATGTTCCTCTTTAGGTCTTGTTAACAGTGAAGCTTTTTTACTACTAAAAGTCTTTACCTATGGTTATGCAGTGTGTTTGTTTATGCTATCAAGTTCAAGTTCTAATTTGTTGGCTTTCTCATAATTTTCCACCAAAGAAGGCTTTACTGACCTCTTGACAAACATTTATATGCTGGGACAAAGTGTTGAAGTGTAGTATTCTATTAAAGTTTCTTCAGCAGGATTTATCATAGCACTGAAATTATTCAAATGGGAAACAAATCTATGGTTAAAATCCTGCACCTTTTCCTTCTTATCCATCCTCAGAGCTAACAATTCCTTCATGAGAGTATTAATGGTTCGTTGACTACCAAACTTGTTCTTAAACACCCTTTCAAAAGTATTCCAATCCATTATTAAATTTGCTTGTAAACCGAAATACCAAGCAGTGGCCTTAGCTTCAAAATTATGTAGAAAAAGTATGCATACCACAACTTCATGCTCCACTACTAAAAGTTCCAGATCCAAATAGAAACTTTACAGGTGGTCATCTACTAAAATGTATTTTCCGTGGGGTCGAAATTAGGTAATTCCTTTTCAGTATTTTGAGGTAAAGCATGCAAAGGAGCAGCCAGTTTGAGTGGTGTTATCTCTCTCCAAGCCGGTGGTGGATTAGGATTTACAGGTTGATTAGCATTTGGGGGTACATTTCCAGCCATGATTCTACAAGGAGTCTGTGGTGGATACTAAACAAGTGAATATCAAGGAGACTGGAAATAGGGGAATTTGGTCACAACTGATTAAGTGGTTGAAAAATCTCTTGTATGGACAAATTCACCAATTCTTCTGAATTTCCCACCAAAATTGAATCTTCAGTGTAAGTAGGTACTCTCCTAGAAGCCTTCCTTCTCAGTAATTCAGGGATTGTTTTCAATCCTCCAAGCTTCTTTACGCAATAACTTGTATGTCTCCTTAAGTTGTTAACTACTTCAAAAGGAACAGGATAGATGCGTTCTGAAACTTCTACTTTAGGGTATACTCTTTCTTCAGAAATGTAAATATTTAGGAAACCTAGTTTCAGAGCTATCACCGGTGGAATAGTTTCTATTAAATGGATTTCCTCTACTAGCCATGCACTGGTGGACCTCCTTCTAGCACCAAAATTGTTGATGCCTACAAAATCCCAGGTACCGACAATAGAGATTCTCCCCAATAATTGTTCCAATTAGATAATTTACTGTTTGGTATGGGGAATCCGTCCGGTTAGTGGCCCGACTACTGTAGAGTTAAAACAATGTTTTAAAATTGTTTTACCAGTTGCATCCCAATCCACCATTTATGTATTTTATCTATTAAGTGATGAAATGCAAGTGCCTATACTAAACACAGGTGATTTCCAAAACAATAACCTCGTGATTTGTACGGGGTCTTACCTCTCGCCTTACATGAATCAATTGCTCCTCAATCACCCAAAGAAAAAACAAATAAACTATCATATCTATCCCCAATGAAGAAGAGATTAAAATTAATTGAGTAATGTATTGTAATGCTGCCAGTGGAATCCTACAGGTAGTTGTTCAAATTCTACATACATAGTTATAGCAGAAAATATAAACAAAGATAGCTTTCTTATGTTAATACATTCATTACTCATTTACATGCACAATATTTCTAACAGAGAGAAAAATCATTCATAAACTGCAGAATTAATTCAACAAATTAGAACGATCTCATAGTTGTGTAGCAGGATAAAAACAGAAATACTTCAATATTCAACAATCCACACAATCCATTTGGAAACTCGTACAGTCCTTCCTCCAGCAAAAGTTGGTTCTCTTTATTCATAAAAGAAGTAGTTCTCATACAAATAGATTCAGCATGTATGATCTAGAAAAAATCATTTCTAATCTCTATTCTACCCCTATTTATACATTTTACAAATGACTTTTGAGTTACCCCAGCCTTTTAGGCTTCCTTGACTCTTTGACTTAAAAAATTCGTCTTCTAGTGACTCACACTAGGAAAATAGAAATAAAATAAAATAATCTACAAAAGGTGCCACATGCAAACAATACAACATTTAGGAGGTCCCAGCTAATCCCCCATTGAATTATTTCCATGCAGCAGCCTCTGCATCGATGGTATTGAAATTCGTAGACTCCAGCAATCCGACTGTCACTTCATGTATGGCCAGTTGTGAATTAATTTATGTTGCTTTGGGTGGATTTACCCTGATCTGGTCTTCCAAAAGGCAATTACTAACCCTGAATTATGAAACCGAACTCTTTATCACTTTCTCGGTGATGCCTTTAACTTTTTGTATGCTAATATCATCCTCCTACAATCTGTCTTGGAGGTATTTCAAATGTCCCTCTTGGTCAAGAAACACTTGGATTCTTTTTTATACAAATATTTGACATCTATTATGTGTTGTGAGCATCCTCTTATAAAAATCCATACATCTCTCCAAATTTTTCCCAACCCCAACGGTCAATCTTGCAGCAACCTTACTGCTAAAATCCATGAGTTCAAACTCTATCTTCAAGTTATCAGTAGTCTTCTGTGGCAACCTCTCTAGAAATGTTGCATTAGTTTTCATCCAAGTCAGTTGACCCTCAATAATTTCTACAACTTCTAGTGTCCTTGTCTTGAAATCAGTCGATATTGCCAAAATCTCTTGCAATCTAGTTTCTGCATGTTTAATCTTATAGACCTATTGTGCAAGATTTAGTTGGACCTGATATGTTTTCCTCCTAATCAAGAGGGCATGCTCTTCGAGAGGGGTAATATCATCCTATCATTCATTTTCTTCCTTGAGATGAATTTCCAATGAACTGTTTCGTGCTTCCAACTCTTCTACTCGGGAATTTAATTATTCTTCTTGTCTATCAGCTGCAGCCTTTTGCATCTCTAGCTCTTAAATCGTATTTCTGAGGTCTTTCGTTTCTCCCTCGATGATGGCATTTGAAAGAACCAAGGCCTCATTTTCTGATTCTAAACCTTGGTAGACCTCCTGGAGTCTTTTGAACTCTAAAAGAATAGCCTCATGTTTCTTCTTCATCTCTCAGCCTTCCCCTCTTTCTTTCATCGGAGTATCTTTCACTCTTACCATATTTTCCTTATATTGATCTATAGTTTCTTTCAATCTGTCAACATTATAGGCATTTTCTTGGGCAGCTGCAACATCGATCAAGGCCATCAGTTGTGTATCTTCATTGGTATGTTTCATGACAACTTGTTTAGTAGTTGTGATCAACTCAGGTTGAGTACCCACCTTTAACTTCTTTTCAGTCCTCCGAACAATCGCTTTCTGCTTAGGATCAAAAAATACCTTATCCAGGCATGCAACTGCATGTTCCTTGGATGGACTGAAGAGTACTAACCTTAACTCTACAAAAGGGAGGTGACCTCTTGTTATTGTGTCTCCTGAGGTAAAAGGAGGATCTTCTGGATTGTCCCAGGAAGTATTTTGTTCTAAATTATCCCTATCTTGGTGTTCCTACACTTTCCTCTTCGGTTCCTTATTGCACCTAGAAATTTCACATTGCTTATCAACCTTCATGAGATTTTCACATTGCCTTTCAACCTCCTAGAAATCCTAGCTTGAGTCACCTTGGTCACTTTTTTCCTAGACCTAAAAAGGAAGACACCTTCATGTTTTTTGCACAGAACGTTAGTGGCTCCTGTCTTAGTTGACCCATAAGCATCGTTGTCTCCTTTATTTGGAAAAAATCCTAGATCGGTGCCTTTGTTACTTTTTCTAAGAGCGTCAGTGGTGAGAAAATGAGAAAAAAGAAGCTTTTGGAAGCTTCCATGCGGAAGCCTCCGTGGGGTTAGTTCCTTTATCCTTGGGAGAGGTGTCATTTACCTTCCCCACCTATAGGGATCTCATTCTATCCTTTTTTTAAGTCATCTCTTGATTTCTAAGCCTATAAATGAAGCCTTCATGAGGAGAGTGGGGGAGGCAAGGAAAAGCACCATTATGTTGCTAGTTTGAAGTCTGAATCAGAGGCAAAGTAGAGTTATCTTGTGCTTGGAGAGGTCTTCATAGTCATAGGATATTGTATACATTCTTGTTGATATCAAAGCCATCGACTTCAAGAATGTTTGGTTGTACTTATTTCTCATCCATATATTAATACAAAGAAAGTTTCCCTTTCCTATAATTGATTATATTGCTTGTAATCAGATATTATTGGATTCCTTAATCACCAATATGAATAGTCAATTTATCATGATGCTCTCATCCCTTTTGTTTGTCTTGTGATCTATTTTGCAGGTACTGAATCATTGCAAGAACTTTTGGAAAGAAGACAAGCGGATATAAGGTTGAGGTACATTGTCTTTCATGTTAGTTGATTTGATTATTCAAGGAAAGGATATGCTGCTGTGTCTTTTTGTTCTATAGTTGTGACTTACATTGTAGAGGAACAAGCAGTGTCCGCACTGATTGAGAATTCATGATAACAAAATTTGCGACTCCAATGGGGAAGCTTAATCCAGTCAGATCTAGGGAAGATCCAGTCAGATCTGGTGTAGATCCAGTCAGATCTAATAACTTCGCTAACCAATCCATATATGAAGGTTATTCTCTCTCCTTTTAGTTGTTTTAGTTAACAAGTTAAGCTATCTCACTTATGTTTCTAATTTTTTTCCTCTTTTCTAAGTAGTTTTACCCTGGTCAAACCAATTCACTATTTTCTGGTTTCTCCCACATGCCTTTAACGTTTTTCAGTATATTGTTCGAGAGGCACCTTTCCCTTTGGATGGAAAAGCATCGATCTATCTCGGGACGCCTTTTCTTCAATTTTTCAGAGCGTCAACACTGCCTTCTCCTTCAACTGACAGAGCGTCGATAGCACATGTGTGCAGAAGTCTAGAAGCACCGATTCAGCCTAGGACGCCCTGGTATAGTGCTCCTCAGTGCGCTGACATAGGCCTTCAAATTGCCTGTTTAAGAAAAAAATTGTTCAATTTTTAAACTGTCTTGTTCTATGAATTTTTTCAGTGTGGTTTGCTTGCCTGCTTGCTATCTAATTTATTGGTTTTGTGAGTCTAATTCTCTGTTTGAGCTTAGATCGAAAAAAATTATCTTCTTCATTATGATAAACGAAAGTGGAAACATAGTTCAATTTTGGTTTTTTAGTAAAGTATCTAAAAAAATTCTTTTGAAAAGAAAGCCTATAGCCTCTTCCTAGAAGATTAGTTTCTTTTTTAGAAAAGACTGCTTCATGTGCCTCATATTTTCTAGAAACATACAAAAAGAATCATATTATTTTCCTCTTGTTTATGCTTGCGAATTTCATTTCTATTTTGCATGTGTAATTCAAAAGGATAGGTATTTTTGACATTGTAGAAAAAGTTAGTTTTTCATGCACATTAGAGGCTTAGTTTTCTTTCTTGCATTTTCAGAAACTTTAGATTGCTTGTTTGAAATATTTTTTGTGTTTGAAAGGACTTTATTTGCATTCTTTATTGGATCTTTTTTTACTTATTACAAACATATTTATTTTGGTATATTGTTGAAAAGAAAATAAAAATGTTTCTTCCTTACCCTAGTTAGTTCTCATCGAAGTCAAAAAGTGCATTTACATTTATATTAATTTGCATTATTGGAGATAACACTTCACAAACATTCACTTAATCATCCAGATAAATTTAATGGTAGCTTTAGGTCTAAAATTGTATAGAAACTTGAGTGATAGGTTAGTGATGTGTTCGGGTGTCGTAAAGCGTAGAAGTTGTCTTCATTTGTCCGCACTAGAACCTAGGACTCGCGCGGTTATTTCACGTACCATCGGTATATTGAATGGACTTTCACATACCCTTGAGATATATAGAAAGTTACTTCATGTACTCAATTGTATATCAAAATGCCCCTTGTGAACGGTTGTGCATTAGACAGCACTACTACCGATTTGAGCTCCCATGTACCTTACATATATTGAGAGACCCCACTAGGATACCCTGACGATCTGAGAAAAACCCTTTGGTCATCTTGTGTGGAGCAATACACCAAAAATGACATTTGGGGAGATTACTACGCATGTACCCCTGAGGTATATCGCGAGTTACACCTACTTGACAATCATGGTGAGAGAACGGCTATTCTAAACCTGTCCTATCACATAAGTCTACTTGTGACCTTTAGCTATGCATAGGTTTTGTTTGTGTTCTTTTCTCCTTTTTTGACCTAGATTAGGTAACTTCAGCCACCACCATGGCTTAGCAACTTGCGAGACATCATTCTCATAGATTGTAGGGTTTACCTTCTGACTCTCCTCCTACCATGGAAGAACAAGAAGGAGTAACCATGGAACAACTAACTTCTGCTAATGTTCCCATAGGAATTGCGTTAGCTAGTAAAACTAGGGAATATTTCACTATATTTACAAATCCTTTGATTCAACTGCCTCCTACAGCTGATGCTTCTGTGCATTCGTCATTGGAAGGCCATGTCTATAGTCCTACTCCACCAAATTATGGCCTAGATTCTCCTTTTTGGAGGACTTCTATGGGACAAGCTATTGTTCAATTCAAGGTTATTAGACCTTCACCATGGAACCCTCCTTTAGGAGAAGAGGAATAGAGAAGAATTAATGCATCTCTCGATCAATCTTGTAACTTTTCAGAGAGAGTAGAAAGAATCATTCCTCCACCTATGTCTCATTATGAAACTATGTCGGCTCGTTTACCCTGTAATACAGACCCTTGGCCTTTATCTGAAATTAAACTTTCTTCTGAAGGTCATCCAACCTATGGTGATACATCTCACAACCCATGGCCTGATGGATATCGTTCACTATCTCGAGCGTTAGGCCCTATTGAAGAAATTCCATTTCAAGTTAATCCAGGCCCAAATAAAAATCCTACAGTTTAACATTCTAGCCTCCTTACTAGGCCTTCCATACTAGTCACGGTTGGGGGGAAATCCACAAATCAAGTAATTTCAGCAAACTCTGACGCCGGGGGGCAACCCCCAGTGCAAGTTACGTTATCTATTAGTGGAATTATTACTAGTTCAAGAAAATTTGCAGCTATAGCACAACATGTATTAGTTATCCCTCCTACCAATACCAATGTTGTCCCCCCCCCTCCCACATCCATTTCAGGCCAACCCTTAGGGGCGCAACCTGTCAATAATCTAGCTTCTTGGGGATAAAATTATCCAAGAACTCATCCACCTATGGCTAATCAAGTTTATCAACAACCATTGCCTACGGCTATTTATCCTAGAATTCCCTACCCTAGGAATGCTTTTGTACCTTGGGGATAACCTAATTGGTCCAATGTCCCGTCATATGGAGGATTTTTTGTTAATACTATTGGAGGATATGGTGGAACACCTCCTGGAGGACCACTGCAAGGACTCGGAGGACTTGGAGGTCCTGGAGGATCTAGTGGACCATTTGGAGGACCACCACCCTGAGGCCCACCACCACTGCCTGGAGGTGGAGGACCACCGTCTAGAGGACCACCACCACCACCACCTTTCTAAGTACCCCCTCCCTCAAGTATCCCACCTCCTCATGGAAATTATGGAAATCAACAACCTTTTTAACAAAATTTGAGGGCATCATCCATACCCATCTATCAATTTGCATACGGTCCTACTAGTCAGCAAATGCCATAACAATACTACCAGTATCTGTATCCAAATCAAAAACTACCATTTCTAGCTAATTTAGATCTTCCAGACTTGTCAAGATTGATAAATGACCCAATCCATCATGACCCTGCTTGGCCTGCCATTCCTTTAAAGCTGCCTTCTAATATACCCAAGTTTGATGGTAAACTCGGTGAAGATCCAAAAAACCCTGTAATGACATTTCACTTATGGTGTTCATCCAATTCTTTGATGGTTGGCTCAATCTGTTATGGATTTTTCAAAGAACCCTCACTAGTATTTCCGCAAAGTGGTACATTGAGTTACCACAACACTCTTTTTGGGATTTCAATGCCTTAGCAATGGAATTTTTAACACAATTTTAATTGCCAATCCGATATGAAACAAGTACAGACCTTCTGACCTCGCTTCAACAAACCACATCAACTCACATCTCTGATCATATCCATGAATGGAGAAGAATATGAAGGTTAATTAAGGCCCCTATTCCTGATAAGTTTCTCGTTGATTGGTTTACAAATTCTTTACTTCCACCTATCACTAGAGATGTTTTCATGGGAGGCGCTATTATTGAGGAGCAAGCTATTAGCCACGCTCAGTACTTAGACTTGGTCTATTCCCAGTCAGGTACTCTGTATGATCTGATTCCCCATGCTCCTCGACCCAAAACAGATCCATCAAGACCCACAACTAATCCACCTTCTAATGGCATACTAGGTTCAATTCAAACACAAACGACAGCAAAATCATCTAAGAAGCAAACTCAAACTGCCACTCCATCAAATCAACCAGCACCATCTACCAAAATTGCACCCTCTCCTGTTGCTTCCACTGAAGTAAACGCGATCCAATCAACTGAATCTTTAAGCAGAAATAAGAAAGGCAAAAATAAATCTAAAAAACCTGATAATCAACAGGAAGGAAACAAAACACAAAACTCAGATGTTGATTCAAAAGGTAAGAGAAAGGTAAAATATCCTTGTTTAATCTGTGGAGTTACCCATTTTACAAAAGAATTCTCTCGTCGTGAGGGATTCAGTAATTTTTTGAAAAATTCACCCACTTCAACAGTTTTGAAAGATCCTTTCCCTTCCCAATAGCAGTTAATTAATCATAATTCCTTGAATGAAACCTCTTCGTCCACTGATGAAGTTCAAATGATGTCTAGTGAAACGGTTGATTTAAACACAAGATCACACAATTATGACCCTCCTCCAGAAAAGAAACCTAATGATGTTCCATCTGAAAAACCCTCAACTTCCACACCTCCTCCTAACAATGGTCTTCACATTGAAAAACCTATTCCAGAAGAAATTTTCTGCCCACCAAAGGGTACTCTACGTAAGTCCATAATCAATCCTAATGCTCGTGCCGCCCAATATTATAATATTGTTGAAGATTTGGCCCAACTACCCTGTGCTATGTTGGCTTTAGAGGTACTTCAAACCTTCCCAACTCAATGGAAAAACTTTCTTACTACCCTCGGAGCTATGGATCCTGAGAATAGTAATATCATCACTTTCAAATTGGATGATTTCAAGACGAGACTCTCACATCAGTTAGCTTTCCAGATCGCTACCAAGACTGTTGGAAATATTATCCATCGTACCATTTTGGACAAGGGTGCCTATACATCAGTTATGTATTTATCTTGCTGGAGCGCCATTGTTTTTTCGAAACTCAACCGTTCACCTACCACCCTTAAGGATTTTGATGGTCACAGTTTTCAACCCTATGGATTACTACCTATCATCCATGTTGAACTGGGGGGAAAGTCAATCTCCATTCACATTGAAGTCATCGACACTCCTTTAGATTACAACTCACTCCTAGGTCGTAACTGGTTTTATGCTATGCAAGCTATAGCATCGACCATTTTTCGAATCGTCCAATTCCCATTCCAAGGAAAGATTGTTACTGTTGATCAGTTAGATTTCATCACGCCTAGTGCCATTACAAATGATGCAAATAGAATTTTTCTCCTGAATTCCTAACAGTATAAGGACATTGGAGTAAGCCTTATCAAAGTCTCTTCACTAATTGGAGTCTTTCCCTCACCTGATCCTCCTCCTGATTCACAAACTGCATCTATTAACATGATTTCTACCTCTCATGCAGACAAAGGAAAAGCAGTTGCTGATGAATCAACATCCTTTTCCCCTTTCAATGAAATTTACAATGCAATCCAAGCTTCTAGTGACCCCACCATCAATTACCATTTTTTGGTGGCCTTCGACTGCTATCACATGCCATACTCACTCGAACCCCCCCCCCCCCANAAATCTATTATGGAAGTTATGTCGTTAGAGGAGATGCCTTGGGAATATTATCATCACCGATCTTCTTTCCTTCCCCCTTGCTATATGGTAGAAGACCACTTCACCTCTAAGGTTTCATCTGATATAGTCCTCAACTCTCAGTCTCTGATCCTCACTCATAGTGTCGATTCTGAAGGAAACTTGTGTAACATTACAAAAACTATGCCTATAGACATATCGGTGAAACCAGGTATTTCTGAGAACATTTTCATAGGACAGAACTCTTCACCTAAAGAGGTTCAAACATACACAGCCCATTTCAAGGAGTTTATATATTTCTTCACATGGACATATGAAGAAATGTCAGGTATTGATCCCTCTATTGTTGTTCATGAGATAAAAACCTACCCCGATGCCAAGCCAGTTCGTCAGAAACTACGACAGGTCCATCCAAGAAAACCATTTGCTATTAAAGAAGAAGTTGAGAAACTTCTGAATGCTGGTTTCATTTACCCCGTACTGTTAATTGAATGGGTGTCCAACATAGTCCCTGTGAACAAAAAACAGGGCACTATTAGGGTTTGTATCGATTTTAGGGATTTGAATCAAGCTTGTCCAAAAGGAAACTTTCCCACTCCCTATATCGATCAGATAATCAACAACTGTGTCAGAAGCGTTATTTTTTCCTTTATGGATGGCTTCTCCGACTATAATCAAATTGATATTCTCTCGTCATATCAGCACAAGACTCCACTTATTTTCCCTTAGGGGACTTTTGCTTATCACAAGCTGCCTTTCGGTTTAAAGAACGCTGGCATGACATTCCAACGTGCCATGTCCTATGCTTTTCATGACATTAAACATGTTGTGGAACACTATCTTGATGACCTGCCTGCCCATTCCAAGTAGCAAGATATCCACGTCGATCATCTGAGAGTTGTGTTTCTTCGATGTCATCATTTTGATATTCGTCTAAATCCCCATAAATGTGTTTTTGTGTAGAATCTGGATAACTTCTTGGTTTTATTATTTCCAAAGATGGCATCCGTTTAGATCCCTTGAAAATTGAAGCTATCTTAGCCCTACCTGCTCGCATGAACATAATTGAACTCCAAAGTTTGTAAGGGAAGGAAAACTTTTTATGTTGTTTCATCTACAATTATGAAAAAAGGACACATGGTTTCATGAGGTTTCTCAATAAATATACCCCTTTCACCTGGGATGATTTCGTGCAACACACGTTTGATAATCTTAAACATGCACTTTCCCATGCACCAGTATTGCAACCACCTAATTATGCTAAGGACTATTCCTTATATGTGGTTGCATCCCGCTCTACCACAGGCATGGTCCTTGTTCAAATAGATGAACATGACTAGGAACATGTGATTTATTGTGTAAGTAAGATACTTTTGGACTCTGAAACTCGATACTCACATCTAGAGAAACTCACTCTGGCCACGGTCATCACGGTCCAGAAGTTTCATCATTATATTTTTCTCTGCACCACCACTATTTACATGGATTCCAACCCCATGTACTACGTTCTTACATGGCAAGTGCTTGGGGGAAAATACTCACGTTGGATTGTGATTCTCCAGGAATTTGAGTTAGAATTCTCTAAAATCACTTCTAAGAAGTCTCTCATTTTTGCAAAGCTTATATGTGACCTTCCCCGTACTACTGAGACTACAGAGCGCTTTGCTTCATTTCCCGATGAATCATTGCTTCTCATTAGTACGACTAAACCATGGTGCGGAGATATCATTTTGTATCTTCAGACCTTACGATACTAGTCCACTGCTTCTCGAGATGAACGTTGTCGCGTTTGCCACCAAGCCAAAAGTTATCTTATTTTGAATGATACCCTATAACGTCGTGGTGTTGACTCCATATTATGACGTTGCCTTACACATGAGGAGGTTGAGTTCATTTAAAATGATTTCAATGCTGGAGCTTGTGGTGGTCATCTATCTGGGTTGGCGTGACTGCCCAAAAAATGTTGCATGCCAGGTATTTTTGGCATTTTATTTTCAAACATTGCATTGAAACAGTTAAGAAATTCCCACCATGTCAATTGTTCACTTCCAAGAAACGCACACATCCAGCTTTGCTCCATCACGTTGTAGCAGTTGGCCACTTTGCAAAATGGGGCATAGACTTCGTGCACTGTAGACCTACCTTAGTCGGGGGGCATGGCTACATTATTGTGGCTATGGACTATTTTACAAAATGGGCTAAGGCAATTCCCACATATGCCGAAGACGGTAATACTACTGCATTATTCTTATTCAACCATATCATTGCGAGATTCAAAATTCCTAGGGGCATCGTGACCAATCATGGATCATATTTTCAAAACAAAATGATGGTAGAGCTTAGTGTAAAATTAGGGTTTCATCATGATAACTCTACGCCATACTATCCTTAGGCCAATGGCTAGGTTGAGGCTATAAAAAAAGTATTAAAAACAATGCTTCAACGGATGGTAGGGCAAGACAAGTCAAACTGGCATTTATAGCTTTTCTCTCCACTCTGGGCCTATAGGAATACTATCAAAACTTCCACCAGTTTTACACCTTTCCAATTAGTATATGGGATGGAAGCCACTCTTCCAATAGAGTGTGAGATCCCTTCTTTAAAACTTGTTCTGGAACTGTTTCCCAACACCACTATAGACGAAGAAAGGTTCATGTACCTAAATAAACTTGATGAAACTCGAAGTGAGGTTGCCTTAGCTAATGAGGCACATAAACGAAGAATGAAAGTTCAATATGACAGGACTGTCCAACCCTATTCCTTCAATGAAGGATATCTAGTCTTGACTTATGGTCAGAAGCATGACAAGCTGGGGGAAGGAAAATTTGAGTCTATGTGGCATGGACCCTATATTGTCAGTCGTGTTTTAGAAAAAGGGGCATATGAATTGGTTGATTGCAATGGGATACCTTTGGGAGAGCCCCAAAATGGGCTCTACCTCAAAAGATACTATGCCTAGGTCATCTAGCATAAGGTCTTTGTAGATATTTTTTATAGTTTGTTGTGTGTCTTAGCTTTGAGAAGCATGTCTTTTGTGTGATTCAAAATCTTTTTTTTTCATAAAAACCCTACTTATGCATGTCTTTTGTCTAATTGATAGATGACTTCCTTCATTGGTTTTGTTGATGGTGCTCATCGATATACACTTAACCTTTCATGAGCAGCTTGGGTACTGTACTCTCCTACAAGTGAGCTGGTGAGTTCAGGGGGTATTCTTTTAGGTCCCTCCACCAACAATCTGGTGGAATATCAAGCTGTGATCGGATTGTTGACAGAAGCCCTAGCTAATGATGTAAGGGAAATTAGGGTTTACCTAGACTCTGAACTAGTTGTCCAATAGCTTAATCAGGTCTACACCATCCGAAATCCCATGCTTATTCATACTTTTCGAAGAGTTAGGTTGTTAGAGAGGTCTTTTGAGCAGGTTACATATCAACATATTCCGATACATTTAAATGTTGTGGCAGATTGCCTAGCTAACTATGTCTTAGATTGGCATATTGCTCATATTTAAAAAGTCAATTTGAAACATAAACAACACATGTAAATTCATAAGTAGATGATCATTTCACACATCACATTTGTCGCACACACAACTGTAAATATAAAATTTTGTCATATATAAAAATCTATAGCATCGAGATACCGAATTTGGGTTGAAGCATCTCTAGCCTTCAGTGCCCGTTCAGGACCATAAAAAGTTCATAATACATATACATAGGGAAAAATATAAAGCTTCAAAGCTTTCAGTAATACATATACAAAAATTTAAAATCAAGGTAGACTAATCCTCGTGATGCGCATGGTAGCATGGAATGGCTTGGGCCACTCTGCGGAGTAGACTAGAGATACGTCTAGAGAAACCTATAGTATGGTGTTGATAAGGCCTAGGTACCTCATCAGTAGTCATGTCAGGGATTCCCACAGTCAAGTGTTGTAGGTTCTCCTTGAGATCTTTGAGCTCTTCATCAGCTTCGGAGCAGTATAGCATCATATCCCTGGTACCTGCTTTCCTAGCAATAAGCGTCATCCCTACTGGATGGACAGATCCAATGTCTATACGAGAACACTTTTTATCTCAGTACTACAAAATAAAAATGAAATAAAATTATAAAATTAAAAACACAAGTGGATAATGTCTTTTTTACCTCGGTCATCCCATACTTCTCCCTCAGGTAGAGCAAGCTCTGGGTCATCATGGAAGTCTGCCCCTTCATAGGCATAATCCTCCACCATAAGTAATTGGTTTCTCAACCAGCGAAATAATCCAGATCCATAGCTAACTTTGGGCCCTCCACCTCCAAGGCGAGGCATGGCTATAACCCATGCAAGCATCCTCAGATCCTCAGGATTAAGTCTGGTAATGGTCACCTGTGGTCTCATGCGAGGTACCCACTGTAAGATAAGGGACACTACCACTGCTCCATATCCAAATTGCTTCAACGTTCCTCTTTTGCGCTTGTTTATTTGGTTCTTCAAACACACTAGCACGCCTTCACACCAATTGAAGATAGTGGGCTCCATGCACTGAAAAGCATATAGCATATGTGATATGCTGGTAATATGGGAGGCCCTAGTCCCTGGCACCTTGTTGATAGTATACACCAATGTCCTCAAGGGAAGATCTACTAGAGACTTGATCTATAGCTTTCCAGATTGGGACTCTGTACCTAGTGAGCAATGTTGATCAATAATATCATCCAAGGAACCCTCTCCTCCTCATTCTCCAGATAGAACTATTGGGCTTCCCCTCATAGACAAACCGGTAGAAAATAGTATCCTCAACCTCTATAGGTAGGATATGGATTCCCACCACAAAATGCTTCTAGTCGAGATCCCACATATCTATGATATACTCTAGCAATCGGATCTGTGCTTTCATGTCAGGTACCCAAAAATACTTTAGAAGCCCGCAGTTCTGTAGAGCCTCAATAGTGGCTGGATCATTAGCAGCCTGGTTGTCTGGAACTTCATGTTCCCTTTCCTTTCAAATCACCATGATGTACCTATAACACGTAAATTTTGTAATTAGAAAACACATCATGGCTAAAAGGAGGAAAAGTATATAAAATGGCAAATTGTAAGCAAGAAGAAAACATGGAAAACTTGTTTTTTTTGGTGAATAAGGGTTTTTGGTTTTTTCTTTGTCCTTACAGTGGCACTGCTACCTCTTTCCCACAGAGCACCACGGGGCTACTTTCTATGGCTTGCAGAGCATCGAGCACCTGTCTGTTGTGGATAGAGTGCCTACGACGCCTCTATCCCAACTTGACAGAGCATCATTGGGAGCTCTGCCCAACGGCCAAAAACCCTACGGGGAGAAAACAATTTCCCTCTACCATGCTTAGAAACCCCTATTGGGATGGTTAATCCCCTATTCAACCATTTCAAATGATAAATCTGTCATCTATCTTGCTTTTAAACAATCAAAAATCATTTTAAGAACATGAATTTAAACAATGCAAAAGAAGTAAAATGACATTTGTTGAGCATAGAAGGGGAAAGAATCAAAGGAGAATGAAGAAACAATGGAGTGAAGCACCCATGCAAAAAAACCGAAAGGAACTCTTGCTATCAAAGCCAACTACCAAAACTCACCAATGGTAAAAAGCAAATGGTAAAAATATATTACCTACCCTTTCTATTTATAGAATATTTGGAGTTTTCAAAAATGCATTATAATTTATTTAATTGTGAAATCCAAATTATTTTGGTAAGAGTGGGTTTTTATTTTTTGCTTTCTATAGTTTTGGAAAAATGGCTTTTAATGGTGTTTTTTGAGTTTTTTCAGGTAAATATTGGGTTATGGATATGATGTAAGCTATTTTGGTCTTTTTCGAGCTGTGAGCAAGACTGAAAAAGTACTGAGCGTCATTTTACACTTTTTACATGCTCATTAAAATTCCAGTAGAAATGTGTTGAGTCTACTTTTTCGCTTTTTCAGACTCGTTAAAAGTGGATTATGAAAAAGGAACCTATTCCAAGAGTTATATTTAAGCTCTTTTTAGTCTCCTCAAAAACACAAAAAATATTTCCAAGCGAAATTGTTACGTTCACGCTTAAAAGAATCAGAATAGTCGACTAGTCGGGGGTAGGTTATCTCTTTTTCGGACCGACTGGCCTTATTTACAAAAAAGGACATTTTGGAGTCTTCTTAGTCATTTCAGACTCTCTAAACATGGAATGACAAATGAGTTTGCTTTCATCGGACTCGTAAAACAAAATGATGAAAGATCATATTTGGGAATGAACTTCTCCTTTCTCAGGTTCATGAAAAATATGAGAATGGACTCATCATTTGATGAGCTTTAACGAGTGTTTGATACCCTCTTTGGACTCGTAAAAACTAAAAGACGCACTCACCTTTCGAGGTGGGGAAATTAAAGGAAAGGGGAATGGTTTTCATTTGTTTATATGGTAGTACTCTACAGTCCACCTTTGAACATGGCACCTGTCTACATTTGCATATCTGAACAATTGGGTTTTTAGCATGTCTCCGAGTCGATCCACTTTTGTGAGTCACCTGACTCCTTTGATTCAATTCAAATAATGCTTTGTCATATTCCTTGCATTACACCAGGTTCTATTCTCATTTGATTCAATGCTGCCAAGTCATGTGGTGTGCCGTCAAAATTATTCAAAGGATGTCTCTCCTAGAAAAATAACTTGTCAGTAACTTCGCTAGTCCTTAAGAGTCAGTCATGTCTGAGTCAATCCCATTAATTCAAATCAAATCTTGTTCCTATTTCCATGTCACTGATGTGGGAATCATCATGGCCCTCCTGTGACAAGCTTATTCCTGTTGAATTCAAATCATTATCTAGGAATTAGACCTAGAAAGCTCGAAAGTACCTTGAAGCCTGCATGACTAAATGACATATTTTCCCATTTTCAACAGTAATTTTTCATCAATGACCTCTGATTTGAAAATTTTGTCAATTGCTCAACATCAAAACATTCATTCACACTTGAGGGAGTGTACTAGGACACCTTGGGGATCATTGACATCAATGGTGATTTCCCTCACACTTGTTAACAGTTGACATCATTGACTGGTAATCAAGTGGTTTCTAACATGTTCAACGTCAAGACATTGTAATCACATGGTTAGATTCATATCATTTGGGGATCATAATGAAGAACCTGAGTGGTTAGGCTTTCCAATCATCATTTCCTATGCTCAGGTTGCATTTGGAGATCATTTAGAGTCACAACACGGATCCATATTGTATGTTTGGTGGTTGTGTTTTGTATTTGAGGTTAAGAGACATGGATCTACTTTGTATGTTCTGTAGCTATGTATTACCTCTCATATCATTTATTCATGGATCTACATTGTATTATTGGTATCCATGACGTGGTCATCATCATATATCTACAGTGTATTGGTCCGCAACTATGAATTTTTAGATAAGGTCGGTTACTGGTCCTGTATGAGTTTTTCTCTCTTTGCCTCTATATCAGACCAAAAACTTTGCAAAATATTTCACCTATCACTTTATTCTACCTTAATACTTTGGGGGGAATTTTGTTGCACCTATAAATCTCACATTGCTTATCATCCTTCGTGAGAATTTCACATTGCCTTTCAACCTCCCATAAATCCTGGCTTGAGTCACCTTGGTCACTTTTTTCCAAACCTAGAAAGGATGACACCTTCATGCTTTTTTCATAGAGCGTCGACAGAGCCTATCTCAATTTAGCCATAAGATTCATTGTCTCCTTTCTTTGGAAAAAACCCTAGATCGGAGCCTTTGTCAATTTTGCTAACAGCGCCGGTGGTGAGAAAAATGAGAAAAAAGAAGCTTCTAGCAGGTTCCATGCAGAGCCTCCATGGGGTTAGCTCCTATATGCTTTAGAGAGGTGGTATTCACCTTCCTCACCTATAGGGATCTCATTATAT
This sequence comes from Pseudotsuga menziesii, assembly GCA_001517045.1. Classification (NCBI taxonomy): domain Eukaryota; kingdom Viridiplantae; phylum Streptophyta; class Pinopsida; order Pinales; family Pinaceae; genus Pseudotsuga; species Pseudotsuga menziesii. The sequence goes on from LPNX010660856.1 coordinate 121,116, forward strand.
CCTTTTTCCAAGTCATCTCTTGAGTTCTAAGCCTATAAATGAAGCCTTCATGAGGAGAGTGGGGGAGGCCAGGAAAAGCACCCTTATGCTGCTAGTTTGAAGTCTAAATCAGAGGCAACGTAGAGTTAGCTTATGGTTGGAGAGGTCTTCATAGTCATAGGAGATTGTATACATTTTTGTTGAGATCGAAGCCATCGACGTCAAGGCTTTTTGGTTGTACTTCTTTCTCATCCATATATTAATACAAAGACATTTCCCTTTCCTATACTTGATTATATTGCTTGTAATCAGATATTATTGGATTCCTTGATCACCAATATGAATAGTCAATTTATCATGATGCTCTCATCCCTTTTGTTTGTCTTGTTATATATTTTTTAGGTACTGAATCATTGCAAGGAATTTTGGAAAGAAGACCAATGGATCTAAGGTTGAGTTGCATTGTATTTTATGTTATTTGATTTGATTATTCAAGAAAAGGATATGTTGTTGTGTCTTTTGGTTCTGTAGTTGTGACTTACATTGCAGAGGAACAAGCAGTGTCTGCATTTTTTGAGAATTCCTGATAACATTCCTCAACTTACTTATTTTTCTCCTCTCTTGCTCTATCAATTGATTCCTTTGTCATCCTTTCTTCTTCTTCCTTTTTCTTTTGCTCTTATTCCTTTTGTCTTTGGGCCTCTTTAGTTAATAATTTATTTTCTTCTTCAACTAACCTTCGGCCCTCTTCTTCCTTCTTCTAGGCAACTTATTCTTTCTGTTTTTCTTGTTCTATAGTGTTGCTGCTTCCATTTCCTCTTGCTATTGTAGTTTTCTATCTAAACCGCTTATTTAAAGTAGTCATATTGCATGCATTTCTGAAAGTCTCTTTGTCCTTGTCCTAGTGGTCAGAGTATTCAAAATGTATCTTTACAAGTGCACAATGTGCAACAACCTTTCTCTGGGAATCGTTCCTATGAAAACTCTTCTCATGGAAGTGGAAATTTTCTAGGTCCTTCACAAAATCTATTTCGCTTTTTTATTTTGAAAACTTTTAGCTGCCAACATAGAAAGGTGTTAGTGGGTAGACCAGGCCTTCTTCATTTCAAACAGAAAAGTTTTGAATCCATCCAAAAAAATTGGTCTTATTGCTTCCTTATGAACGATGTAATTAGTGGCATACTTAGGAAGTAATGACGGGGCTCTATTACCTCTGTACATTCTCATATAGGTGCCTTCTTCAAAGAAAAAATAATCTCCATATTCAATTATAACTTCTAGTGCACCCACAGACATACACTTGCAATCTTCAAGAAAGATCAACTTGTAAAGTGGCATCAGAAGTTCCTCACAAATAAGCTTATAGAAGTTGTGATACTTATGAGCCCATAAAATATGATATGCATTGTAAATGGGTGTCTTGGCTTCATTCCAGCTACAGTTTTGTTTCAGGAATGGGCACAGGCATAAGATACAATCAATTAAATATGACCCCATGTAGAATTCTGATTTTCTTTGGAGTAGTCCTCTTAGTGCAGCACCTATGCAGGAAGATAAGTTGTTGGCTACAATGTCTTCCCAATTGAAGATAGTGCCTTGCATGGTCACATGATACATTAGTGGGATCCAGCCTATCTTATAGAACTTCGCATTGGCCTTGCTGAAACTTCTATTGAGACTCAGGGCTACGAGTCTGTAAGGAGTGTGCAAGATGGAAGTTTCATATTCGCCAAAGGCTTTCTATCGAAATGGATTTCCTGCTATCATCGTCAGCTTTACGCATTTGATATAGTATAAACTCAAACCATTTATCTAGTCATCTGTCATGATAATTTTTTAGGCTGGTAGATTGCAATAATTAGATATGTACGTAGGGGTGAAGGAGGAAAAACCTTTTCCTTCAATGTTATACATGATCATAGTATTTATTTATGCTTTAGGTAAAATCCAGCTGATCACCTCAAGACAAGAGAAAATTTCAAGTTGCGTGTATACCTTTGTGATCACGGATCTTAATATGTTTTCATGAAGGGGTATATATTCTAAGCTCACATCTAGTATCTTCTGATTTCTTATCATGGGATATATGTCCCCATTTGAAATTTGGTTCATCCCTGGTGACCACTTTGATATCTTCATAAATTATCTCTATCCTAGGCATGACTTCCAAGTGTGAGACCTCCTCAGTATCCAGCTTGGTTTTCTTCTTTACTTTGTTTGGCATGGTGTTGTGTGAGGAATGAGGCTGTGAAACAATCACATCAAGAAATAACTTAGTGTCCCTGATACTGAAAACCACATGCATTCATATAAATAGAAAACATGAAGCTACTGTAAGATTGTAAGATATACATGAAAACTTTATCTAACAAATCATGTTTTTCCTTCAAAAAATAAAATTGCATCCATGGAGAACATTAAATATATCGTTATTGAGTCATATTTAGCCATCTAAAAGTGATCATGTGATGTATAGAGATTGTGTATATCATCTAGACATTAAACTTGTGGCAAGGTCAAACCGGAACGAGAAAAAATATCTAAATCATAGGTTCTAATCAAAAGCAGAAGAATCATCAAAACGATTTCTAAAACCTACGTAGAAAATGTTATCGGATAAATCTACTCAATCAGAATCAATCCAGATCTCCCTAGTCCAAGTGGATCTAGAACAAATCAAGTATAGAATACAATCTACTTTCCTAGATCAAACAGAAATGCAAAGAACTAGATAGATCGCCTACCTGAAACATGAAGATCCTCTTCTCTCCTTCTTGATCCAAGCTCTAGAATCTTTAGATCTTCAGCAGCAAAACCCTGTCAAGCAAGTGGAAATAAGCAAATAGCATATGCGTATCCAAACATATAATTGATCTAAGCTAACAATTAAGGAAGAAATCTATAAACATTATCAACGCTATAACATTTATGGAAAGAGATTTGTATTAATGTAATCAAGGAGATACATAGAATTACATAGGAAAGAACATTAAAACCTAGCCTTAATGCTACAATATTCCATCCAACAATCCAAGCCAAAGCCTCCAAAGTATGATAGGGATCAAATAGAAATTACACCAGCATAAGAGTACCATAGTCCTTCCTCCCTTCCAAATGGAGAGAGGGTTTAATTTATAAGGCTAAAGGGATAGAATAGGTTGAGGATTAGGAGGAGGAATCAAAGGGATCTTCCCTATAGGTTAGGAACATAATGCCACCTCACCTAAATAATAGGGATAAACCACCACCTCATCTACCTTCGAGAAGGGTCTCGAATCTTCATTTTTTTCCCTCTAAACATGACTAGCCCACTTTCCAAAAAGGGAGAAAGTGTCATCAGCACTCCTAGCAGTGAGATACAGAGCACCAGCACCGGTGCACCTAGAATGAAGGGGAAAAGTGCCTTCAGTGCTCCTAGCATGAAGGACAAGAGCGTCGAACTTCCTAGAGAGGGAAAAAAGGTAGGAAAAACCTAAATCTCAATCAACTTTAGCAAACAGAAACTTGGGGATTAGGAAAAGGGTTAACACATGGATCAAGAGTGCAAAATTTTGGTGTAACAGAAAACCCCTCCTATCAACCTTACTATACGTGGGAAAACCATAAAAAGGAAACACAGTGCTCACTTCATATCTTGAAACCGATGGCTATACAAACCCTAGGTTAACCTGAAACCAATGAAGCTTCTTGAAACCATGGTGCATGCTACAAAGATAGTATGCTCTATGACGAAGAACCTAGGCCATAAATCAACAAAAAATGATACTCTTCCAACCTCAACACCACACTGATCCTCTATCTCCATAAACAAAAATGAACCAGGCAAGGAGCAGTTGATGAAAACCTTGACCTACCACAACCTCATCAGTAAAACATCAGATTTATGACATATCCTCGACCATGGCCTGAGCAGCGGATCCAAATGTCGTAAAGTAGGTAAAAAATCACTATGATAGCGTTAGAAAACTATATCAAAAGAAACCAGGATGCCCAGGATTTTTCTACTCGACTCAACTTGGGGAAAAACCTCAAGCGGTCAGTGAGCTAAAGACAAAATAAGACCCATGAGGTTGGGAAAAATTTAAAACCACGACAGAGGTTAAAACCCTATCCTCGTAAACAATGAAATCCCAAACGTTATTTTACCAAAGCTTGTTTACCAAATAGTTAAAAGACAAAGTTATAGGCCTACCTGGAAAACGATGAAAGCGTGTGGATCTCGGTGAACCAAAACGCAGGTTCAATCAAGAAATTGACAACTAGATGCACTTCAAATGGAGTAATAGTTCGTCAAACAATACCTCACGGGTTATATATATAAAAAAAATTAAACACACATTAAATGTGGTCGCTGGGGCATTTAAATCACACGGGCAAAAATCCTCATTTGGCACCTAGTATTGGAAACTTCATCGATGCATTATCAAATTGGCGAGGAAAGGAAATCTTCCTCCCACAGTTTCGGCTCCGAAAACCCAACCTACCACAACTGTAGGCTCGCTTCATCAAATACCAGCCGCAAAATAGCATCGGCATGGTTCATCCAAAGGTTTTGGCAATGAAAGATCGGCTACAAGCCATAAACTTGTCACTCTCTTTGGAAAGATATTCAGATTCTACCGACATTGTCGAAATAATTTTGTGGGAATGCCCGATGAAAAGGTCATCAAAAGACTCATGAAGAAACTTTTGATCGCCAGTGAAAGTTAGGTCTAAGCCGATCATGTCGACTATGAATGGAGATTTTAGCCGCAACCATCGACAGGATTCAGTGAAAAGAACTGTCGGCTTTAAAATATGAGTCCAGGGGGACATATCGGCTCCAACTCCTAAAAATATCCAAAACTATCAGAGGAAAACTCAAAAAACCTATGACAAAGGTGTAAACCCAGGGGAAAAAGACAAAGAAATATCGGTTGGGAGTTGTCATATGGAAAGTATGAATTCCTCCATCGTGTCTGCTAAATCAAAAATTTCTTCCGACACATCAGGAGAAAAAATGGTTTTAACTTTGTGCAAAAAATTTTCAAGATTTGTCTAGAATAACAAACCAAGTCATGGAAAGCAATTTTTAACAAGAAGAAATAGTCTAAGCAAGACAAAAGCTAAAAATCTGAGTGGCCCTAAAATCATAAAAAAATTTGGGTAGAGGTTGCATCATGGAGACTTAAATTTAATTAGTGGAGTGGTGGCTTATTTAGGAGATTCTCTTTCTTGAATTAGCACCATAAGGAGAAGTTACCAAAAACCAAGGAGTGGAACCATGAAGAGAACATGGAGGCACACTAATGCATAAATGGGGTTAGAAAACATCGAGGGAGAAATAGGTGAGAGAAGGAATCCAATAGGGTCATAAATATCATGGAATCACAAAAATAGGATCATCAATGCATAGTGTAAGAGTGGAAGATAGAAAATAGCTTACAACCCCTAAAAACTAGAAAAAAGGGTTCGTAAATTACCAAAAACACATAAATGTGAGGTAATCTCTTCCAAATGAGGGTTCCCTAGGAAACAGGGGCCCACTAAGGTGTGCAAAATATGCAATATTAACTCCATATTCCATAAATATCAATAATAGGGTTCGTTGTACAAGGTTTGGGTGACCAACATTATTAATGTTACCAAGGTATAAATATGAACTAGGATGGGAAAAATTAAGCCAACAACAAGTTATAAGGTGCTAGGGATGTCCCCATTCCCCATTCCTTTGTGGATTAATCCATGGTCCCCCATACTCTTTTAGTTGACTTTTTTGAGCAAGTTGTTTATTTAATCAATAGTAACAACATTCAAAGATAGCAATGATGTCTTTAATAATATTAATATTAATAATAGTTCCAAAATCCAAAGTCACGTTATCAAACAATGATCATAAGTCCTTAATCAAATTAATCATAAAAAGGAACATAATTCCACAACCATATAAAATATCATAAGTCCATAATTAAAAATAACATAAATCACATGAAATATCATAAGTCCGGGGATTAACAACTAGGGTATTACATCCCCCCCCCTAAACAATACATCATACTCGATGCATATTACATACATGCCTCGAATTTTAAAAATAGATGTGGGTATTCTTCCCTCATGGCATCTTCAAGCTCCCAAGTCGCATCCTTAGGACTATAATGTGTCCATTGGACCTTTACCAACCTGATTTCTCGATTCTAAAGAACTTGACCGTGCTACCTAAAATGGAAATAAGTTGTACATGAACATCTCCTTTATGTTCCACCTGGATCATAATTCATTCAATAACATGATTATTACCATTTTCATACAAGTATATATATAAATAAGGATAATAAAGGCACTCTAATTACTTGGATCACATTCCAATAAATTACATGGTTATAATTACGTATATATTTTTTCAATAATGACACATGAAATACATTATGTACTCTAATGCAAGCAGGTTGATACGTATCATAAGAAATAGGTCCTATTTTAGCTAAGACCTCAAAAGGGCCACAGTATATGGCAGCTAACTTGGAGAAATTTCCAATTTTAAGGAACTCTTCTTGGGTCTAACTTTCAAAAACACATGATCTCCAACTTGAAACTATTTGGTAGTCTTGTTCTAATCTGGATAGATTTTCTTCCTGTCTTGAGATACCTTTAGATTCTACTTTATCTTAACCATTTGATCCTCCATATCCTTTTATAATTCTAGTCCAACAATGAATATGTCTGTTGGTTTATCCCAACTGATGGGAGTATTGCACTTCCTTCCATACATGGCCTCGAAAGGACTCATCTTCAAAGATGCATGGTATCCATTATTATAAGAAAATTCCACCAAGTGTAAATAATATTCCCACTTAGATGGTTGATCCATCACATACATCCTTCAACATATCTTCACACTGGTAGATTTAAACAATTTTCCCACGTCAAAGCGTCGCTATAGCACCACTTTTGTGTCATTATTGCGACGAACCGTAGCCTAGATTTTTCATGTAAATGTTTTTGTTACTTTAGCGACACGTCATACCATTTTTCACTATTTCAACAATAAATTGATGACACATGTCTTTATTGGGTACTGCTTAAAACCCCTTATTCGTCGTTGTTGTGACAATAAGTCTTCGCTATAATGGCATCTATTGGTCGTGATAGCGACGTCATGATGTCGCTATAATAACATTCGTCTGTTGCTATAGCAGCATATATCGATCAGTATAGTGACTTACTAGTTTTGCTGCAACATGATCCAGTCCTGCACATAGAAAAAAAATTTATATATAAGCAACGATGGAGCATCACTATAGAGACAAACATTTATTTCCTAGAAAGAAACTACCGACGAATTTACTATACAAGTGACGGATTCTCGTTGCTATAGGCATGGATAATCGTCGCTAGAGCGATGCTTTCTGTGTATTTATTTTTAAATTATGTTATTTCCAACGTTCAAAAATCTCATAACAAGCTAGGACTCTCCAAATCCTCCAAACCCTATATAGGGCATCCATCATCAATAATAAGCCCTAACTAGTAATACAAATTCCTAGCAAGGCATTACCAAGCTAACTACAAACCTTGTCTATATGATAAAAGTTATATCACTAGAACTAACACCATTTTTACCTATGATTAAAGCTATCACAATAACCATTTGGACACACAATTATGGTGAAGTCTCCTACTGCTATAAGGATGAGGTATACCTTGTATTCTCTTGTTGTTATATGACTAGTACTCCTACTAATTCTACTGCTGAAACAAAGGTGATGTAACGGAGGTACTGAAATAGAGGTGTTGTAATAGAAGTGTTGAAACATAGGTGTTGTAATAGAGGTGATGTAACAGAGGTGCTGAAAAAAAGGTTTTAAAACAAAGGTAATGTAACAGAAGTGTTGAAACAGAGGTGTTTAAATATAGGTAATAAGTCTGCTACAGTAAGGGGTTATGAATGTCAACTTTGGGGTAATTATCAGGCTATTATTGTAAGTATGATATCAGTTGTTAATGAAGTTTGTAAATGTTGAAACATAGGTATTGTTTCAATACCCTAAGTTCAAGATTGTTTGTTAATCATTCTTGTATTAGTATTGTGCTTTATTGAAGACTATTAAGAGAAGTTTTGGCTGGGTTTTCTACCTTGAGATGGTTTACCAGGGTAATTTGGTGTTGTCTTTGTGATATGAAAAAGGTATGATAAACCTCATAAGTAGTGCCATAAATACATATAAATTAGCATGTCATTACTATGTATATAATCAGTACTCTAAAGATGATGGTAAAGTAAGAAACATTGGTTACAAGTAGGATAAGTAAGCTTAGATACTTTGATTCATATATGTAAGAGATAGGGTATCTAATAAGTGTTCAAGTTGTATTACTATCACTATTAAGGTATTGTAATCATAGAGTGATTTACTTATGTTACTGATTACCTTTGTTTTCTTATAGAGTTAGAACATACTAAGTAGTATAAGGGTGATTCTCTAGAACTAACACCATTTTTATAATGATAAAAGGTATCACAACAACCATTTGGACACACAATTATGGTGAAGTCTCCTGATGTTATAAGGCTGAGTTATACCTTCTATTCTCTTGTTGTGATATGACTAGTACTCTTACTGTTCTACTACTAAAACATAGTTGTTGTAACAGAGATGCTGAAATAGAGCTACTAAAATAGAGGTTCTATAATAGAAGTTCTAAAACAAAGTTGATGTATCAAAGGTGTTGTAACATAGGTGCTATAATAGAGATGTTGCAATAGAAGTACTGAAACAAAGGTGCTGAAATAGAGGTGTTGTAAAAGAAGTGTTGAAACAGAGGTGCTGAAATAGAGGTGCTGAAATAGAAGTGTTGTAATAGATGTGTTGAAACACAGGTGTTGAAACAAAGGTAATATGTTATAGTAAGAGGTTATGACAGTCAACTTTGGGGTCATTATTAGGCTATTACTATAATTATGATATCAGTTGTTAATGAATTTTGTATGTGCTGAAATAGAGTTATTTTTTCAACAACCTAAGTTCATGATTGTTTGTTAAGAAGTATTGTACTGGTATTGTACTTTGTTGAAGAATATCAAGAGAATTTTTGGCTGGGTTTTCTACCCCAAGAGGGTTTCCCAGGATAATTTGGTTTTGTCTTTGTGATACACAAAAGGTATGATAAACCTCATAAGTAGTTCCATAATTACATATGAATTATCACGCCATTACTATGTATAGAATCAATAGTCTAAAGATGATGGTAACGTAAGAAATTTTAGTTACAAGTAGGATAAGTAAGCTTAGATACTTTGATTCATATATGTAAGAGATAGGGTATTGAACAAGTGATCAAGTTATATTACTATCACTATTAAGGTATCTGAATCATAGAGTGATTTTCCTATGTTACTGATTACCTTTGTTTCCATATAGAGTTGGAACATACTAAGTAGTATAAGGGTGATTCCCATTAATGATAAAACACACTGTGATTTCCATTACATATTCAACATAACAAGTAGTAACCAGTGTGAACATAAGGGTTGTAACTAGTTTCATGAATACGGTGTAATATAAGCATGTTCAATATCAATACCATAGCTTACTAGTATTGCTCTTACTAATGGTTCCAACACATCTAATCTATGTACGTACTATGCATAATCTCATAACCATTAACACACTTCATGTTCATAGAAAGGTGTATGTAAGCCAAAGAACTCTTGTTTCAACTACTTATACTATTAACACCATTATAATCATGATTCCTTATTATGCTTGTTACTAAAGCAGATCTAATATTATGCTTATGGGATATGAGTAATTGTAAACAACTAGAATTATTTAATATTGAATCCTTAGCACTTTTATACCATCAATCAAAATTAAATAGGAAATTTCAAGTGACCTACTACTATGGTCAATTATTGGACAATAGTAAAAAGAAAAACCAAATTAATTTCATACTAAAAATGAGTAAAAACACTTATAAGCCACCATAAGGAAGGATATGAAAAATATAACCTATGTCTTTGTACATATGAATATTTTGAATAGAAACCTCATCAATTGGGTGTACAAGATAAAGGGTCTGTAAAGAAAAATAATATGGCATAGTTGTCATGTTGTATGTATTAATAAAATACAATAAAATTATGTCATTTTTGTGGAAAATAAAAACCATACCACAATATCCAACATGTCCCAGAAATAATGAGCTACAATAATCATTAAAGTACTAAAAACATTAACAGTAATAACAATATCAATCTATATCAGATCTAAGTTGTTAATGAAAGAGAACAGTATATAACAGTAGCAATATACATAAGATCTGAACCAATTATAAACTCAACATAAGATGTTAGGGAAAACCTCCCTTATGCTTAGAAAAAGTTCTCTTAAACAAACTTCAACCTAGTCTTAGCATTAGGTTACTTGTATTAGACTCAACTAGACCAACCTACCTATGAAAGGAGAGAACCCAAAACTAGAAAAGACCCTAAAATAGATAATCCAACCCTCACAAATAAAAAAAATAGCAGCACAATAGTACGACCAAATCACAATAAAAAACAACAACAAAGTACTCCAAAAAAGTCATATAAAGTAGCGCTATGGTGGATGGCACCTAAGGAGGGATCTTAAGGTCAACACAAGGGTGGAAAACCCCCCTAAGGGGTCACACTAGTCATCGACAAGTTGTACGTCAACATTTAAGGGTTGTATATATCAACGTTACCATGTAAGGTTCAATCACGAGCCACCACAAGGCTAAACATCACATACAAGTAAACATGCAAGTCAATGTAACATAACAATGCAAAATGATATCATACTAGCCTCATGGACATCAATTCAACGTGAGGGTAGGTTACCTAGTCTTCTCAATTATATGTGGCCATACGTCTCATATGTCTCATGCAAAGAGTGGAAGCTCATAATCATCATCACTGGATAAGGAATCAAATGTGGTCATATCATATTCCTCAGGTTAACTCAGCAAGGGGTGTCCATCCCCTTGAGGATAACCATAGTCCTCAGAAGATGTCACGCATATTTAAAAATAAGCTATGAAACAAAGTAAACAAATATTTTACATATAAATTTTAAAAAGCACAAATATAGGTATATTAGTTGTGCTAATTAGCACAGTACTATCAAACAGAGAGATGCAATAATCATTAAAGTACTGAAAACAAAAATAGTAATAACAGTAGCAATATATATCAGATCTAAGTTGTTAATGAAAGCCAACAATGTTGAAATATCAATAACATTAATATATTATATCTAAACCCATTATAACGATATGTCCATCTCATATTCCTCAGGTTAACTTAGGAAGGGGTGGCCAACCCCTTGAGGATAACCATAGTCCTTGAAAGATGTCAAGCATATTCAGAAACATGATCTGAGCAATAAAATTCACATTATAAACCTCAATTCTAAAATATGACCATGCACTGACTGAATCAATAAACTTGTAACAAAACTTTAAATATTTCATTTATTTACTCAGTCAAATACAAATCTTAAATGAATACAACTACATTTTTTTCTTCATAAATTCCAAGATGGGGACATCTAATTCATTGTCATTTCCCATTGTAGTTTTTGTTCCCTCTCTTTCTGTTGATTATGTGGGCATGATCTTCCGTACCATGCTTATTCTATGTCAAATAGTGGGGCGTGGAGGTCACTAGAGAAAGGCATCCCCTGTAAAAACCATGTGCGTTATATAGATATAAATGCATAGTTATTATTGAGATATGTATTTCATTATTTCCAACATCATTACAATTATCTTTACTTGTTGTATGACTAGGTGAGACAACTAGAGTGTTCATTGGTTCTACCATATGTTCCTCTTCCAGTTGAGCATGAGCAGGTACATGCTCTTCCATTCACAAAATAAAATTTATTAGTACACGCCATTAATTATATATTTAAAATCATACTAAACACTTATATTTTATAGTATACATAGTCATACTACTTGCCACCACCATGAGGCAACTCCCCACCTTCATGTGGTACCTGTTTGGTACCGCTTTCCTCGCTGATTTTGTTTCTCTCACCCTGAAAACAAAAAAAGACATTTATTTTTCTATGTAATCATTCATGAATAGATTACACAAGTACATTATAATGATTGCCTTATTGATTTTATTTACCCATGTGTGCATTAATGGGGAAATTGGGGTTTTCCCCAAGATTTTTCGACGTTCCAACACATCTTGAAAATCGTACTTGAAGCTGAGCCTCAAGTATTCTTTAGTGTCTTCCTCTTAAAAAGAATTTCCCTGCAATGTATAACACCATGAAAATTTCTTGTGATAAATCAATTATTTGTTCTCTACATTTAAAGATCTTTTGGCTACAAATAATGATCATTTCATTCTTACAATTCGTGCTCTAAGTTTCTAATATCCACCCTGGCCCAGTTTGTGTTGACCATGTTTTTCTACTCTTTCCTTTGTCTCTTTAGAGGTGTCAGGGAGCCTATGAAAGGTTTCAGAAATGTTATATATCGCAACTTAAATATATTTAAAAGTAAAAAATAAATTGAACATTTTTCATTCAAAATATTATATTATTGCACCATACCTTTGTGAATTGAGTGGTCAGTTCTTTCCTTGTTTTCTCAGTGCCTTCTCCCTTGCATCATCCATGAGAGCCTTCCACTCTTTCTCGAGAACCATCGAAGGACACTCATACTTAGGGTTAATTTGCAAATTGTTCCTATAATCTTCCCTAACATATTTCAAATTTAAGGAAGCTACCACAGTGACACCTCTTCTATTGAAGGTATCACCAAACAAGATGACCATGTGGTTCATCAGTTCATCTTTCAATTTGTCATTTTAGTAATTCCACCATGTATGAATGGTGGACCTGAAAGTCTCCAATTCCTTCTCATGAAGCTTCTGATAAAACCATTATTTCCCGCAAAAAGAATATGATCATTAATTAAAAATAACGATGTATGTGCATTTGAATTACATGAAAAAAACAATGAATTAATTAAATAATACCTACAATATTTGGTATCTTGATTGGAGCATAGTCATTATCCACCAATCATTTAATGGGAAATGATCCCCTGCTAACCATATGTATTGCTCTAGGATAACAACTTCCACATTTGATGCTACTGTCCTCTCTAGCATCCGATGAGGTAGTAGTGGGTGAAGGACCCTGTTGATCTCCAACATGCAGTGAGGTCATAGAATCTAAAGGGAATTTCTGGTCAGGAGAGTCAAATATACTTGTTGGTATGGTATATTGACAATGTGTTAAACCATTTCTACTACCAATACTGACCAAGACATCATGTACTCGATGTGCAAGTGTTATCTCCAAAGCCTCCTAGAAAAAGAAAACTTTAATTGATTAGATCATATCAAAAATAGAGAACTAAAATAACATAAATGAATATATTTCATAGTTCGTAAAATATTTCAAAGATGCCACTTACCCTGTATTGTTCTATTGTTTGCATCAAGTCATCAATTTTTGCTTTGATTTCTTCAGACATAGGTCTGATTACAATCAGTCTAAGAAGTTCTTGATTGGAATTCTTCAAATCCTTCTTCACAGTTTCCATTGGGTCAGTTGAATAAAATATATATTCCTCAGCGATCTTCTCATCATCCTGATGTGGTGTGCTCTAAAACATCAATGAGTTAAAGTAGTTAATTTATTTTTATCATTACAAAAATTCACGTAAAAAAAATAACACGCATAAAATAAAACAAAAATTACTTTAATCGTGGTTAGGTAGTATTACACTATCATTTACCCGATGCAACACCATTGGTGACTTCCCACGGTAAGCCTGGCACAATACAAGAAGCAAGACATATTGATATTGAAAAGTAAAAATTTAACCATGTCTAATAAATGTGATTAATGAAGAAAAAATTTAGTGTTAATATGACAGTCACGTTTACCTGACCAGAAGCTATAGGTACATTTTGAGTACACCCCTGCTGCAATACAATAAACATGATATCATCGTGAAATATTGAGCTCATAAGCATAAAAAGGGTCAAATGTTAACAACTTTAATATAATCATGAATTGTGGTTACTATTACATTGATGCTATTAGGTAATATTACACTAACCTTTACCTGATTCGACACAATTGGTGACATCCCACAGTTTCATAAATTCAAGAATCAAGACATATTCATATTGAAAATTAAAAATTGAATCGTGTCTAATAAATGTGATTAATGAAGAAAAAATTTAGTGTTAATATGACAATCACGCTTACCTGACTAGAAGTTGCAGGTGTGTTCTTAGTACACCCCTGCCACAATATAATAAGCATGATATCATATTGAAATATTGAGCTCATAAGCATAAAAAAGGTCAAATGTTAACAGTCGTAATATAATCATGAATTGTGGGTACTATTACATTGATGTTTACCTCATCGGGTCTACTTACTTATGGCATCTAGCCACGATCACCCTGCCACAACACAAGCATCAAGACATATTAAAACTAAAAAGTACATATAATTAAAATTATTGCAAGAGTAAAATAATAATTCATTGATCATAGGTTGATTCAAATGTTGTATAATATAATTACCCCCGTAATAGAAATCCCAACATCTATTCAATTCAAATTGTAATCGATCAACAACTCTTCACCTGCAACTATTTATTTTGTTGCACATATGAATACATGATTTCCTTCATGCCCCTCAAATATGCAATTGGGTAGCTTATGTGTTGTCCCTGTTTGTGTACTATTTATAAACCATGTGATATTTTTGGAAGCTTTTGGCCTTCCATCAATATACATAGTAGCTCCTTTTTTCATATTGTTGTCAAGTAGTTAAATATAATTTCCCGCAACTCTGTATCTCCGCATATTTTGTGTATATCATACCAGCAACAACCAATCATTATATTTGTATCCTAGTCTGACATGCTCCATCAATTTAGTTTCAGTGCCATATTTGACCATTATTCCATCCATGGAAAATAGCCCCAATCCATGTAAATACAATGGAGAAATGTGATAAATCCTCCCATTGAGGAAGAAATTTGTGTCCACTTGGGGTAGCTCCTTGGGTAACCATCGTTTGAGAAGATGTCTATACCTCAAGGGAAACTCAATGTCACCTATGCTCTCATTATCATAATCACATGATCCTCCTTCAGAAAGAAAATGTTTCATGCGTCTACAAAATTTTCTCCTTGCCTTTTCACCTCTAGTTGATCTTGACTCGTTAGATCTTGTAATAGACATCTCGCTTTCAACCTATTCTAGTCTATATTCCTCACTTGAGAAAGATATATATGACAAGTTCCTATTTGGTGGTACCTACAAATACTTGGAGTCAATTCTATTATTATGTGGAGGTACAAGAACTATTTTTTAATTGTCATATAATGTACAAATATGTATTATGTGGATATTGTGAATATGGATGATACTTTGTACATACAATCTTTTGCTTATTGAAAAAATGAAAAATGGATGCACACTATTTCAAAAGAAAGTGCCCAATGGTGCTATACTTGGAATATTTCTTTCTTTCCATGGAAAGGAACCATATTTGGATGGCACCCCACATGGTCCTTTTATTATCAGATACTTTATTGTACAATTTAAATTTGGCATTTTATCTCAAATTTTTAAAAAAATTCTCCACTCTTCTATCTCAATCTTCCCTAGAAATCGATGATGAAGAAAGGAGGAAACACCATATGTGCATTTTTATAGGAAATTGTTGAAGTCTTTGTACAAATTGATTCCAATTTTTTTCCTCCTCTCTATGTAATCCTATGCTAGTTTCCCTTTTCCATCTTTGTTTCCAAATGGATAATAGAGATAGGTCTATTGCATTTGCTATATAATGAATGTATTGTGAATTAAGGGTATTAATAAAAGGATTAAGTAATTGGCCTTGATTGACACATCCAACCTAGGGGTCTCCCCCCGATTTGAGCTGATTTACCAAATTCCATGTAAAATACCAATATTATAACTGATGAAACAAAACAATAACAATCTACCAGAAAATAACAATGTTACTAATCAGTAACAAAGAAAAGTAACAATACTAATATATAATTGTTTTGTATAAGCCTTATACTTATATACTTTGAGGTTATGATCTTGTCACCGAAGGGACAAGTCACCTAGATGAAAAAATGACGTACCTTGAGAGAGAGCTTATGAGGGTTATACTAGTAAGGGTACAAACCTTAGATTCTTAGTCAACATGAATAGAAACTTCAATCCTTTATCCAACACTTTTGAAGAAGGAAAAGACACTGTCACTGCCCATCCCTAAGATATTTAACTCAACAAAAATGATACTAACACGTCACAGGTCATCCTTAGAGGTTGTTATAGATTTAGGTCCCAACATTAGTGGTTTTTATAAGACCACAACCTAGCAAAGAGAGAACAAGCAAGCCGCATCCTAGCAGGAGGAGGTCAAATACGACTTATCAAGAGAGAGAAAAGTCACAGCTAGCAGAGAAACATAGTCATGACCAATAGAGAGACACATAGTCACGGCCAATAGAGAAACACAGTTAGGACTAGCAAAGAGACATGCAGTCACAACCAGTAGAGAAACACAATCACGACTAGGCGAGAGAGGTAGAAAATAGTCATGAATTTTAATCTCAGAAGGTCACGGATGAGCCCAACAAAAGAAAAAATGGTTACTTCTAGGAGCAGAAGGGTTATAACCCACTTCCATGCCCAATATGTCAACTCCAAGTAGTATAAACCCTGGCTACATACTCAAAGAATCATATCTAACCTTTTTTCTTTTTATCAAGATTCCACACACAAATGAAGAAGTGAAACTTTAATTTATAATATTGATAGGTCTGCTATAAATATCACTCAACAACTCCTATATTTTAGGCGTTTTACCAATGCAAAATAAAGTTAAGGTACCAATGATTAAATGGTTTAAAAAAAATAAAAACCATAAAATAAAATTTGACTTAGGATAGGGTACAAATGGTTAAATGGTATTACAAAATAGAAACCATAAAATAAAATTAATCATACTAAAGGTACACACAATAAGAGTGTTAGGACCAAATAGAATATAAAGGACCATACCATAAGTCAACCAAAGGGGGTCACAATAAGAAGATAAGGAAACCCTCATACCTATAAGACCAAGGTGTACCATAAAGGTGGATAACTAACCCCTTTTACCCATAGGACCAACAAGACCAAGCACTTTAATCATTTCTCTCTCTCAAGGTACATTGTTTTATATATTTTTATCATCATTGTATAAGGAGAAGATCCAAAGTGGATTATGTGATCCAGATGCATAATGGTACAACAAGTAAACTTTACAATATTGTGCTAGATGCGAAGCAACAAGAAATTTTAAACAGAATTTTTATCTCTTTCAACTTTAGCACTCTTCCATGATCCTTGTGCTAAAGTTGGTCCTTGAGATGCACATTAACAATAGTACAAAAGAAAATTCAAGAACATTAAAATAATAAGAACTTAGTAACATTTAGATATCCAAACTATTTTATTGCTAATTAATAATCTACTTACTAAATCTAAGATTTTTAGGTTAAATCAAAGTCATTTGTATCTAAAGTCCTACTCAGTTCTAACTTATAATGTATAAGATTAGGTTTTGTCATCTAAAATTATAAGCTTATTCTTTGCCAACTAAAATTGTAAACTTTATTGGGACTTCTACCACAACTTTATGCAATAGCCAATAAAATGCAACCTATGGAGTTGTGTTAATTAGAGGTGTCAGATATTCAAGTTCTATAACATGTAACCTTATGTTCTTTAGGTTGCAACTATGGTCCAGTCATGCAATAGTCCATGAAAAGGCTTAGCATGTATCCTTTATAATTATAGAGAAACTCCATTTAAAATCATTCTCAATTTATATCATTGCCATGTAAATATTTCTTATTCCTAATCGCATCTTTAAAATTAAATGGTCCTTGACCTTAGATATTTGATTGTACAGTTCCTTCCCTTCACACAAGGTAAATACTTCATTTGAAATTCTACTCAAATTGATAACATGATCCTTGAAAAGGATTTTGGTTCATACTAATACTATTAAAGGATTGCTACATATTTCAAGAGGACTACTAGATCATCTATGTGATATTGTGCAAACATTGAATTAAAACAAAGCACAATCATAGATCCAGTGGAAGAGAAAAAATAAGTATGAATAGCATCATATATTAGTGAGAAGCGTTCATGTGAAAAAATATCATATTAGGTGCACTTTCAAATTGCAAAAGGATATTTTCATTGTTCGACCAAGTTTCCAGGATGCTAGAGCATGGAAACACATCCAAGGCCTATGTAGAAGTACCCTCTAAATTTAAGGGAACATTTCAGGGAATCTTGGGGTTTTCAACATAGTGAACCCTATTTAAAAAATTAAAAATATTTAAATTACAATTATACTATCACCATTGTATATCCCATTATATTTAGAAAATTGAAAAATCAGTATATATAGTCTTATAGATATAAGTGTTAAGATAGTTATATGAATCATACAAGATTACAACATATATCAAGTGAAAAAAGTAAAATATGGTCATACTAAAATAGGTTAACTATGAACTCTAAATCTGCTATATCAAGATTCAAAATTTTAAATGTCTAAGTACTTGAACAATCAAGTCTCCACATTTTCTCCAACTTAACAATATTTAGCAATGTATCCAAAGTAACACTGCCCATCAACAATGTCTTAGCTACCCATTATCGAACACTCTTATCTATTGAACACTCCAAAAAACACAAGTTGAAGGCTCAAACATAACACACATGCACAATTTGAATGCTCCATCACCTGGATAACACACAACCCATGGGTTCAAACTTGAAGGAATACGTATCTCACATGGGTAATGGGATTAGGACCTATGTTGCACATGGTTGAGGTAAGCAGGAATCCTCTCATACAGAAATAATCTCATGTTGCATATCATTTCACATAACACAAACACACATTAACAATCTCTCTCACACAACCATGACAGAGACAAATTAGGAGGCATGGGAGGCCCTATTTTAGGGGAGGGAACATTCCCTTTATAATTTCTATGTCTTTCCCCTAAAAGGAAACATTTGGGAACATCCCCAATGGATTAACCCTATCCCGTGAGAAAGGGAAGTGCATATCCCATACCCTTGGTAATGCATCTCCATGTAACACTAAATATTTCAATAACAAAACATCAGAAAGGATATAAAATTAGAAATATTCAAGCTAAAATAGTAGGTTCTGGATAAGAATATTGTTGGCATGGAACCACTCTTAATTATGTGCGTGGTTGGTCACTTGTATCTGAAGTAGTGGGTAGGCCATAATATGTGTTTTCTCCAATTGATCAAATAGTACCTTCTGCTGGATAAAATGGCCATCAATTAAACCTTGAACAACTCATTAACATGGCAAACAGATACACTCATCCCTCTACATGGATTCATGTGGAACAATTCTCAATTTTTATTTTTCCCCTATATGAACGATAGTAATAAATTATTTGAGTTAAAGATAAAGTTTTAATTTGGAGAATTGATGTACATAATGACAGGTAAGGTTGGTGATATGAAATCATTTTCTATCCCTTAATAGCTAATATAGGTAAAACTTGACTAGGTGTGATAAAATCTAGCAAAGCAAAACTATCAATAAAACCCTAAATGCAATTTATGGAGGGAATATATGAGAAACTCTCATACACGCCAATCATTATATATTATGCTAGAGATCAAGTTAATGATTTCATTAAAAACCCCAATAGAAACCTTTTCAGTAGAAACACCAAATAGAGAGCAAACTCACTAATGTAGGAGGCATTGTGGGTGGCTGAGTCTTCATGTTCGTGGTGTTCTTGGTGCTCAGTGTGTTATCCCCCTATGTATAACAAAGCTACCTATATGGTAAGAAACTAAAACTTAAAAAAATTCAAGCAGATTCAGGTCCGTTCCAGATCCCTTGCACCAATCCTAAATATGATATGAACTAGTCTACGACCAGACGAGCGGCAGAGTTCGTGGAGGAGGCGATGGGAGGTAGAGTTCATGGAGGATGATTGTATGTGTGTTTTGTTTTCGTTTTAATAAATAAAAAAATTAATATTAATTTTAATATTTATCATTTAAAAATATTTAATTTTGTTTAAAAAATAAATAATAAATGAAATATTTTTTATTTAATTTTTTTAAATGTTTAATTTTGTTTTAATATTTAATATTTAAAAATATATAACTTACCTATCACTTATATATATACGCTAGATTCATGGTTTATCTCTGTGGGTTACATGTTAGGGCTAGTTGCATGGGCTAGATGTATTATTATGTGTGATACATGTTAGGTTCATATCTCATGTTAGGTGTGTTTCTTATATGTATGGGTGTGCATAACAATAGGTGCATGTTTAGGCATAGTTTAGAAGCATCATAATATTAGTTGTGTTCCTTATGTATTTTTCATTTTATGTGCATGTGTTAAAAATGAATAATTTAACTATTGGGTCATGTGCATGGGTTAGATGTTTATATAGTTGCATAGGTTGCATGCATTGCTCAACTTTATTAGGTGAATTTCCCTAAGTTCATAGGTGTGTGGGCAGGTGTATTAGTGCATATCTTAGGTAAATGGGTTAACTATGAGGGTTACATGTATGGGATGTTAATTGCATGGGTTATATTTGTGCATAGGTGCATATGATTAGTGAATTTATTCTTTTATTTCCGCTCTTAATGTGGGTGTGTGTGTGGTTTATATGTGTCTCTTAGGATAACAAAATTATCTTCTATCTATGTCTAGGTCGATATCGATGTCCTAACATAAGAAACTTCAAAGCACTGATATAAAATTCTATAAATGTGGCAACAACCTAACCCTTAGCCAATAACTTGCTAACATCATGATGATGATTGCGATGATTACGATGATTCTAATGAGGATGAAGGTGGTGTTGATGGTGAGGAGGAGGAGGAGGATAGTGATGAGGATAATGGCGGTGATGATGATAACAATGAAGATGATGATGATGATGATGAGGTGGAGGAGGAGGAGGAGGAGCTGGATGAGTATGATGCTAATGAGGATGAGGATCAGGATCAGGATCAAGATGACAACGATGATGATGATGATGATAACATTGAATTTGATGATGATGATGAAGATGATGCTGCTGCTGATGATGATGATGATGACAACGACAATGAAACTAATTTTTATGATGGCAATGATTATTATTATGATGAAACTAATTTTTATGATGGCGATGATGATGATGATGATGATGATGATGATGATGACGATGAGGATGAATATTATGATGACGACGACGATGATGATGATGATGACATTGATGATGGTGATGATGATGAGGATGAGGATGATGTTGATGATGATGAGGATGAGGATGAGGATGATAACAATGAAGATGATGATGAGGAGGAGGAGGAGGAGGAGGAGGATGATGCGGATGACGATGGTGATGATTATGATGATGATGATAAAATTGAATATGGTGAGGATGAGGATGAGGATGATGATGACAATGATGCTAATGATGATGAGGAGGAGGACGAGGAGGAGGAGGATGAAGATGATGATGATGATGATGATAATGAGGATGAGGAGGAGGAGGAGGAGGATGATAGTGATGGTGATGATGATGATGATGATGAGGATGAGGATGAGGATGACGATGACGATGATGATGATGAGGAGGAGGAGGAGGAGGATAATGATGACGATGACGGTGGTGATGATGATAACAATGAATATGATGATGATTATGAGGAGGAGGAGGAGGAGGAGGAGGAGGAGGATGTTGATGAGGATGAAGATGATGAGGATGAGGATGAAGAGGAGGAGGAGGAGGAGGAGGAGTATGACGATGATGATGATGATGATGATGATTATAATGATGATGATGATGATTATGATGATGATGATGATTATGATGATGAAGATAGTGATGATATCGATGGTGACGATGACGATGAATCAAATTATGATGATGGTGATGATGATGATGATGATGATGCTAATGATCATGATGATGAGGATGAATATGATTACAATGATGATGATGATGTTGATAAGATTGGCGATGTTGATGATGATTATAACATTCATGATGAGGGTGAGGATGAGGATGATGTCGATGATGATGATGAGTATTTGGAAATTAATCGTTGTGTGAGAGAAGGTGAATTCTACATTATCATAAAGGATTTCCATGATGAACCATGTGGGGGGGATTTATGATAAAAGAACTAGACAATTTCTATTATATTCCAACTTCCATAGGTGAGGTGTCATTCTTCGTGGTTTCTTTAAATTCTATTATTTACCATTGAATTTTGTTTTCTTGATATTTTGATACCGATGGTTCTTAGGGAGGAATTTAATGTACTCATCAAACACCTCCTTTTATAAACTTATTGAATGATGATATTTTACCCTAGGACCAAAAACTAGACATGCAAATTTTCCCTTTGTTTGAAGACCTGCAAGATATATGTATTAATGTTATAAAATCAAAATATTAATAAATTAAATTAAAAAATGCATGATATTTACCTTAAAAACATATAATTTAAAGTGCAACAGAAAGTAACATACCACAAAAATGTGTTAACCCAGGAGCATCATGAATTATCCATGGAATTGAAATTGTTTCTGCCCTATTGGTCTAGCGATTTCATACATCATAGTGATGCCAACCCATAAATACAATAGCTCATCGATAAGAGGCTCATTATATACATTCATATATATTTAACTTGGTACTTACGTAATTGATTCAACATACAATGTTATTTATTTATGTGTCCCAATATATAAAAGGTGTTCTCATGGAAAAATGAAACAAAGAAATGAAATAATATAATTACTTTCAAAAAAATACCTAAAATAATCATTGCCAACATTGTGTGCTCTCTCCTTATCTACATCCAAGGAGGAAGTTTATTACTTATGACGAAAACATGCCACACTGAGTAAGTAGAATGAATCTCACCAAATGGATTGAACCATCAGATGCCAATGAAAGTCTAACATTATGACGTTCATATTTAAAAACTGATCATTTTTCTTCGATGTTATTCAATGCAAAACCATCTGCAGGAATTTGAATAACACCATCTTCACTTATGTTCGTTTCATGGTAATCCATAAACTGTGTTATACTTTGGCACATGAATAGTCATTGGAAACATGGAATTATGGGAATATAACAAAGAAATTTGTGAGGAACCTTTTTTGTAAATTGATCAATTCAATATCTACTAATTTCACATTGTGGGAATTTGTTTTCTGATGCATATTGTACATAATAAATAATATGATCATTAGGACATACATCAATAAATTGATATTCCATTCCAATTTCTTTCATAATCAAGAAAACCTCTCAACATGTGTATGGTAAATTATTTGACAGTGGTAATACAAATCCACCCAACAATATGCAACATTGACCAAAAAAGGAAATGTAAACAATACAAATCATAAATATTTATTATCCCTAATTTATGGATTAATTAACACTAAAAATAGAGGAAAATAGTTAACTTTTCATACCATGTGAAGATGCAATCAATCAATTACATACCTTAGGATATTTATGAAACAAGTGTTTGATAAACCATTCAAAACCTTCAAGTTCACCAACAACAATATAGAAGATAGAATATTTTTTGTTGAGCCTTCATAAATAGGTTCTTGGGACTTCTAGAGTAGAGGAACATCATGAATATCATGGAGGTTGTCCTCATCCAATGGAGAAAAATTTTCTTGGATAAATCTATTTATCTCATCTTCATCATTTGTATCAATAACATCATCTTCGTCCATAGGATCGCTAAGAACTCGATCTTCAATATAAATATATACATGTTCCTCATCTTGTAAAGTAGTATTTCTACTATTATGTGGAAAATAGCTCTCTGGCGGTCGACATTTAGGGGAGGGTTTCTTTATATTTACAAATAATGTAATAACATTAGTGTATAATATACAACACATATATTTAAAATGATAAAACATTTTGTGAATACATGATCAATACTATTACAAAAAGTACATTATGTAATGAATAATGTATTACCAAGGGACAATATTCATACCCCCCTTCAGCATGCGCCTTCTCTTCACAATGTTTTTCAGTTGTTGTTCTTAAAATTATTCTCATTCGCAAACCCCTACAATCATTGCAAGGGAAATAACACTTTCCATCACCCTTCTCCTCCAATGCTGCATTAATCTCAATATACCTCTTATTATTTTCTTCCCAAATACATTTATTTGACATTCTAATATCCTATAAGAACAAAAAAAACTCAATCAATATACAAGTAAATTGAATACAATATATANAATCTGATTAGTAAATGTCCCTTCATGGTATTTAAAAATATATCATCATGTGTATCTATAAAATTATAAGAGACAAATTTATATAGGCATTATTAATATTGAGGAGAAAATGAATAGTCGACTCATGACTTTATGTATCAACCTACACATTAAAGGAGAAAAAGAATTTTAAAATACTAACCTAGAAACTGAAGGAGATAAAAAATTTGATGTGTTAAACCAGTACCAGACTCTTCAAATCACAAATCGAACAATCAACAGAAAAATGGTTGCAATTACTATGGAAAATAATTTGTTGAAATGTTTCTTAAGAACATGTATTTATATATCAATGATCATGGTGGTTCCAGTGAAAATGCACAACGGTCAAATTTCAACAATAACAAAAAGTCAATGACCATTACTGTGATGACAGTTAATCTTGCATGTGTTAAGGACATCGTCGCTATAGCGACAAAACTTGTGTTTCATCACTATTTCCACGAATTTTTGTTTCTCTAGCGATGAAATGTAAAGTCCGTCACTATAGCAACGAGTATCGAGGGCAAGAACATTTTCTTTTCAAAAATTTTATCTATTTATCCACGCAAATTTCGATTTTAACTTATTTGTCGCAATATTTCATGGAACTTTTGAGCCATATGTACTAGTTTCAATCACTTGGTTAACTCTTTCTATCTCCCCATCTATCTAAGGGTGGTATGTTGTACTCATGTTTAGACTTGTACCAAACCCCTCAAAAAATCCTTTCCAAAATTACAAGAAAATTTTGAATCTCTATCTGATACTATAGCCTTCTGAATACCATGTAATATGGATACTTCTTTCATGTAAATATATGCAATGTTATATACTTTGTGAGTTGTCTTTACTAGAAAGAATTTTGTTGCCTTAGTTAACGCATCTACCACAACCATGATGGCATCATTTTGCAATCTCATCTTAGGTAACTTGGTGATGAAATCCAGCGTCACTACGTCCCATTTCCATTTTAGTATTGGAAAGGGATGCAACAATCTCACTGGATGTCGATGCTCAACTTTAAAATTTTGACATTCCAAGCACCTAGCTATATATTCAGCAACATAACTCTTCATCCATGGCCAATAGTATTGTTTCCTTACTGCTGCTACTATTTTCTGATAACCTGAATTCCCAACATAAGGAACATCATGAATTTCCTTTAGAACCATCTTCCTTATACCTGCATCATTAGGCACATAAACTCTATCTCTGTGCATGAGAATCCCATTTTATTCAAACTTATACTTATCAAATTTATGTGGAATTTTTTATTGTTGCAATCCTTCTTTTACCTACTGATAAATTTCATCTGTAACACTAGATCCAATGACATTATCCTTTAAATCTGATGTGATAGTGTTGATAGATGCTACATGCATCACATGTATCTTCCTACTAAATACATCGGCTACTTTATTTTCCTTACCTTTTATATGGTTGATGTCAAATTCATATTCACATAATAACTCCATCCACCTCCTCTGTCTTGCATTCACATTAGGTTGTTTAAACAAATATTTTAACCCATCATGATCAATTCTCAACTCAAAATTTTTACCCATTAGATAATGTCTTCACATATTCAAAGCATGGATGATAACTGCAAGCTCTAAGTCATGGGTGGCATAGTTATGTTCATGTTCCTTCAACTGTCTAGATTCATAACTGATCACATGTCCATCTTGCATCAATACTCGTCCAATGCCTTGTTTACATGCATCCAAGCACACAACAAACTTTCCTTCAAGATATAAAATATTTAGAATAGGTGCACTAGTAAGCATTTCCTTAATTCTTTGAAAACTATCTTCACACTTAGGAGTCCAATCGAACTTTACACCCTTCTTATGCAAAGATGTGATAGGATGAGATAACTTTGAGAATCCTTCGATGAACCTTTAGTAGTACCCAACTAATCCCATGAAAGATCTTACTTCTGATACATTATTAGGTGTTTTCCATTCCATAATGGCCCTTATCTTTTCAGGATCTATTGAACTACCTTCTTCGGATATAATATGCCCTAAAAAGTGGATTCTTCCTTGATAGGAAGAACACTTGATTAATTTGGCATAAAACTGATGTTATCGAAGCACTTGCATTACTAACTTTAGACGTTCTTCATGTTCTTATTTTGTCTTAGAATATACAAGGACATCATCCAAGAATACAATCACAAATTTATCTAAGTATTTTCTGAAGACTCCATTTATTAAACACAGGAACACCGTTGGTGCATTTGTTAAACCAAAAGGTACAATTGTGAACTCATAATATCCATACCTTGTTTTGAATGTTGTCTTACTGATATATTCCTTCTTAATTCTAATTTTGTGGTATACCTACCTCAAATCTATCTTTGAAAACACCTTGGCTCCTCTCAAATGATCAAAAACGTCATCAATTCTTTGTAAGGGGTACTTGTTTTTAACCGTTGATTTGTTAAACTTCCTATAATCTATAAAAAGTCTTAGAGTTCCATCCTTCTTCTTCACAAATAACATAGGGGCCCCCCAAGGTGAAACATTGGGTCTTATGTAACCTTTATTTAGTAGCTCCTCTAAATGCATCTATAATTCCTTTAACTATGGAGTACTCATTCTATAAGGTGCTTTATATGAAGGTACTATCCCTGGAACCAAGTCAATAGAAAAATAAATGTCCCTCTTAGGAGGAATTCTTGGTGGTTCTTGAAATATATCTGCAAACACTTGTAGTTTTGGATAATCCAGTATTTTTGGCTCTTTTCCTTCTTTTGACTCTCCCACATGAATTGTATATAATTGGCACCCCTTTTTGAGATATTTATTCAAATGTAGAGCTAAGACCTTCCTTAGGGATATGGTTCTAAGTATACCTTCGACTGTCACTCGATTTCCCTCTTCATACAAATAAGTATAAGTTTTATTATGACAATCCAGTATGGCATGGTGTACATCCAACCAATACATGCCAATTAATACATGATATGACCCCAAGGGTATTATGTTTAAGTATGAAAATGTTTTCAATCCATTCAATTCTAAAGGACACATCTTTACAAATATGTGATTTTCCTCTTGGCTCCTGTAGCTAATTACTATCCTAGACTTGTTGTTTCAACTTTACTTTTCCTCAAATGACATTTTAGACTAGAGCACATGCAATGTAACTATTTATAGCTCCAGAATCAATCAAAATAACTATGGTTTTATTATCGATATTACCTGCTACCTCAATCATTTGGGACTGGTGGTCAACTTTCCTCCCATCCAGGGATGCATATATCCTCTAAACACTTCCACCTACATTTCCAATAGTCAAATCCTCTTGAATGTTGTGAAGGTTATCATTATTACGCGGGCACTGACTGAAAAGTGATTTTCCTTTCATATCCAACATTCCAAAGGTGATGTTTTCTATGAAGTCTCTTCCCTTTGTTGTCCTTGTTGATAAGAACTACCATTTCTAAATTTTGAAGGAATGAATCCCTTCTTTATCTGCTCCTATTTCTTCTTCTTCATATCCTTCCAATTCTTTTGATATGGGGCCTTGCTCTTATTCTGTTCATATAAGTGTTTTTCCTTCTATATGGAGTCCTTAAGGTTTCCTGGTCTATCATACTAGATTTTATCTCTATAATATTTAGGAATCCCACTTAGGAACCTTTGAATCTTTACCCTATCATCTTGGATGAAGTTTGCATACTTCAAAAATTTTAAAAACTTATTCCCATACGAATCCATATTCATGCTTCCCAATGTAAGATTAAATAACTCTTGATCCATATTTTTATCATAGTAATGCTCAAAGAGGTATTCCTTCTGGAAGTACTTAAATTTCTTCCAAGAGATTCTGTCTTCGTTGATGTCTTTTAGATTAACTAGCTAATCCCACCAGATAGATGTATTTCCTTGAAAATGGTATATGGATACCTGTGATCCCATATTAGGTGTGCATTGGTGTAACTGGAAGAAATTCCTAAGTCTCAACAACCATGATTCAATATATTCTCCTTACTTTACTTCTCCATCAAAAGTTGGGGGCTTGATTTTTCTAATCTCTCATACTAGTTCATCTCGAGTAGACCGCATTTTCTTGTATCTCACTGGAGATATTTCAGGACTACTGTCTATACTACTTGATGCATACCCCTTATTTCTCTCTAAGTGATAAGGTCTCCTTGAAGATGATCTATACCTCACATAACCTCTTTTATGACTCTTTTCAGCAGATATTTGGATGGTCTTCGATGGTTTTAGATCATACATAATCTCCTCCTGGATATGAGTTATCCTATCATTATCCTCTCTACATTTCCTCACTGACTCCTCCAATATTAATGGTTCACTTCTCCTCTTATCTCTAATTTAACTTCTTCCCTCAACAAACTCCTCGTTGGGGCTATATGGTCTCCGTGCTTCCTCAAAATCCATCTCCAATATCTCACTTCCTATTGCTGAACTTGTACTTGTTGAATCTTTAGTCTTTACATGTTTGATTAAAATATCAGTTTAGTGGTCACACCGCTTGCTCAATCAATAATTGGGAACTAAAATTTGTTCATTATTAGCATCATGTTAGTAAACTACAATTTGGTATCGGTTCATTATCATTAAAACTACTTTTCTTCTGGTTTATAAGTAACTAGCCAGTTTCTCTAAGTTAATTACAATCTACCTAACATGAAAAAGGGGGATATAAATCCTTCCAATATTTCTCCTTATTGGATGAACATCAATTCCATATCCATCCCAAAATAACATTGTAATTAACTAACTCACATGTGAAATTATATTAAGGTGCATGCATCCAAGTTATATAATGCAAATGCATGTTTATAGAGTGACTTGTAACTTCACAGAAGCCCCAACAACCGTAATGTTGAAACATTTAGCTATGATACCACTTTGTAGCGTACCTAACCCTATAATGAGGCCAACGGTTCTAAAATTAATACTAAGTTAATTTTAAGCACAACAGATACAAATAAGTTACAGTTAGGCTGACTAACCATTCACTCAAATAATTAAAAAATTTAACTCTAAAGATTGAATTATAACAAAAGTTGCAACACTTAATTAATTATTTAATTACCAATGGTAAAAATTGTAACAATTGTGATTAAGGAATATTATTCAACATATTTAGTGAGAATAAGGTCCTTAAACCCATTCATGCATTAAAATTTGTATTAACATCACAACCACAATTGTTAGAAAAAAAGAGTATTGTTGTTTTAAGTATTTCTGCAAACTAAGTTGATTTCTGATGTTGTTACGTGTGTGATATTGGTGAGGATGAAAAGTAATAAAATCACACATCAATACACATATGTAGGTTTTCACCTACATCCACACCAAAACCATAGCAAAACAAAAGGCACCGACTGCAATTGCAACCCACGAAATCACCTCCCAATGGTTGTCCCCTACAACCATCTTTAACTAGTATATTTTATATTGTATGGATGGATTCCTCCAGCCATAAATAAATATTACATTCATATTACATTCTTCAAACTTATATCTAAATATAGGATCATATCCATGCATAGAACATTTCCAATCTAACAACTGGTGCGCTCGACTTGGCACTGAGAAAACTGCTGGACCAAAACAGACATATCTTGGTCATCCATAAAGATTTTATGACGAAACGAAAGGTGATCCTTATTGGAAAAAAAATTATAGACACAATGGAACAGGTCCCACAACACAATAATTAGTATATATTGTCTAACCATATCATATGGTTTCACCCCTCCCAATACCGTAGAGTCACAAATACAATTTTTGAAGAAGAGAAAGACCTTTGGAATGAATAACATCGTAGGTTCGAATCCTACGGAGTCCATTATTCATGTAAACATATTATCACATACAATAATAAATTATATATATAAATCAACTCATCCTCCATTTCACATAATCATAATAATATGCTAAAACATAAATAAAATCATATGAGAAATACTTATCTCAAGATATGGGCAACTGACTGCAGCAGGACAACTTTCCTCCCAACCGTAGACAAAATAAATCATTTCTTGCATGAACATGTCACCCCCAATATGAGACCATGGATCCATGTCTATATGCTCACTTAGTCTAGAAACTCTCAAAACTAAATCTTCCGAGAACCGCAATGCTTCCCACTACTACTTTCTTATCTGTCTCCACTGCCTATGGGAACGACCTATCTCGCCATTCCCATTTCTTGGCTTCCTGTGTGAGAACCTGGAATAGTAGAGTGATAGAATGGAATTAAATGGAAACAACTATACTAACTCTAAGTCTCAATATACTCCCAATACTACCAACTCTCAATATACTCCCAATACTACCAACATTCCCAACATGGTTAGATAGCACAAGTCACATGGTCCAAAGCTCAGGATTAACTTCAACAAGGAGAGGGCATATGAATTTATAGTACTATGATGTCAATTACAACCCAAGGTGATCAAATTTAATTAGAGAGAGGTAAGGTTTAATCTTAATCATGGATACTTAACTTGAGTTATTGGAGTCGTGGCTTGGTTATGATATTCCCTTTCTTGAATTAGCACCATGAGGAGGAGTTACCAAACACCAAGGAGTGGAGCCATGAATAGCACATAGAGGCACACTAATGCATAATGGGGGTTACAAAACATCAAGTATGGTGAAATAGGTGAGAGAAGGCATCCAATAGGGTCATAAATATCATGGGAGCACAAAATAGGATCATCAATGCATAGTGTAAGACTGGAAGCTAGAAAATAGCTTACAACCCCTAAAAACTAGGAAAAGGGTTCAAAAGTGACTAAAAATACATAAATGTGAGGGAATATCTTCCCAAGGATGGATCCCTAGGAAAGAGGGACCACGAAGGTGTGAAAAATATGCAATATTAACTCCATAGTCCATAGATATCAAGAATAGGGTATGGTGTACAAGGTTTGGGTGACCAACATTATTAATGTCACCAAGGTATAAATATGAACTAGGACGGAATAAATTAAGCCAACAAATAGTTATAAGGTGATAGGGATGTCCACATTCCCCCTCACTTTATGTAATCTACATTCCCTCGTACGCTTTCAAGTTCCTTTGTTGAACCAGTTGTTTCTTTAATCAATAGTAACAACATTCAAAGATAACATGATGTCATTAATAATATTAATATTAATAATAGTGCCAAAGTACAAAGTCACATTATCAAAACATGATCATAAGTGCTTAATCACATTATTAATGCAAAGGAACATAAGTCCACAACTATATAAAATATCATAAGTCCATGATGCAAAAGAGCATAAGTCACATGAAAGATCATAGGTTTGGGGATTAACAACTGGGGTATTATAGTTGACGACAATCATAGAATTTTCTATAGGTGGTTGCTTGACCTTGGAATTGGTGCTACATGTGGCACGTTCCTTTATGATGTTTTTATCTTCTGAGGCATTGATATCTTCTACATGGTGCACACATTGAGGAGGATTACTTCTTGCATAGGTTATGGAGATACCTTGGAGGATGAACATTAGGAAATAGGAAGGAGGGTGATTTGCAGTAGGAGTGTTGGGACTACTTGGAATGCCTCATTAAGATGATATTTTTACTTGAGGATGATTCTATTAATGTCACATTGTTTGGGTTTGTATGTGGACCAATGATACATGTTGAGGAGGAGCATTGCATGCTTTTTGTTTGAGAGTAGGGAACATTGTGATGAGGAATAGTTGAAACTTGAGCTCTTTCTTGGAGATTGCACCACTTGAGGATCCGTATCACAACATGTGTATATATTAGAGATAGAAAACTTCACTTGTAGAAGAAATAATATTGAATTCCTCATTTTAGAGGGACCTAGGGTTTGTGACAAACAAAGCTTAGATGCAACACCTAGTTATTGAACCCATAATGCTATTATACATATATATTCAAAGAATTATCCTCGCCCCTCTATCATTCAAATAATTATTTTCCTAGTAGAACCTACAGTAATTTGATGCTTTCTAAAGTTGATTCTTTCTTAGGTGCACATAGGGCTCACATCACCATTCAAAAAAAGGCTTCTACGGCCAAGATAAGATAACTCCTAGGCATAATAGATAAATATTACTCATTTTTATAAGCCTTATTAAGAGATGGATTGGTTGTTTTCTTAGTTATTTGTTAAAAAAACAAGATACAAGTACCAACATATGTTTTGCATCGCATGCATTACATGTTGCATAGGGATTCAATCTTTGATTGGGGGAGTCTTATTCCAAATGCGATAGCCCACTAGTAGGACAAATTATAGAAGAACAAGATAAAATTTTAATCATGGGAACAAAATCCAATAGAACAATGGAATTGAGATAAATAAGCCATGTTTGTTAAAGGATGAGATGCCCATGATGCACACTCCCTCGGTTGGCACAATTTTGAAAATATTACCCTTTAATGCAGAAATTACACTCTAGGTTACTGAGCAAAATTGTAGTTGAAAAAAATATTCAAATAAAAAATGGTTGAACCAAGGAATCACTCTATATTGGTTTACTATTTATCTCTAAATCCATGATTCCAATGGAACCTATGATTTGTCCATCCGAGCCTCAATTGTCAAGCTATGGCGAGTTTCAACTCACTTCTGAAATCCATTCAAGAACACTATGAATTTGATTTAGGGGCATAAAAAACAATCTGAGTGGCATAAACTCTTGCAAGTGTGTTTGGGAAATTCCAATATGATCATCATGGCCAAAATATCATTTGGCATAGTTTTCCAAAAATTCATCTTTTAATGCAAAAAATGCATTACATGTTACTAACCAAAACCATAATTCTGAAAAATCATCAAAATATACAACGGTTGATCCATGGAATCATGGCTCTGATGTCACAATTCCAAAAGAGATTATTATTTCACCATCCAAGTATCAATTTTAAAGTTATTTTGATTTTCAACTCGCTTTCAAAAACCATTCAAGGACACTTGGCGAATTTAAATTAAGGAAAAAAAATCCAACCTGAGCAACGAAATTGAGTGTCGTAACCTATTAGAATTGTGTTTGGAAAGGCCAATATGACCACGATGCCCACACCAATGGTTTGCACAATTTTCAAAAATTTACCCTTCGATTCAAAAATTGCATTACATGTTACTTCGAAAAACCCTAGAAGCGAAAATTATTGAAATCGAGAACAATAAATCCACGTACTCATGGTAGAGTGGTGTCCCTTGTGATACTCTTCTGTCACAATTCCAATATAGTTTACTATTTATCCATCCAAGCATTATCTATCAAGTTATGGTGAGTTTCAACTCGCTTACCAAAGGGATTCAGGGACACTTTATGAATATCAACCAAGGGCATAAAAATCAATCTGAGTAGCAAAATTGAGTTCCATAACCTCCCTCAATTGTATTTGGGAAATGACAAGATGTCGACTATTCCCACTCTCTCGTTTGGAAAAAAATTTAAAAAATTACCCTCTAATGCAAAAATTGATTTACATGTTACTCAGAAAAACCCTAGTTGTGGAAATCATTGAAATAGACAACACTTCATCCACAAACTCATGGTAGAGCAGTGTCCCTAGTGGTACTCTGATGTGATGATTTTAACGGAGCTAATGGTGGAAAGTTTCACCTTGCTTTTGAAAACCATTTAGGTACACTTGGAAAATTTCAATCGGGGAAAAAAAATCCAATCCAAGCTACGAAATTGAGTGTTGTAACCTCCTAGAAGTGTGCTTGGGAAAGGAAAATATGACCATGATTCCCACACCAATGGTTGGCATGGTTTTAAAAAATTTACCCACTAATGTATAAAATGTGTTGCATGTTATTTAGCAAAACTCTAGTTCTAAAAATTGTTGAAATATACAATAATCAATCCATGGACTCATGGAAGAGTGGTGTCCTTAGCGTTACTTAGATACCATAATTCTAATGGAACTAATAGTTTGTCCATCTAAGCCTCAACCATCAAGTTATGGCGAGTTTCAACTTGTTTCCCAAAGTAATTCAGAGACACTTAGAGAATTCCAACCAGGAATATAAAAACCAATCCGAGCAGCGGAATTGGTTTTTGTGTCATAACCTCATGCAAGTGTGTTTGGAAAAGAATGATATGACCATGATGATCACACCTTATTTGGCATAGATTTAAAAAAATTACTCTCTAATCTAGAAATCAAATTGCATGTTATTGCACAAAACCCTAGTTGTGAAAATTGTCGAAATAAAAAAATGGTCAATTCATGGAATCATGGTAGAGTGGTGTTTGTAGTGGTACTCTAATGTCATGATTCAGACAAAGTTGATGATTTTTCCATCTAAAACTTGGTTTTAAAGTTATGGAGAGTTCAACTCGCTTCCCAAAGACATTCATGGACACTTGGCGAATTTCAACTAGGGTCATAAAACAAATTCGAGTAGTGGAATTGAGTGTCATAACTTCTTGCAAGTGTGTTTCAACAAGGTATATATGACCATGATGTCCACACCCTAGTTTGGTACGATTTTAAAACTATTATCCTCTAACGCATAAATTACATTGCATGTTACTAAGCAAATTTCAATTGGGGACACAAAATCCACTTAGAGTAGAAAAATTGAGTACAATAACCCCTTGCAACTTTATTTTGACAAGGATGATATGAACATGATGTCCACATGATCCATTGGTTTTTCTTTTAATTACCTTGTGATTTAAAATTTACATTGCATGTTACTAAGAAAAACCCTAGTTTTGAAAAACATCGAAATAAAAAACATTTAGTCCATGGAGTCACTAGAGAGGGGTGTCCCTTGATCCAGGTCATGCCCAGGTGCATGCCATGGATAGTGGTCTACTAAATGAGTCAAGTACTGTTATGGTAGAAGCATATAAGAAGAACCAGTAAAACAGGAAATACACTAGGTCGACAACAAGTATGCGTATAGACAATATGCAAGAATTCAAACCAATTTATTACTTCTTCTCCATGAAAGATGGAGGAATCAGAATGATCTATATTACATTAATGTACATGCTTATATAAGATGCT
Source organism: Pseudotsuga menziesii (assembly GCA_001517045.1). Classification (NCBI taxonomy): domain Eukaryota; kingdom Viridiplantae; phylum Streptophyta; class Pinopsida; order Pinales; family Pinaceae; genus Pseudotsuga; species Pseudotsuga menziesii. Next base: position 156,517 of record LPNX010660856.1, read on the forward strand.
GAGACACTTGGGTGAATACATGTTACGTTTAGTTACAAAAGAAGTTATAATAGTTCAGAAGTTCAACCGTTGCAGACAACTGGAAGACAGAGAAATTCTATCGATGTCCGTCAATCGTCAATATTGACAAGGTATGTTGGTATGCTGTATGTCAAGGAAAACCTATCAAAGTGAACATGTCAAGGCAGACCTATCAAGGCTAACCTGTTGAAGTAGTCAGATTAGTCGAAGTTGTTGAAGTGCTAGACTTTGTCGAAGCTTGACAACCTGTGAACTACTGGTTGGATCATTCCTCCTTCCTTAAGAAACAATGGTCTCCATTGTGTATTTGTTTAGGTGAGGAAACTTCTTGGCTACTTCAGTAGCAAAGTACCATTTTCCTTGTGCCAGGAGTTGTCCAGATTTAGCCACTTCAAACAAGGGAATGTAATTCGTCCTTGAATGGAATTTACATCATCCTACAATGGTGTCGCAAAGAAGAGGTTCCTGAACATATGGATGGATGTCTTCGTGTTCCATTGTCTACAAGTCATTCTATTCCAAGAATGGTGCATGATATGGTCGAAGTAGATCTACATTGAAAACTGGATGTAGGCCAAGGCATGCAGGAATATCGAGCTGAAAAGAATTTTCTCCAATCTTTTCAAGGATACTATATGGACCATATCGCAAATATTTCATGTTTCTGTATGGACCTGTGAAGCAATCCTTGTTTAGATGTAACCAAACCTTATCCCCAATTTGGAATGAATGAGGAATACAATTCTTGTCATGTCGGGCCTTAGATTTTTCATTTAATAGTTGCAACATTTCCTATGATTTCTTCTTAATGTTGTATATTTGATCTCTGAACTTCAATGCTTTCTCCACTTCTCGTCCTTCGAAGTCGGTGTCGTTCGACTGTGTCGAGGAACTGATTAAGTCAATAGTCACTAAGGGTTGAAATCCGTAACAGAACTCAAATGGAATATTTCCCATAGATATGTGTTGAGCAAGATTATAGTTGTTCTGTATGTATGGAAGGTCGGAATACCATGTTTGATGATTCTTGTGGTTGTACATGCGAAGCAATTGTACGACTAAGCGATTTACAACTTCCGTATGTCTGTCTGTCTGCGGATGGAAGGATGTTGACAAAGAAATTATTATGTCAAGCTATTTTCAAAGATTTTTCCAAAAGGTGGTGACAAATATAGCATATTTGTCAAAAATAATGGTCGTCGGGAGGCCATAATGTTTCCACACATGTTCAAAGAAGAGCTGAGCAGTCTGTTGTGCTATCGTAGTCTTCTTACATGGTATGAGTATAGCCATATTGGAAAATATGTAGACTACTACTAATATCACGTCATGATAATGTTTGGTAGTAGGATATCCCATCAAGTAGTCAATAGAAATAGATACCCATGGTCGATTAGGAACTGGAAGGGGTGTGTACAGTCCTTGTCATCGATTATGTGGTTTAGTGATGGAACAGACCACGCACGGTCAAATGTACTTATTGACGTCAGATTTCAGTGAAGGCCGGTAGAAATAATTTTGGAGGATAACAAGTGTTTTTGCAACTCCAAAATTTCTTGCATTCTTACTATAGTGTGCATCCCAAATGAGCTTCTGTCAGGGCTCATCGGTCGGTATACAAAGCTTTCCAATCTTGTATAGCAAGGTATCCTTCAAGAAGTAGTCGATAGTAGACAGCGTGTCAGTCTGAAGCTGTTGATAAGTTGTCGAGAAATCATAGTCTACCAAATACAATTGTAGCCAAGTAGTGGTGTCATAACCCTGCATACTCATCACTATATACAGTAGAGTAATGGGTGGTATTCTGAGACAATCGGATGTGACATTGTATTTACCTTTACGATACTTAATTTCCAATTGAAATTGTTGCAGGTAATTAATCCACTATATTTGTCGAGTTGTCTGTAGTTTCGACTGGGATAGAGCGAACTGCAAAGGTTTATGGTCAGTGAGGATGATCATTTCCTTTCCAAGAATGTAGTGTCTCCATTTCTTTAGATCTTGCACAATCACGTATAGTTCTTTTCCATACGTTGAGTACCTTCTAATAGTGTTGTTGGAAGTCTCAGAATGAAACGTGACTGGGTGACCTGACTGAGTCATCACTGCACCGAGGGAATAGTCTGATGCATCCATATCAATCTCAAAGGGCTGATGAAAATTAGGTAACACAAGTACTGGTGTAGTACAAAGCTTGTTTTTGAGTTGTTCAAAATCTTGTTGTTGTGTCGGTGTCCATTTGAAGACAATGTTCCCATTTCCTTTCATCAACTGATTCAAAGGCCATGCGATGTGACTAAATCCAATTATGACTCATCGATAGAAGTTTTCCAAGCCAATAAAACTTCTTAGTTCATGAATGTTTTGAGGAATGGGCCACTCTTTGAGGATCTATAATTTTTCTCGATCGACACGAATGCCTGCAGAGTCAATTACATACCCCAAATATTTGATGTTGGTCATTGCAAATGAGCATTTTTCCATGTTCAAATGTAGTTTATGTTGCTGGAGAGTGTCAAAGTTGTTTGACCTATTCTTCCCATGATCGACTGAAAATAAACATATCGTTGAGATAGACAATGACACACTTGCCGATGAAAGGTCGTAGAAGTTCATCCATATATCTCATGAAGGTTGCAGGTGCATTGGTTAAGCCAAAATGCATGACTAACCATTCAAACAACCCTTCCTTGGTCTTGAAAGTTGTTTTCCATACATCAGTGGACTCAATTGGAATCTGGTGGTATCCCGAATTAAGGTCAAGTTTCGTAAAGAACTTAGCACCTTTCAGACTAACAATGAGTTCATCAATCCATGGAAGAGGGTATATGTTCTTTACTAAAATTTTGTTGAGGGCTCGATATACGATGCACATGTGTCAAGTCCTATCTTTCTTTGGAACTAAGACAGCTGGACTTCCACAAGGAGAGGAGTTGGGGTGGATATGACCCTTGTCAATCAAATCCCGGATTTTCCCACAAATCTCTTCATTTTTTAGAATGGGTCTTCTATAAACAGATGCGTTAGGTAATGAAGAACCAGGAATAAGTTCAATGGAGTGTTTTACCTAACAATGCAGAGGTACTCCATTTGGTGTTTGAAATATGTTCTAGTATTCTTCCAAGAATGCGATCGATATGTTCTTGTTTTCGGGAGCTACGTTGGTCGGTGAGTCGACTTGTCACTGGAGTCTTCCTGGAATGTTGAGGCTTTATCATGATTAATGCAAATTTTTTAGCATGATTGATAAGCTTATTTGTTTTCTTGGAAGATATCATAGTAACCATTGATGTGGGTTGTCGCTCTAGTATGCCATACCATTGATTCCGAATTTTGACAATCATCTTCTAAGGTCGTGACTGATATGTACCATGTCGATCCCATGGGTAAGGTTTCTCGAATAGGGCATCGGCTACAAAAACTGGTGCGATGTCAAATAGACTTCATATTCAAAAGGATTAATGAAGTAGGCGAGTCAGCATTGGCATGTGATCCTTATTTCCTATCCATCCTTCATCCAACCGATATTGTAAGGATGAGGATGTGGGGTGGTGACAAGACCTAATTTCTTCACAATATCTTCAGAAATGAAGTTCTTCTAGCTACCATTATCCACAATCAGATGTAATGGATTTTTCTGAACCCATATCCATGTATGGAACAGCCTCTCTCATTCCTCCTCATTGACGATAGGCGAGGCTGTTGGAGTAGTCGAGGTCGAATCCAAGAGGGTTGATGCATCTAGATCAGATTCTAATAGGGTTCTGTCGGACAAGTTGGATGTCGACAATTTTTCCAAAAAAGTCTTCCGAGCTTTGCATTCTGATGTATCATGCCATGTTGAAATGTGATAATTACACCATTTTGTAGTAGGGGCTTGTTTGCTGCAATCCCTCTTGTCTTTCTGAAAGTTCTTCTTTTGGTGATCGATATTTTGTGGAGTCGGCTAAGAAGGGTTCTTGAACTTATCTGAGTCAGCTGGTGACTTCTTGTTGGATGTTCAACCTGTTGGCTTGTTAGCAAAATGTGTTTTTCCTTTCTGTTTAGCTTCAATCTTGTTGGTGTAATGGAATTCATCTGCAAGCGTACTAATAGTTAGAAACTCCACCTCTTGCTGAATGTATGGGGATAAATAGTTGACATACTTCAGGACAAGCGATTTCCCTTCTTCTTGGATGCCAAGTCTAGCCATTATTTGATAGAACTCGTTGGTGTAACTCTGTACAAACTAGTCTTTCCATTGCCTTAGATGTTGCCACTTCTTATATTGTTGTTCAAGATACTTGGGCAGGTAGAATTCCTTTCAGACATATTCGAAAAATTTTACCCATGTGTTTATGGGGTTGCCTTCTTTTTCTATCTTTTTCGATAGATTCTTCCACCAGAAGTGTACAAAGGTTGACATTTTTAAAGATGAAATGGTGATATTTTTTGCTTCGGAGAGTTGATTCACTGCGTAGTAAGATTCCAGTTGTTGTACCCAATTGTCGACGGATTCCGCATCAGTCTTTATTTTAAGGTTCGGTATGTCCATATTCATTTATACTTTGAAGGGGATGATTTTATCAGAGTGATTTCATGTCAAGGATTCCCCAGAGTTTGAAGTGACTCTCATGAGAATCTCGCTGAACTGGGAGAGAACTTCGGTCTGTAGGTGAGCCAGTGCTTTTTCTATGAGTTTTTTTGTCTCATTAGTTGCATGTCTATTGTATGCTTCTTCTACCATCTTTTATAAAGTCGGAGGAAGTGTCTACCTATGTTGTTGAGTTTGCGAGCATGTTTGAACATGCATAAGTTAAATAACTTTGATTGAAGTTCTTATGTAACTTAAGCTCCGAACAAGATCTTACTCTGATATCAATGATCTAGGTCATTCCCAGGTGTAAACTGTGGACAACAATCTACTGAATGAGTCGAGTGCTGTTATGGTGGAAGCATATAAGAAGAACCAACAAAGCAATAAATACACTAGGTCGATAAGAAGTATGCGCACAGACAATATCCAAGAATTTGAACCAATTTATTACTTCTTCTTCATGAAATATGGAGGAATCATAATGCTCTATATTAAATTAGTGTACATGCTTATATAGGAAGTTGAGATGCTTGGGTGACTACCCATTACGTTCAGTTACAAAATAAGTTATAACGGTTCAGAAGTTCAAACGTTGCAGATGACTGGAAGACAGAGGCATTTTGTCGATGTTCGTCAATCATCGATATTGACAAGGAATGTTGGTATGATATATGTCGAGGCAGACCTGTTGAGTCGAACCTGTCGAAGCAAACATGTCGAAGTGGACATGTCGAGGCTAACCTGTCGAGGTAGTCAGAGTAGTCAAATTTGTCGAAGTGGTAGACTTTGTTGAAGCTTGAGAACCTGCCAACTACTGGTTGGATCATCCCCAGTGGCACTTTGATGTCATTATTTGAACTAAATTGAGTCATTGAAGGGTTTTCCTTCTAAGTATTAGTTATCCAGTTATGGAAAGTTTTAACTTGCTTCCCAAACCAATTCGGGGGCACTTGACGAATTTCACCCACATACATACAAACCAATCCAAGGAGAAAAATTGAGTTATGTAAACTCTTCCAAGTGTGTTTGGGAAAGGAAAATATGACAATGATGCCCACATCCTTGGTTGGCATAGTTTTAAAAAAAATATCTTTTAATTCATAAATTGCACTGTATGTTATTGAGCAAAGTCCTAGTTGCAAAAATTGTCGAAGTAGATAATGGTCAGTCCATAAAGTCATGTTAAAATGGTGTCCCTGGTGGTAATATGATATCATAATTCCAATAGAACTAACGGTTTTTCCATTTCATCCTTGATTATCTAGTTATGGCAAGTTTCAACTCGTTTTCTAAAGTAATTCGGGGACACTTGGCGACTTTCAATCAGTAGCATAAAAACTAATATGAGCAGTGGAATTGAGTGTTGTAAATTCCTACAAATTTGTTTGGGAAAGGCTGATATGAACATGATTTCCACACCCTTGGTTGGAACAAATTAAAAAAAATCACTCTCTAATCTAGAAATTGCATTGCATGTTACTGAGAAAAACCCTAGTATCAAAAATCGTCGAAAAAAACAATGGTTAGTCTATGCACTCATGGTAGAGTGGTGTCCCTAGTGGTATTCCTCACGATTCCAATGAAACCAATGGTTTTTCCATCCTATCCTTAGTTACCATGTTATGGTGAGTTTCAACTCTCTTCTTAAATCCATTGAGGGACACTTTGTGAATTTCAATCAGGCGCATCAAAACCAATCCGAGTAGAAAAATTAAGTGTCATAACCACCTATGAGTGTGTTTGGGAAAGACCAATATGACATGATGTAGACACCCTCAGTTGTTATAGTTTTCAAAAAAATACCCTTTAATGCATAAATTACATTGTGTCTTGTTGAGTAAATTTCACTCGAAAAACAGAATCCAATTGGACTAATCGAATTGGGTTTCAACTCGCATTCAAAGGCCATTCAGGAAAACTTGGAGAATTTCAACCGAGGGCATAAAATCCAATATGATCAAAGGAATTGCGTGTCATAACTTCCTACAAGTTTGTTTGGGAAAACTTAGCACAACCATGATGTTTACACCCCTAGTTGCCAAAGTTTTAAAAAATTTACCCTTTAATGCCAAAATTACATTGCATGTTAATGAGAAAGACACTAGTTGCAAAAATGATCGAAATAAACAATGGATGTTCAATGGAATCATAGTAGAGTCATGTTCCCAAAGGAATTTTATTTCACGATTCCAACAAAATTGATGTTTTTTTCCATATGAGTGTTGGTTTTAAATTTATGACGTAAAAACCGAGGGCATAAAAACCCATTCTAGCAACGGAATTGAGTTCCACAACCTATTTTAAGTGTGTTTGCGAAAGGAAAAGATGACAACATTTCCCACACCCTCGGTTGGCATAATTTTGAAAACCTTATCCTCTAATGCAAAAATTGCATCGCAGGTCACTAAGAAAAGTTATAGTTGTAAAAATCATCAAAATAAATGACACTCAAACCATGTACTCACGCTATAGTGGTGTCCCTAGCAATATTTTGATGTCACAATTCCAACAAAATGGAATTTTTTCCATCCTAGCCTAGGTTATCAAGTTATGGCGAGTTTCAACTCACTTCCCAAAGCCATTCAAGAACACTTGGTGAATTTCACCTCGAAGCATAAAAACCAATCCAAGTTACAAAATTGAGTGTCGTAAACACCTACAAGTGTGTTTGAGAAAGTATGATATGCCCACAATTCCCACGCCATTGGTTAGCACAATTTTAAAAAGTTTCCCCTTTAATTAAAAAATTGCATTGCTTGTTACTGAGCAAAACCCTAGTTGTGCAAATCCTCAAAATTGACAATGATCAGTCCATGGAATCACATTAGAGTTGTGTCCTTAGTGGCAATCTGATGTCTTAACTCCAAAGGAATTGGAATTTTTTCCATCTGATCAATTATTAAGTTATGGTGAGTTTCAAATTGATTCCCAAAGCCATTTAGAGACACTAGGTGAATTTCAACCAAGGGCATAAAAACTAATTTGAGAAATGGAATTGAGTGCTATAACCTCCTACAAGTGTGTTTGGTAAAATTCAATAAGACCATAATTCCCATGCCCTCAATTGCCGTCATTTTTGAAAATTTACTCTTTAATGTAGAAATTGCATTGCATGTTACTAAGTAAAACCCTAGTTCCATAAATTGTCAAAATAAACAATGACCAATGCATGGACTCAAGGTAACTTGGTGTCCCTAGTCATAATTCGATGTCACAATTCCAATGGATTCGACAAAGTTTTCATTCGATTCTCAATTATTGAGTTATGGCAAGTTTCATCTCGCTTCCCAAATTCATTCAGAGACACTTGGTGAATTTCACATGGGAGCATAAAAAATAATCTAAGCTGTGAAATTGAGTGCTGTAAGCTCATACAAGTGTGTTTGGGAAAGTTCAATATGACCACAATTTCCATACCCTCAGATGGCACAATTTTTAAAAATTTACCCTCTTATGCAGAACCTGCATTGCATGTTACTCAACAAAAACCCTACTTTCAAAAATCATCGAAATAAAGAATGTTTGGTCCATGGAGTCATTGGAGATGGGTGTCCCTATATGTAAGTAGTTTTCATGAGTTTAATGGAACCAAAAATTTGTCCATACAAGTCTTTATTTTAAGGTTATGATGATTTTCAACTTGCTTCCTACAATAATTTAATGACACTTAGGGAAATTCAACCAAGGGTATAAAATCCAATACGAGCAACGAAATTGAGAACCATAACCTCCTACAGGTTTGTATGGGAAAGGTATAGATGATGAAAATGTCCACATGCTTAGTTGATCGAGTTCTCTGAAATTTATTGTCTCATTTAAAATTTGCATTGAATGATACTTAACAAAACCATAGTTATAAAAATCATCAAAATAACCAACGTTCAGTCCTAAACTCATCATAGAGGGTTGTCTCTATTGATACTTTAATGTCATGAGTCCAATGGAACTGGTGGTTTGTCCATCCAAGTATATATTTTCAATTTATTGTGAGATTCATCTTACTTCCTATAGCCATCCAGGGACACTAGGCGACTCTCAACCTGAAACTTGTCGAATCTCAACAGGTGGCACAAAATCCAATTGGAGCAGTGGAATTGAGCTCTGTTGGAAACAACTTTTAAAAAAATCATTCTATGATTAACACTATTACATTGCATGTTACTTAAGGATCATATATTATACTTATTTTGCATGAAATTTTAAATGTAATGATAGTAAGCAACCCATGACTTGAATTTGACTATGTAAAATGCTTTTGAATTCTTAACTATGGTAGTTAATAATTTAATAATAGTGGTTATTAATTGAATTAAACAATTCATCATTGGTTGAACCATTCATTTTCAGTGCAGGGTCATTACTTGTATGATCATATAGGCAATTAATGTTGCATATATAATTTAGTTATCGCCTTGTAAACTTTGTAATCTTTATGATTGCTAGACAAATGATATGATTAATATGTTAAATACTATGTCTTAGATAACAATCACGTAGTCATGTTTTATGAGGGGATATTAGTAAGCATGTTATATAATATTTCATTTGTGATTACAATGTTTAACTGAGATAACACTTCATGAATTTGATCATTTAATTATCAGAGATAACACTTCATGTTTAACTATGTTCAATTGACTCAATAATTTGGTGAATTTCATTATTTTATTTTAAAGCAATCCAAGCGATAGTCAAAATTGGTATTGTATGACATGAAATCATTGCCCACATTTTAGTCATTATATCTAAACGAATCTAGAAGTACCTATTGTAAAGGTGTAGCATGCATATGAATTAATACATTCTTAATGACTTGATATGTTATTAAACATGAGCATAATAATGGGTGTTATTGAGGGATTATGCCTAAGTTTGAACTATGAATTATTGACTTTTCATTGGGCCAAAATTTGAAATTCTTATGTTATTTAACATGTTGTTTATAAGGTTGAAACTTCTTTGATCTATGTAGAATAAGTTTATTTTGTTTACATAACAACTTTGGGACAAGAGAATAATTTAAGTGATATCCTAAATCTTGGTTGTTAAACGGGATGCTAAACCTAGCACTATTCGAGACGTTATTTGGGATGCAATTTCAAGCGCTTTAAAAATTGTTCATGACACACCAGGTTTAGCGTCCACTTTGTATCACCCCGTTTTTTATCCCATGATGTAATTATGTGAATATGATGGAAATGGCTAGAAGCCAAACATGAATGGTCCACTGTGGCTGAAATGATGTAATTATGTACATTTCACATTTAATCTGAAAACACATGACTACTACATATCAAGGAGGATGAAAAAAGAGATGGGGGAGTATGATTCCACAAGAAGGAGAGTGAGAAGGAAGTTTAAGGGGCAGTTGGCTCTAATGACTTATTATTTAAAACTCTACATTTACTTATTCCTTTTATCCTATGTGTTATTAATCTCTCTTTGTTAAAGATCATAAACCATAATCATGGGTTAACTACCCGAAGCTGGGGATTAGGGGGGAAAAAATGTCCAACCCCATGTATGCCAAGTGTCTAGTTCCTATCATCTTGGGTGTCACTTGGATAGTTCTCCACAAACATATAATTATGGAAAACTAGTCCATTGGTCCATCATTATATCCCATGATTAAGCCAACGTCTACTATTTGAACCATGATTGACCATACTACTACTACCGGTGCAACCACCATCGTATTGTAGACGAGACCCATGTCAAGAATAGAGGGTTGGAATAGATGTAGCACAAAACCTGATACCTACTTGTGGATTCGTATCCCCATATCGAGGGTGTCCTGTCAAATAGATATATGTCTTGACATAGCCTACAACTGGGAGGAACTCCCTCGATCTGCAGTCATTTGGTTGCATTTCTAGATAAGTCTCCATTTGTGTATAAATGATGGCTTTTGATTTCTATTTGTAATAATTACTGCTATTGTATGATTGTTCTGAACAAAATTAATTCCAATGGTGAATAGATTCTTGTGGAAAATAGTCGTTAGAGTTTTTATATATGTTTTATGAGTGGTTATGCATATAAATATTTCCGTTGTAAATGGTTAGCTAAAATCAATAGATAAAGGAAATTGAATGTCAAAGGCGAATTGGTCATTCAAATGAGTACCCCGTGACCCCAAAGGCACCGTGAGGCCATCGAGTACATGATAGTTGGTATCAGAGCCCAGATTGCAGCACTGGGACTGCATGGGATGTATTTGAATTATATAAGTAGAATTATAGTTTGCTTAGAAAGTGTTTGATAAAATGGATCAGGGAAAGAATTTGGGAAAATTGGTTTTAAATTCTTCCATTGTTGAGATCAAATATGTAATTAAATTATTAAATTGGGTGATTGAACGATTTAGCCAAATTTAGAGAGCTATTATGAAAAAAGTTGTGGGATTTAGAAAAATTATGATGAAGTTACATTTTAAAGATAAATTGTTTGACAAATTCATTGTAGAAATTGTTAGTTGCAAGTACTTAAATTTACTTTTTTAGAAAGAACAAGAAAGATGATAACACACAAAATCAAGAATGAAAGACTCCATTCTTTAAAATTTGGGTAAAGTTTGGCATCAGTGTAAACAAAATAATTTCCAGTCCTGGAAATGGCCAAGAGTAAATTAAGGTTGGCCATATGTTATGAAGAAATTTCCAAGCGTAAATTTCATAAGCCACTTGCTGTAAGGTTGAATTGTTTAATTTTTATATAGACCCACAAGTTCCACATGGACAATGTGATGTGGAGGTTCCACATGGATAGAGAATGATAAGCATTCGCCACTCGTATGAAGGGTGTAACATGGGCCATGATAAATGTTAAAAAATTACCACCAAAGCGCTAAAATCCAATTTAGGGGGATTATAAAAGCTTAGAAACTTAGCGTTGGATCCAATGGACCATGTGGCCCGAGGCTGAGAACTAGGGGCTAGGAAGAAAAATGACTAAATGACTTCGACGGTTAAGATCAGTCGGAGGTTCCTGCAATCGACAAGTTAAAATCATAACACATCGACGACTTGCATAGGAGTTAACGTGGGGCAGGAGAGCTATTGGGAAGATGGAATTTATCCACATGTTAATTTTTTATTGGAAACAATGCTCACAATTGTTTTTTCAAAAATGCTTTTCAGCGAGTTGTTACCACTTTTGTTACTGGGATACCAATGACACATTTCCATCCCAGTGTAGGTGATATGCATACCTCGTAGATGTGGCAGAGGACTTGGCCATATTATGGGGTGACACGTAGGATTCATATAACAACTTAGAATACACGTTTTATAACACGTCATAACCATGCCATGTCAGCATGATGCCACATCAACAGAAAATTAGAAAAATTATTTTAAAAATTGTTTTGGCCATAACCTGAAAAAACTAGCTTAGAATTTTATGAGACTTGTACACCATTTCAACACCATTTTATGAATATATAGCATTTCCAGTGAGGGACATGGACCAATTCTACTTAATTTTTACAAAAATAAATGGATTTAGTAGGTTTTGAAGGTGCATAGCCGAAAGATGGATGGGAGACCAATGGAGGCCCAATTTTTTATGCTGCAGTTCTAATCTAGGAACATAGATAACTTTGAATCCCTAAGGACAAAAATATGTGAAGTCGGATATAAAAGAAGGCCAAAATCCACTATTTGGGCATGAAAAATGTTGATTTTCAAAAACTTGGAGGAAACAAAAGTGTCCCAAGAACTCATAACCAAGTAGAGATGAGTACGTGGTATATGGAGTATTTAGTAATAGGCAGTGAAAATCATGTATTATTAAGAAGGTGGAAATATATCAATAAAAATTATCGGTGTCTTGAATAATAATTCACTCTAGAATGAAATATTGAAGTTGCTTGGAGGTATAAAAGACAAGTGGATATTCATGACCTTTGTAGTGGGTTGTTATGTACAACTAAGGAACAATGATAGCTAATGACACTATTGAATAGATCAATAGGTAAGGAACATGGAACATACTATCAAGTTAAGGGTAGTGCATCTCATATAGGAGATGAGTGAATTAATCATGTGGATAAAGTGTAAGCATGACTAGAAGAGTTGCAGGATATGGGCCATCAACTTATGTGTAGAGATTGAGAAGATGTGATAGAACTCTACTTAATGGAAGTTGTTAAATTGATTGAAAAAGACATTCCATTGAATAGAACTATCATAGCCAAATAATAGATCTTGGAGGCCGCTAATCTAAAGGAGTGCAAAGGAAATTTTAGAATGAAATAAAGCTTGTCCCAATTAGAGACAAGAGCATGGGATGCCATATGGTGTATGTTCAATTCAATGAAAAATGTTAAAGAATGAAGAACGTGATTCTAGCAAAAGAGGAAAATGGTCAAATATGGAAACATAGAGAATGTTAACAATGTATTAAAGGAACAAATGAGCAGCAAATTTAGTTCAATATAACTAGTGTGAACACCCAGAGATGGAAGTAAAGACATAAATATATCACATAATACCAATTGTTTATATAGATTGCAAGAATGAACTGTGGAAAATATTACATATGAAGTTGGTGGGAAATAAGTTGTAGCTATATAAGTGCCGAAGAATATTGGTATCTTAATTAAGATTCCGAATTAGAATGCCAAGGAAAGGATTTAGTGAATGAAACTCGAGTGTTTGGAAATTAAGAAATGGGGCCAAGTTGGGCTTGATAGAAACTTTCTTGAGGAAATTGAATAGTAGTCCAAGGTAAATCAAATACAAAGGAAACTTTGTGAATGAGAAGCAAGGTACAAGGAGTGGGAAGCTGCAAGAAAATAAAATAAACAAAGTGATCTACAAGATACTAAGAAGATGGTTGTAGAAATTGGAGAGAAAATGCCAACAATGAAGGCCATGGATAAGATAAGCTACAATGTAGATATAAAATATCATGCTACATAGAGGAATTACAATAGCATGAAGAAGTTCAAGAAATTGAAGGTGAATATGTAGCAACACATTTAATAAAAGAAAATGAAGTATTTTTGTGTGTGCAACAAAGTAAATGGGAAAACAAGTAAATTAGATTAGTAGATCAACTATAATTATGGGGTGTAAATTTGGTCCTGGTTAGATAGCTCTAGAGGATATGACAACAGATTCCAGTATAAAAGAAAAGGTCCAAATGATGGATTTCACATTTGAAAGAAATTCTAGATCATAAAATATGTTGGGAAAGGGAGAATTCCTTAACTCTTATTTTCCCTTTTTAATTTATTTTGTCATATGTAGATATAATTCTAAGGAATGAGCATGTTGGGGATGAAAGGGTGCATCCATGGAGGTGGGTTACAATTTTTGGCAACTCAATTTCGGAAAAAAAACACAAAAGCGTACCTCGATTGAGCTTTTTCCAAACCCTTGATCAAGATGTTAAGACCTCGATCGAGGTTTTTTTAAACCCTTGATCAAGGTTTTATTAAACCCTCGATTGAGCTTTTGACAAACCCTCGATCGAGGTACAAGTGCTCGATTGAGGGTTTAAAAAAATCTCGATCGAGGGTTAAAAGAAGCTCGATCGAGCATCTTTAATCGTTTTTACTATAAATAGGCGACAAACCTTTGATATAATTCACTACGTTTATTGGATCGAAAATGCTCATTTATATTCATTTGTAGATATGGGTCGTGGAGTAAATGGAGTTATAGATGTGATTCATCATCTATTAATCCAACATCTATAACTCCAATTACTCCACGACTAATATTTACACATAAAACCTAGAGGAAGTGGCAGTAGTAACGCTTTTACTTGTTTCTTCTTCAAAGTATGTACTATTACCAACAAGTATTATTTTTCTAGTCGAAATTATGTTTTATTAAATTTTATTATCATGTAATTCTATGTTTGATTTTAATTGAATTCGAAGACCTTGTTCCCATGAACAATACGAGATTTGAAAAACTTTGATTAACTAAATTTTTGGGTGTCCATATTAGTGTGCACACACGAATATGGGCACTCGAATATTTTTTTAGTTAAAGTTTTAAAAGGCTCGATCAAGCTTTTGATTTAATGAAGTCTTCCAAAAGATGCTTGGACACCTTGTGTTTTGAATCCCCATTTGAATTCATGTCATAGAACATTTTCAATTCTTGTCGAAATGAGAATTAGTATCATGTTTAGTCACATGTTATTGATGTAAATTCTAATGTCATTCAATAATTTACTAGTAAGATTAACTGCAAATGTGTGGCACAATAACAATTTTGAAGAGTAAACAATGGACATTGATATAACCCAAGGAAATGATGTCATATTTTTTTTTTCATGCTCACATTTTCATCTCTCTAAAGGTACTAAAAATACTTTGCTCCTTCGTATATAATTTTTAATTTTAAAAAACTACAATTATGTGATATGACTTTGAATTTAACACTACTTTTTATCTTAATCGTTATGTTCTATTCCACCCTGGGCTCTGATCTTTAAATATATGTCCTGGATATCTATATCGTAGGTATATCGTAGTCCTGAGAATCCAGATTGAGTGGACACAACTCACCTAAGTTTAGCTCATCAACCGAATTGCATGCATCATTGCTCTCCTTGGTTCAATGCAAAAAGAATACTATGACAATGATGCATGCAATTCAGTTGATGAGTTGAACTTAAGCGAGTTGTGTCCACTCAACTTGGATTCCCAGGACTACGATCTACCTATGATATAGATCCTCGGACCAGATATTTAAATCCCAAAGCCTAGGGCGGAATAGAACATGACGATTAAGATAAAAATTAGTGTTTTCAAAGTCATATCACATAATTCTAGTTTTTTAAAATTAAAAATTATATACGAAGGAGAAAAGTATTTTTAGAATTTAAAACCTTTCACTACATTTCTGTATTATATTGTATACACATTAGATATATTGCTGATAGGAATCAAATGATGTTGAAATTCCTTTCCAACCATTGATGACATAAACAAGCTAGATGTTGAATTCTAATGAAAACACACCATGATACTACTTGAATATAAGCATAAAAATAATTAAATGCACTAGTTCATGGGCTCTAAAATTATTGTTAAAGCCCTAAAATGAATCCCTAGCTTCACCAGTTTCACAACTATTGGTTAAAGTTTTGAGTTATCATGCTAGGATGCATTGAAGGGTTTATTATATCTACGTCACGGTCTTCTTCCTCATTATCATGCCTTTTGGTAAGACAATAAAGAGGGTAGTGGCCTACATCGGCATGGAAAATAGTTTCGACATAGAGGTATACGCATTAGATGTTTTCATTAAATAACTTAAATTACTACCTGTGACTGTCTATTCATTGAATCATGGATTGGTACAAAACACAACAAATTTTAGAGCCATGAGCCCTTGATTACTCACACTTGGAACTTTCTCAAATCTAGCCATTAATAAACTTCTTTTGGTATTTTGGTTCAATTTAAAAGGCGGATTGGTGAGACTCAGACATGCAGTGAGTTGCAAGGATTCAATTGACTTAGGCTTTATTCGATTTCCCCTCCACCTCATACATGTATGCTTTCACAACAAGTGTTGAACAAAAAAATTTAATGCCCTGACCCTAGTTATGCTAGCTTTGCTAACTTGCTTGGTATGTAGGAATTTTTTTTTAATATTTTCTGAGTTGTGTGTTATTCCTTATCATTCTTATATCTCTCAAGCTTGGATTGCACTTGGATGCCTCAATATGGTTAGGACATAGTCTAAGTAGTTTTTTTGTATAATGAAGTGTGCTCCAACTTAAAAAAAATACAATAGAATAGTTGTTATGTTACTGAAATGTAAAATTCATGATACACATATGACAACTTAATGTGTTCAAAATAAGTTTTGTTGAAAATATATCATTTTTTCACGTAAATATTAAAGGGTGCTCAATTATAAAAAAATTGTAAAAAATTGAAAGGACAATATTTATTGTTTGCATTTTTTTGGTGAAGGGTTTATGTAATTTATACTCGTCAATTTAAGTACAATTACTTATATTACCCTTCATCTTAGAAGGGCTCCAAGAATAAATTCCCTTCCATTTGAAATTAAGACCCACCCTTCAAATTTGATCATTGTTCCTCAATTTTTTTTACTAAATATAAATGTGGTGAGCATGCAGATAAAACCAACCTTGGTAGTCATGTACAAAGTTTTCTTTTGTTAGTGTTTAACGGTAACTTGATCGAGGGCTTATTAGACCCTTGATCGAGGGTTTGACAAACCATCGATCGAGCTTCCGTTAAAACCTCAATCGAGGCATTTAAATACCTCGATCGAGCTCCAAACCTTGATCGAGGGCTTGAAAAACAGAGAATTAGCCCTCTTACAGGAAAATCAATGTTTTTGTGTCTTCTAGGGATGTAAACCCTTCCATTCATGCCACACAACTGAGCGGAGTTCATACCGATAGATTCATCATCGAATCCTCTATCCATTGAGGTATCATGCATGTGTTTTGGCATTCATATGGGTTTTTTTTAATTAGTTCTATAACTTACACTTAGAAAACCTGGCAACAATTTCGAAGCAGCTCAAAGAAAAATCCGCAGGGTAAAAAATACACATCCAAAAATTTGTAAAAATTGCACATCCCACACATCGACACGTCCTCTTCAAAAGGGTATCTTTGGTTTTTCAATTTTTGAAAACAGTGAAAAAAAAGCTGGGATGGATACACATGTGCATAAAATGATGTTGAAATCAGATGTGGTCACTTTCGAAAAATAATAAATAATTGTATATTATGAAATAAATCAAGAAAAAAATATGCAGACCACAGTGCATTTTGTGTAGATCATGCTCAGATTTTTTTTTTTAAATTATTAATGTAAGATTGAATTATTGGGGTTGGACACGAGCCACTTATTAACTTCTTCAAATTTTTAAGGTCACACAGTTCATTAAATGCAAAATTTCACACATTAAATGACATCAGAATATTTTTAAAAAAATATACTGGGAAGCCAACATAATATTCTACAATTTGTTTGTTTACTACAAGTCGAAATTCACATGGCATATATGCGTTTCGAGGGCTTCTATCTAGCACATGAGTAAAAAATCAGGTTTTCATGGCCAAATTTCGCCAAAAAGTGTTACCCACCTTCATGGAATCACCCGTGCTGGTAATCAATCCCGATTCAATATTCTATTCACGACTAAAACATTAATTTATAGATTACAATGAGGCGGTTGAGAACCAGCCTTTTCACCTTCCCGGGCAACTATTCAAA